>OX451736.1:1282509464-1282841964 GCA_948472305.1 Vicia faba
TTGCAATTTATTTGTGAATTTCGAGCAATGTTCCAAGTATCGATGTTCGATGTTTTTGCGTGTTAAATGTTAATTTCGATCAATTTCTGGTGGATATCGATACATGGAGCAATGCTTCCCGGAATTTGCAAATATGTGTAAACTTTGCATTTAATTATCAGTTCATGCATGTTTAGCTTTCACTTAATGTTTGTTGGCTATGGATGTTTAGTTTTATTGATTTTAATTTGACATTTCAGATGCTTCATGAGTCAAATGCAATGTTGTTCCAATTTTGAAAATGCACATGGAATGTGATTTAATTTGTGCTTGATGCATATTTGAGTTTCATTTGATGAATAGTTGACATTGGTGTTGATTTTAATTAGACTTTTTGAGACTTTCATGAGATAAAAAGTTGTTGCCCGAGACTTTGTTTTATGGTTCTGATACTGTCCGAAAGTTATTTCTTCATGATTTAATTTCAATTTGAGTTGTAATGTGAATGCTTAACTTTGGTTATCATTTCTTGTTATTACTAACTCATCTTGTGAACTTGTGCAAGCTTCCGAAGGTGTCTCGGTACATGAAAGTTGTGGCATACTTTTGTTTTTTCGACGTATATATTATGCAGGATCATTTGTTTGATATTCGAATATCGATTGTGATTTATTTTCACATCGATGATGCTTCGACGCTTATTCTGAGCATTTGATTTCTGAATCTTTTATTTGATTGGCCGAAGCTTGCGCGAAGATCTTCGGGTTCTTGCTTTGATACGCTTTGCTACAGACTTTTTGTTCATTTGGTATTTTTTTTTCCTATTATGTTTATATTCCGCATTGTCTTTTAAATTCCTTGCCATGAGAAGTAGAAATAGAGATGCATGAGCTGAAGACATACCCCCATAGGCATTGCAAACTGTTTGCTTACATTCTTGTTTGTGCAAAAGACCTCAAAAAGGGTCAACTTCTTTTGTTTGCAAATACCTTAAAAAGGGGAAACTTCTTGTGTTTGCAAAAGACCTCAAAAAGGGGAAACTATGCGTGTTTTCTTAAAATCCTCAAAGAAGGAAATTTTGTTAAAGTCCTCAAAAAAGGCGATCCCCCTTTTATGTTTTGCTTGCAATCGAGTCAATAAAAGTGGAACAATAGGGCTCGCAATTAGCCCCCACACTTTCAAGTTCCTTGGTCATTCTTAGCTCGCGTCGTACATTGATGCTTTAAATTGTTCGTCTCTTGTCCTTTGAGTCAATAAAGTGGAACAATAGGGATCACAATCACCCCCCACACCTTGCCATCGCTTCGGCAATATCTTAGCTCATGTTTGTTAACATCATGCTTCGAGTTGTTACTCGATTTTGTAATTGAGTTATTCTAATGGAAGAAGGGTCCTTCGACTCATCAACCTTTGTTTTCATGTACAAATAGCTCATGTTTGATGTCTTGAGTCGATTCTTGTAAGCATATTTCTTTGTGTTTATTTTCTTTCACTTTTGCTTGTTTTTTTAGGTTCACCTTTGCATGTTCCTTAGGGTCACTTGTTTCGTTTCGAACAAGGTAGACATTAGGTTTATCAACTATGCATGCTAACATAGGTAGATATTTCCTTTTGTATCCAAACTTTAGGACCACCATTGCATGATAACATTAGGATTGTTAGTGTCCCTTAGGCTTTTTCATTCCCCTTTTTGCATAACTTAAACAAAAACTTATTTTCTTTAGAAAACTCAAATCACTTAATAAATGAAGATGCGAATCATATGCAGTTGAGTCTTGTGGGTAGAGTGAATCAGTCTAGACTGAATCTTGCTTTTTTTTCACTTCCAAACTTCATTACAATTCAATTTTGAAAATTCTTTTTCAAATAAGCAAAGAAGTAGCGAGTGTCCCTCTAGTGGGGTCCATTTGCTACTATCCCACCAAAAACACCAACCAATTCGAACCTTTGTCTTTAGACTGCCTTCGGGCTTTTCTTTTGAAAACATTTTCAGGTAAGAACATGTTAATTCCTTTATACTATAATGTGTGAGTCTCCAAAGGTCGAGCTGCGGTAGAATGCGAAATTAGTATTGTTCATAAAAAACATACAACAAACCAACATTTTTTAGGTGAACTACAGGTGCCTTTATCCCCATTGTACGAGAGGTGGTACGTAGGGTTCGTAATTGAGGCAGACACGACTAATAAAACCTTTTTCTTTGTATATACACTCTGAATTCATGTATTTATCTCGTAAGCTTTAGATATGAACACACCCTTTGATTAGAACAACAAGAGTGTATCATGTGGAGTACCACGAATTTGAGGGGTGATAATACCTTGCCCTCGCATAATAGACTCATGTACCCGATCTCTCGATCGCAAGATCATGATTTCTCCCTTCTCAAGTTTTTAGCGATGATTTTCCTTTTCCTTCCTGTGGATAAATAAATACTTGATGGTGACTTCATTGATTTTCTCTTGATGATTTTCCCAGTTGCTTCAAGAAGTTCTGTCTAGGCAGGCGCACTAAAGGCAAATTGTAGTGCGCTATAAGTGTTTTGACATATTTGACAAAAGTGAAGTTTTTGAGTCTGTTAAGCGCGAATAGCGTGCCAGGCCCGCTTAGCGCGGTCTGCTGAATTTTGTTTTGTAACTTTAATTTCATTCATTTGTGGGTTATGGTTTAGGGGGTGTTTTTTCTCTCCCAACTCCATCAACTTATTTTTTGGTAGATTAGCTTAGAAAAACAATAATGGAGCTTGCATACGGGATGATCCGGGGGTGGATATCTCATTGATCAACATTAACAAACTGGGAGATTTGTCGTTCATTCCTCTTCTTCTTTGTGTATTCTCTATTTGTTGGGTTGTGTATATTAGTCGCCCATGGGGTTGTATAAAGCTTGTTTTACAAATAGTTCTCGATTATTATCCTGGATATTTGCTCTGTGCTTGAGGTTTGGGTTGCTCATATGACATATACTGCTCAAATTCTTATATAGGGTGATTATATAATAGTGTCTAGATTCTAGAGATATATTTAGAGCTATTATTCACTTGGGTGACTGTGATTAATGCCTCTGTGTTGGTTGTTGTTGTACCCCAAAATTTGCCCTCGCATTTTTCCCTAAGAAATCTCAGCTTCAAGCCTTTCCTGATTTTTCAAACTGGCTCAAGAATCGGGACAAACGGACTTTTCTCGTCAGTCAAAACAAAATTAGGGTTTTATTGATTTTCAGGACTCTGAATTATTTCAAACAATTGGCTCAGGGTTTTGGTTGATTTTGGCTCAATTTTGATCAGGGCGAACGTTATTTGGCATTTAATCAGGAATTAAGGTTTCATGGGCATATTCTCAGCAAGATTAGAATTCCACAGCACGTCGCAGTTTATTCCGAGATTCGGGTTAAATGCGCATTGTTTTTAATTTAATAAGCAAAAGAGGCAGTTGGTTTGGATTCACGTTGGTTTGTTTAAGTCGGTCAAAAGAAATATGCAATTTGAATCTACAGTGCTTGGTAAGAAATCAATAAGAAAGGATTGCGTCTGATCAGTTTTTTGTGTTCGACTGTGTGTTGCTTCGAATAATGGAGACGTCAAGTTCGTTTATTCTGATCGAAGGAGAATCATTGTTTAACTGATTATTTATTGTTCTAAGAATTAAATACTTGAAATTTAACTTTCATTTTATTTAATTTAAGAAACTATAAATAACAAGTAAATAATTAAGGAAAAGGAATTGAAAAGATTTAATTGAATCAATGGAATTTTTATTTCATATTTAATGTTTGTTACAATTATTATTTGATACAAGTATTTATTTACGAAGTATTTAATATAATAATAGTGTACAAAAATTAAATTGAAAATAAAAAAACTATCCTATTTATTTCTAATTCTTCGTTCTTCACTTCGCTCCGGTGTTCCATTTTTCACCTGCAAAAGAAAAAAGGAAGAAAAGTCAGAAAGCAGTTGAATTAAAAAAGACTGATAAAATTTGCTCATCATTAGGGGCCACTGATTGGGATCAGTTAACCCTCTCTGCAAATCACGGGATTTCTCCCGGTTCACAAAGAGGGAAGAATTTTATTCATGAATGCAAAATGTCAAATGCATAAATTCCAAAGTTCAAACTGCATAGTTCAAGTTCAACCAAACTGGAAAGATCAAAAAGTACAGTTTGCTGTCAAATGCCAAAATCTACTCAAAGATATCAAAGAAGATCAAAGAAAAGTACAGTTTACTGTCAAAATACAAAGTCCACTCAAAAGTTGTCAAGAGAAGATTTTGAAAGAGCACAAAAGCTGGATAAAGTATGCAGAAGTAATGTGTTATGCAAGCAAAATCTAAATCATCATTTCCCAACAAGAAGGGGCCCCTTCAGAACAAAATAGTACAGGAAAAATCATATTAAATATATTAACTGTACTATGGAGAGAGAAAGAAGAGAGATAAGAGGCAGGCTTTAGGCTTAGACAGTACAGCATAACAAGACAGAAAATATACAAACTCAAAAAAAACTTGCTAAGGAAAGATACTCTGCCTCAACATACAAACCCACAGGCCTCACAACAAAACAAACACATAACCCACTGCAAGCATAAACCTGCATGAGTCCAAGCCTCAAAGACAATGTCCTGAATCAAAAACTTCAACCACCATAAAAAGACCCTGCTGAAGCCAAAACTGCCTAGACCCATAACCTGTCTAAAACCCATGACCTGCATCAGTAAACACCAGCTCAGGCCAAGCATCGCCATACTGTCAAAACCTCATACCAGCACAAAACCATTCCAACCAGTCTATACCAGAACAAGCATATAGCCAGTCAACAAAAACCAAGCATAACCTGTATATACAAAACTCAAGCCATAAAACCTGTTGGAAAAAAAACCTGCAATAGCCTTAACCATGAACCTCAAAACCCACATACTGTCATACCACATAAACATACAAACTCAAAAAGACTAAAAGCTGCACCACCAAAACCTTGGCCTAGAACACCAAAGTCAATCCAAACCAAAAAAAAACCAGTTATCGACCAAGCATCATACATGTCCAGTTCAAACCTCAAAGCATTCAAAACCAACTCCTAAGCCTCAGAAATTTTTCGTCATAGGCGATAAACATATCAAAGCACACTCAAGCCATTCATTGTCAAACATAAGCTTAAGCTTTTTCAAAGCCTCAAGGCTCCAAAAAAAGCGTCAAACCTTCAAGCCCTCAGAATCTTGGATTCATCATGGGGCGAGGAAGAAACATGTCAAATTAGGCAATTCAGAAGAAGGCAATCAAACAAGAAGCATATTCAAAGCATCAAGGGCATAGAAGAAGACAATATATTCAAAGGCAACCCAGGCCCTCAGTAAACATACATCACTGGGCAATAACACATTCCAAAGGCATCCAACTCAAGACAGTAAAGGCAACGAGAGAAGAAGAAAGAGTTAAATCAGTACCAGGTTTTCAGGGCAAATACAAATCATCATAAAACCTAACTAGGGTCACCAAGAAGCAAAGATTCGTCACGTTCCTCTCGCCGTCCAGGCCTCCTGAGCGCCACGTCCTCTTTTCTCTCCTCCTCCTCCAAGGTCAGGTAGCCAGCTTTTCTCTCCCTTTCTTCTTCACCACCTCATAATAGTACAGGTTTAAGGATCATAACTCAATTCAAATTGAAACAACGCGTACGATTCATAAAAGAAAAAGGAAACATAAACATTGAAATCGAACCTTGAATCACAAGTCCACTGAGCTCATAGAGGGAAGAGAGACTTTGGGGGTGACGCTGGTGGCCGGATGGAAGAGTCGCTCAGGAAGATGAAGATGAAAACGACGATGAACGAACACGAACGCGCCGCTGCCAATCCTAAACGCTTTGTCCTAACTGAACCACAAAACATGAAACCCTAAATTATTCTGACCCCCAAACGGGCCTTGCCCGTTCCGTTTTGCCCAAAGCCCATTAAGGTTCTTACTTTTCTAACAAAACATTTTATTAAAACACTAACCTCTTTTCTTTATATTATATAAACATTTTTTTTCTTTATTACAAAATCATATAAATAATAAATACATTTTTTATATCATATACTAAAAATTAAAAATGACTTTCTATTCTTTTAATTAAAATATATTTTGTACATAGTTGCATAATTTAATTTCTTGACATTTAAATATTTTTTGTACATAAATAATAAAAAGACATTTTTCATTACACCACAATAAGTATTAAAAACACTTTTCCTTTAATTTGTACATAACAACAAAAAATACCCTTTTTGAACATGCATAATTCAATTCTTGACATTTAAATACTTTTTGTATATAATAATGAAAACATGGAAATATACTCTTTTTCTCAAAATATCATTTTCACAATTTAATTAAAACGTGAACATTTAATCTAAAACACTTTTTCTTTTGTACATATTTCGAATATACAAATCAAAGATTCCTCAAAACACATATCTAGGTCAAATACCCTAAATACGCTTCAATTTCACATTTCGCACCTGTAAATAATTACACACAATACATATACATCTCACACTTACACTTACACAATGCAAATCCATTCACATTGCCCTATACATATTTGTTTATCTTATCTTTGTATATTTGATATTTACATTTGATTGCGAATTCGATTTGGTTGTAATTTATTGGATACTATAAGTCTCATCCCCTTTTGTACATTTATACCCCCACTCCCGGATACCATTCTGTAATAGCGTAGATTTTACATTCCGCAATTTACAGTTTTCCAATTATACCATGGTTAGACCTAGGGTTTGCATGTACATAAAATCAAACGCTAGATAACCTAATACAAGATAAATACATGTAATCAATACACAATCACACTTGCACCCCCTAGGGTAATCTCACATGTTGCCTTCCAAAATGGGCCATGCTTGCACGTCGAGTATCTTTGGCAAAATAAAATCAAAATGATCAAAAGTCCCTCAAAGTGTTGCCTAAACGGAATGATCATAGTCCCCACAAAGCAAATTGCCAAAGACACTTGGCATCATTGTATTCATGGTCCATACGATGACCCATGCCCGTCTCGAATAAACTTCCTAAACGCAAGATTGTCCACCAAATTCAATGGTGAAACAAAATTGTTAAAAAGGGGTTAAAACATAGCAAAAACCTTTGAGTACAATAGGGTAGATAAAACTCTTAGTTACTTGAGATCAATTTGCAAAAACACTTGCCTTCTTTTCAAAAACCACAATCCACAACACTTTCAAACAAACTCTTAAAAACATTTTGAAACATCTTTTCGAAAAGATACACGCCTTTGTAAAACATTCGAGTAAAGAATTGTTACAAGGTTAGCCTAGGACAAGGCATCTTCTTCCAAAACATTTTCAAAAGCACTCACACACACACCATTTTCAAGCAATCAAAAATCAAGGCAAGTGATCTAAAAAACCAAGTAACTAAGAGCCCATGGATAACCATGGATGAAAAGGGTGCTAATACCTTCCCTTTTCATAATCTACCCCCCGAACCCATGAAATATCTCAAAAGGTTTTTGCTGTGCTTTTTTAACCTTTCCTTTAGGATAAAATAAAAAGTCGGTGGCGACTCTTGCTCAACCGCACAAGTGCGAATACGAACGCAAAACACTAGTCAGTTCTCCCACCGTATCACAGAACTGGCGACTCTGTTGGGGAGTTGATCAAAGTGGGGTTACCTTAGGGTTTAGATCACCTTTGTTTTCAAATTGATTGCTTTGTTTGCTTTACATTTGTGGGCTTTGTATCGGAGTTTTATAGATCCTAACCCGGATCTGGGGATACCTTCTTAGAAAGTAGCAACAAGGCTATGAGGGAACTGTGCGGGGTATACCGACATGGTTGAAACAGTCTGCTACGTTGATGTGGCACTTTGGTGTGTACCGGTAACCCTTGAGTTCAGTCAAGGAGAGTACGGGGCCGCCGCGTGGTGTCGTGAAGCATCAACTGACCTTAGGAACCTTAATTGAACCATCTTAGCCTTTTTAGGGTAGTGAGATAACTGACTTTGGTGCAGTCCGAGGTTGGTTGATACTCGATACTACACTCAATTGAGGGTTGCTTTCCTGGGATATTTCGGTTGCCAGTTCAGTGGCTAAATCGAAACGATGATCAATGAAAGCAATCTAGTGATATTGGGATCCTTAGAACCCGGTTACTTCTAATAGGACAGGTTGAGCCTACCAACTTCAAGAGGGTACTTACCTAAACCTCATGCAAGCCTAAACCTAAGGACTTGTTTGCTTTGTGTGAATATGTTTGCCTGTATATACACTTGCCTGCTTTTCGCATACATGTACATAACATCATGACATCATACCATAGCATTTTCAATAACCATTTCAAGGATCTCGAGGGTTCTTTTGATGCAGGGTTACATCTATCAAGGGGTAAGGGGTTTCTCCTCTAAACAAAGCTCTCCAATCAAAGTTCAAGTACAACAACTTGAATCAGTGGCTATGACCCACTCGACATGGTGAGCTTGGTTCTCGTAGAAAGACATCCACCGACACAAAGCTCTCCAATCAAAAGTTCAAGAACAACAACTTGAATCAGTGGCTATGACCCACTCGACATGGTGAGCTTGATTCTCGTGGAAGGACGTCCACCGGTGCAGAGATCTCCAATCCAAGAGCAAAGTTCAACCTCTAACATTTTCTTGTGTTTACCCCAAGAGATCCTTGAAAGCATGCATCCACATATCATGCATTGCATTTTGACAATCTCTCCTTTTTCAGGTTTCCTTACTCTCCTGCTGTTTATTTCAGTAAGAGATGGCTCTAGAAAGGTCTGTCAAAGACATCCAAGACCAGACTGCTCAGCTGCAGGAGATGTTCCTGAACTTGTCTCTGGGGCAAGAAGAGATGAAAGCTCTCCTCACCAAGGGCTTGGGGAATTCCAACAATGCCAGGAGTGATCAGCTTGCGGAGCTGCAGTTTGATCTAACAACACTGAGGACTCAAATGATGGGACAGTTGGTGGGCCAGATGGCTCTCATCCAAGACCTATCCCAAAGACAAGAGGAACTCAGAGTTCTTGTCCGCCAACTGCTTCCAAACAACCAACTGGGGCAAACATCCGAGGTTGAAGAGCAAGTCACCGCTCAACCTCCATCAACTCAAGAAGACAAGGGGAAAGCTCCTTTGCTTGCTTCAGGGTCACAATCCCATCAACAAACTCGCCAGCGTCAACGGGGCAATCGGCGTAAACAAGAAAAGTCAGGAAGACAGTTCACGGAGACTGAAATACCATCATTCTTCATACTGAAGCGCCTGTTGGAGGTCAATTTGCTCACCGTAAAGGACCCTCCTCAGAAGCCCAATATCTCCTCTCCTCACTATAATCCCGACGCATTCTGTGTTTACCACTCCTACAGCCCGGGACACGACACCAACGACTGTTGGGCCTTGAAAAACAAGATTCAAGATCTGATTGACATTGGGGTGCTGGAATTCATGCCAGACGGCGAGATGAAAATCTTCCGTTAAAGGGTTCTCCACTTGAAGTGACGAAGTTCAAGCTGAAAGACTTTTGCTTCTTTTTGAACTTTCAAAGTTGTAATTTCTTTTGCTGTCAAACAATTATTTGTTGATGTTAAACTCTGTTTTCATTAATGCATTGCATATGTTTGTCTTGAATTCATCCATTCGTTTCACTACTCTTATGCTTTTCTTTATGATATTTGACTCTTGATAAAAAGCTGTAAAGCCTTTAGAGGGAGGATGACGAAACAATACCGTGATCTTATACAGTATGCTTTTGAACAGACCTTGCTGATGATGTACAGGCATTTCTTTCAATTCCCAAACACTGGAGTTATAAGGAAGTTAATCCCTAGTCAACTCCTTCGAGCCAAAGAAGTAAGAGTTTCCTGTTCTGAAACGATCAAAACCCTTGATAAAAACCTGGGGCAGGGTAGTATCTCAGTTAATTCAAAAGAAAATGTGCATTGAAGTCGCAAACTCTCAGTTCATAATACAATGAACGACGTCAAAAAAGAGAAAGCATTCCTTTGGAATCAAAAGACAAGGGTGGTTCCCTATCACATAGACAGTCAATCTCTCAAAAGCGAAAAGCCCGCCGAGCCAAAACCTATAAAGGAGGCTTAAGAAAGCTGGGGCATCCCGCTGACAGTAATCCCGGAAAACGGTAACAGTCAGGCAAAGGTTGGGGATAACAAATCAAAATCAAAATAGTGAGGTCATTACAAAATCAATCCTCAACAACATGAAAAATGTTGAAAAAGAAAAAAGGAGATGATGACTGTCTCCCCAAATTCAACTGGTGAACCATCGCCCAAAAGTCGTTCAAAACTCAAAACAGAGTGTGACGCACAATTAACTGAGCTTAGGTTGAAGAACATCACGAAGAGCGGGTGGGTACAAATATACTTTGAGCCTTTATCCTTTGTTTCTTAAACCGTGAACCAAGCCACGTTACAACCCTTCAAAAGTCCTAATTGAAGCATGGGTCAGTTTGAAAGCATACTGTTTCAAAAGGTATCCTGACTCCTGTAGGGCTTTGCTCTAAATCTTGTGTTGACTAGTCTTATGAAAAGTTTTCTGCTAAAAACGCATTTTTCAAAACTTCGAGACAAACATAAACTTTGCATTGCTTGAATATCACTGTCTGCATTTGACCTTTTTGTTTGACAGCGAAGAATTTCATACAGCGAATGTTCGGAGGAACGAAAACCCTCTCAATGAGAAAAATCACTTCAAGAGGATAACACTTCCATCAAATCTCCTATCAACAAGGGGAATGACATGTCGCAATTCAATTAACCTGGGGTGGTCCAGTCAAGGTCCAACAGATCTTTCAAAGTTCAGTTAACCTGGGGCAGTCCAGTCAAGATTTCAAGAAATCTCTCAATATGCAGAGTAATCTGATTCGAGACTCCTTCATCACCACTTGGGGCATTCGAATGTCAAAAGTGTTCAACAAATCAATTACAACATTTCCAGAATCGATTCCTGTACCTAGCCAGGGCACGTCTGAAGAGTTGAAGATTCGATTCCTGCATCCAGCAAGGGCATATCTGTCAACTATCACCATTCCAGATTCGACTCCTGTATCCAGCCAGGGTATATCTGTTTACAACATTTCCAGACTCGACTCCTGTATCTAGCCAGGGCACGTCGGAAGAGTTTGAAGATTCGATTCCTGTATCCAGCCAGGGCATGTCTATCGACTGTCAACTCCAGATTCGATTCCTGTATCCAGCCAGGGCATTATCTGTTGACCATATTTCCAGACTCGATTCTTGTATCCAGCCAGGGCATGTCCGAAGAATTCCAGATCAACACCTGTAACAACCCAGGAAAACATCTGTGAACGACCAATTGTAGACCAACACCTGTAATAAGCCAGGAATTTATCTACATCACCACTTGGGGCATTCGAATGTCAAAAGTGTTCAAAAACCGATGCAGTTTTACACAAGCTCATCATCAGGAAACCCTACACCGGTTCCTCTTCAAGACTTCTGAAACAAGTTTACAGATTCTTCCCAACAACGGATGTCAATCTACCAACTTGTTCAGACTCTTCTCAACCTTTGAAATTAGTTTACGGACGCTTCCCAACAACGGATGCGGCTCTATTGCTGATTCAACTTCAAGATTTCTGAAAATAGTTCACGGGTTCTCCAAGTAAACGGATGTTAACCTATCACTTGTTCAGATTCTTCTCAAGACTTCTGAAAACAGTTTATGGATTCTTCCCAAGTAACGGATGTTAATCTATCAGCTTGTTCAGATGCAACCTCTGAAATTAGTTTACGGACGCTTCCCAACAACAGATGCGGCTCTATTGCTGATTCAACTTCAAGACTTCTGAAAACAGTTTATGGATTCTTCCCAAGTAACGGATGTTAATCTATCAGCTTGTTCAGATGCAACCTCTGAAATTAGTTTACGGACGCTTCCCAACAACGGATGCGGCTCTATTGCTGATTCAACTTCAAGATTTCTGAAAATAGTTCACGGGTTCTCCAAGTAACGGATGTTAACCTATCGCTTGTTCAGATTCTTCTCAAGCTAACCACCACGGAAGATCGCGCTCGCCAAAATTCTCCCTATCCCCAGCCGAGTTAAAATTTCAAATTATCAACCCCCCAGCAGAGCCAGACCTTTGAACCTTCTCCCCACAGAGTTTTAGGAAGGCAAATCTTGAGTTCCCCTGTGAAGTCGCCAGAGTTACTTCCACCAAGCTGAAGATTCTCAATCTGGCCTCCCTAGCATGAGCCTACTAGTTTGGAACTCCCCAGTAGAGGTCATCGGAATTCTCTTCCCCAGCAGCAGCCAAGGACTTATCCTCCCCGGTAGCAGTCAAGATGCTTTTATCTTCAGCCATCTCGGATTCATGTATCCTCGGCAAGATTAGCTCATCAGCTTACATGCGCATCCATCACATTCATAAATATTGATGTCACGTACATTGCATCATGCATCATAACATTGCATACAACTAACCCTTCACCTTTTCAGGGAAGATCAGTTGACAGACAAAGATCATCTCCCGAGATTCATCCAGAAATAGTTCATATGTGACCCGGACACGGCGACATTCTGATACTTATTCCAGATTCATTCAGACGCATCATCAGGAAACCCTACACTGGTTCCTCTTCAACTTCAAAACTTCTGAAAACAGTTTACGGATTCTTCCCTGCAACGGATGTCAATCTACCAACTTGTTCAGACTCTTCTCAATTCCTGAAAACAGTTTACAGATTCTTCCCAACAACGGATGTCAATCTACCAACTTGTTCAGGTACAACTTTTGAAAACAGTTTACGGATTCTTCCCAACAACGGATGTCAATCTACCAACTTGTTCAGACTTCTGAAGATAGTTTACGGACGCTTCCCAACAACAGATGCTGCTCCATTGCTTATTCAGTCCCAACCCCTGAAAATAGTTTACAGATTCTCCAGGCATGGACGTCAACCTGTTGCTTGTTCGGACCCCGATTCAGAGATGTTCCGAAACATGGAGGCCCTTCTGATACTTGTCCGCTCACCATTGACATACAGTTCAACATTTCCAGATGGCATATATAAGCCCATCCTCCTATCAGCAGTCACCAGATGGCATCTTTAAGCCCATCACCAAATGGCATCTTTAAGCCCATTCACATCTACCATCATATCGCCGAGTGCAAATTTTCTGGGCACTTTAGTGTCCAATCTCCTTTTACCTTCAAGTCGCGAAAGGCAAACTTGCCAATCTAACTCTTCAGGTCCAAGAAGATTGAACAGGGGCAACTGTTGTACCCCAAAATTTGCCCTCGCATTTTTCCCTAAGAAATCTCAGCTTCAAGCCTTTCCTGGTTTTTCAAACTGGCTCAAGAATCGGACAAACGGACTTTTCTCGTCAGTCAAAACAAAATTAGGGTTTTATTGATTTTCAGGACTCTGAATTATTTCAAACAGTTGGCTCAGGGTTTTGGTTGATTTTGGCTCAATTTTGATCAGGCGAACGTTATTTGGCATTTAATCAGGAATTAAGGTTTCATGGGCATATTCTCAGCAAGATTAGAATTCCACAGCACGTCGCAGTTTATTCCGAGATTCGGGTTAAATGCGCATTGTTTTTAATTTAATAAGCAAAAGAGGCAGTTGGTTTGGATTCACGTTGGTTTGTTTAAGTCGGTCAAAAGAAATATGCAATTTGAATCTACAGTGCTTGGTAAGAAATCAATAAGAAAGGATTGCGTCTGATCAGTTTTTTGTGTTCGACTGTGTGTTGCTTTGAATAATGGAGACGTCAAGTTCGTTTATTCTGATCGACGGAGAATCATTGTTTAACTGATTATTTATTGTTCTAAGAATTAAATACTTGAAATTTAACTTTCATTTTATTTAATTTAAGAAACTATAAATAACAAGTAAATAATTAAGGAAAAGGAATTGAAAAGATTTAATTGAATCAATGGAATTTTTATTTCATATTTAATGTTTGTTACAATTATTATTTGATACAAGTATTTATTTACGAAGTATTTAATATAATAATAGTGTACAAAAATTAAATTGAAAATAAAAAAACTATCCTATTTATTTCTAATTCTTCGTTCTTCACTTCGCTCCGGTGTTCCATTTTTCACCTGCAAAAGAAAAAAGGAAGAAAAGTCAGAAAGCAGTTGAATTAAAAAAGACTGATAAAATTTGCTCATCATTAGGGGCCACTGATTGGGATCAGTTAACCCTCTCTGCAAATCACGGGATTTCTCCCGGTTCACAAAGAGGGAAGAATTTTATTCATGAATGCAAAATGTCAAATGCATAAATTCCAAAGTTCAAACTGCATAGTTCAAGTTCAACCAAACTGGAAAGATCAAAAAGTACAGTTTGCTGTCAAATGCCAAAATCTACTCAAAGATATCAAAGAAGATCAAAGAAAAGTACAGTTTACTGTCAAAATACAAAGTCCACTCAAAAGCTGTCAAGAGAAGATTTTGAAAGAGCACAAAAGCTGGATAAAGTATGCAGAAGTAATGTGTTATGCAAGCAAAATCTAAATCATCATTTCCCAACAAGAAGGGGCCCCTTCAGAACAAAATAGTACAGGAAAAATCATATTAAATATATTAACTGTACTATGGAGAGAGAAAGAAGAGAGATAAGAGGCAGGCTTTAGGCTTAGACAGTACAGCATAACAAGACAGAAAATATACAAACTCAAAAAAAACTTGCTAAGGAAAGATACTCTGCCTCAACATACAAACCCACAGGCCTCACAACAAAACAAACACATAACCCACTGCAAGCATAAACCTGCATGAGTCCAAGCCTCAAAGACAATGTCCTGAATCAAAAACTTCAACCACCATAAAAAGACCCTGCTGAAGCCAAAACTGCCTAGACCCATAACCTGTCTAAAACCCATGACCTGCATCAGTAAACACCAGCTCAGGCCAAGCATCGCCATACTGTCAAAACCTCATACCAGCACAAAACCATTCCAACCAGTCTATACCAGAACAAGCATATAGCCAGTCAACAAAAACCAAGCATAACCTGTATATACAAAACTCAAGCCATAAAACCTGTTGGAAAAAAAACCTGCAATAGCCTTAACCATGAACCTCAAAACCCACATACTGTCATACCACATAAACATACAAACTCAAAAAGACTAAAAGCTGCACCACCAAAACCTTGGCCTAGAACACCAAAGTCAATCCAAACCAAAAAAAAACCAGTTATCGACTA
Organism: Vicia faba; assembly: GCA_948472305.1. Classification (NCBI taxonomy): domain Eukaryota; kingdom Viridiplantae; phylum Streptophyta; class Magnoliopsida; order Fabales; family Fabaceae; genus Vicia; species Vicia faba. Next base: position 1,282,524,670 of record OX451736.1, read on the forward strand.
AGCATCATACCTGTCCAGTTCAAACCTCAAAGCATTCAAAACCAACTCCTAAGCCTCAGAAATTTTTCATCATAGGTGATAAACATATCAAAGCACACTCAAGCCATTCATTGTCAAACATAAGCTTAAGCTTTTTCAAAGCCTCAATGCTCCAAAAAAAGCGTCAAGCCTTCAAGCCCTCAGAATCCTGGATTCATCATGGGGCGAGGAAGAAACATGTCAAATTAGGCAATTCAGAAGAAGGCAATCAAACAAGAAGCATATTCAAAGCATCAAGGGCATAGAAGAAGACAATATATTCAAAGGCAACCCAGGCCCTCAGTAAACATACATCACTGGGCAATAACACATTCCAAAGGCATCCAACTCAAGACAGTAAAGGCAACGAGAGAAGAAGAAAGAGTTAAATCAGTACCAGGTTTTCAGGGCAAATACAAATCATCATAAAACCTAACCAGGGTCACCAAGAAGCAAAGATTCGTCACGTTCCTCTCGCCGTCCAGGCCTCCTGAGCGCCACGTCCTCTTTTCTCTCCTCCTCCTCCAAGGTCAGGTAGCCAGCTTTTCTCTCCCTTTCTTCTTCACCACCTCATAATAGTACAGGTTTAAGGATCATAACTCAATTCAAATTGAAACAACGCGTACGATTCATAAAAGAAAAAGGAAACATAAACATTGAAATCGAACCTTGAATCACAAGTCCACTGAGCTCATAGAGGGAAGAGAGACTTTGGGGGTGACGCTGGTGGCCGGATGGAAGAGTCGCTCAGGAAGATGAAGATGAAAACGACGATGAACGAACACGAACGCGCCGCTGCCAACCCTAAACGCTTTGTCCTAACTGAACCACAAAACATGAAACCCTAAATTATTCTGACCCCCAAACGGGCCTTGCCCGTTCCGTTTTGCCCAAAGCCCATTAAGGTTCTTACTTTTCTAACAAAACATTTTATTAAAACACTAACCTCTTTTCTTTATATTATATAAACATTTTTTTTCTTTATTACAAAATCATATAAATAATAAATACATTTTTTATATCATATACTAAAAATTAAAAATGACTTTCTATTCTTTTAATTAAAATATATTTTGTACATAGTTGCATAATTTAATTCCTTGACATTTAAATATTTTTTGTACATAAATAATAAAAAGACATTTTTCATTACACCACAATAAGTATTAAAAACACTTTTCCTTTAATTTGTACATAACAACAAAAAATACCCTTTTTGAACATGCATAATTCAATTCTTGACATTTAAATACTTTTTGTATATAATAATGAAAACATGGAAATATACTCTTTTTCTCACAATATCATTTTCACAATTTAATTAAAACGTGAACATTTAATCTAAAACACTTTTTCTTTTGTACATATTTCGAATATACAAATCAAAGATTCCTCAAAACACATATCTAGGTCAAATACCCTAAATACGCTTCAATTTCACATTTCGCACCTGTAAATAATTACACACAATACATATATATCTCACACTTACACTTACACAATGCAAATCCATTCACATTGCCCTATACACATTTGTTTATCTTATCTTTGTATATTCGATATTTACATTTGATTGCGAATTCGATTTGGTTGTAATTTATTGGATACTATAAGTCTCATCCCCTTTTGTACATTTATACCCCCACTCCCGGATACCATTCTGTAATAGCGTGGATTTTACATTCCGCAATTTACAGTTTTCCAATTATACCATGGTTAGACCTAGGGTTTGCATGTACATAAAATCAAACGCTAGATAACCTAATACAAGACAAATACATGTAATCAATACACAATCACACTTGCACCCCCTAGGGTAATCTCACATGTTGCCTTCCAAAATGGGCCATGCTTGCACGTCGAGTATCTTTGGCAAAATAAAATCAAAATGATCATAAGTCCCTCAAAGTGTTGCCTAAACGGAATGATCATAGTCCCCACAAAGCAAATTGCCAAAGACACTTGGCATCATTGTATTCATGGTCCATACGATGACCCGTGCCTGTCTCGAATAAACTTCCTAAACGCAAGATTGTCCACCAAATTCAATGGTGAAACAAAATTGTTAAAAAGGGGTTAAAACATAGCAAAAACCTTTGAGTACAATAGGGTAGATAAAACTCTTAGTTACTTGAGATCAATTTGCAAAAACACTTGCCTTCTTTTCAAAAACCACAATCCACAACACTTTCAAACAAACTCTTAAAAACATTTTGAAACATCTTTTCGAAAAGATACACGCCTTTGTAAAACATTCGAGTAAAGAATTGTTACAAGGTTAGCCTAGGACAAGGCATCTTCTTCCAAAACATTTTCAAAAGCACTCACACACACACCATTTTCAAGCAATCAAAAATCAAGGCAAGTGATCTAAAAAACCAAGTAACTAAGAGCCCATGGATAACCATGGATGAAAAGGGTGCTAATACCTTCCCTTTTCATAATCTACCCCCCGAACCCATGAAATATCTCAAAAGGTTTTTGCTGTGCTTTTTTAACCTTTCTTTTAGGATAAAATAAAAAGTCGGTGGCGACTCTTGCTCAACCGCACAAGTGCGAATACGAACGCAAAACACTAGTCAGTTCTCCCACCGTGTCACAGTTGTGTTGTGCTGAGAGATCATCAATGTGAGTAGTACGATTGACTTTTGTGTTGTTGAGGTTGGTTGAGATATCGCCTCCTTGATGATGTAGTGGGTGTTGTGTTTGATATGTAAAGACATTGACGAGTCTTGTAGGTTAAGTATAATTGGTCGATAGGTTTACGTTGGCGATAAGTGGATTATATGCATGACTGGTAAGTCTCTTCTCCGAAGAATGAATTATTTTCTTGTTAATAGTTTTAATTCCCGCATTTACTTTAAACCCATTTTAAACTAAACTCACTAACGAGAGACTTGCTGAACGGAAATTGAGTAACACTAATCCATGTGGAGACGATATGATAAAACTATAAATACTTACTTTTTGCTTTCCGCTTTACCGCTTCAACAATAGCATAAAACAATATCAAAAATATTATAATGAAACAAAACAATAGAAGAGGTGGGAGATTAGTGAAGATTGAAGAAGTGAAAAACACAATAAGGGGGGGTTGAATTGGGATCTTAAAATTAAAATGGAAAGAATGTTGAGAGTAAAGAACACGTTTATTTTTATCCTGGTTCGTTTGAACTCAAACTACTCCAGTCCACCCGCCAAGGTGATTTCGCCTCTCTTCAACGAGGTCTTAATCCACTAATAAATCTTGATTACAAATCTACTTTTACAACTTCCAAAGTCTTCTTGAGTCCAAAACCACAACCCAGTTTTCTCAAGGAAATACACTAAATAATATAATTGAATAAATGCGTACAATATTGTTTCTAATAAAACAGTATCACTAACAGTGATGTTTTACACAGTTTGAATATGAACGTTTAAGGATGAAAGATGATTGCTGCGTTAGTGTACTTTCACATGAATTCTTCTTTTTGTGCGCAGTAGTTCATCACTTGATTTCTTCTATGCATTTTCTTTATATAGGCCATGTGTGATACGGTGGCAGAACCGAATGTTAATATTGGTTTGCATTTTTTGTTTGCAAATGTCGCGGTAAGCAAGAGTCGCCCCCGACTTTTATTTCATCCAACAAAGGAAAAGGGAAAAGAACAAAAGAAACCTTTTTTGAGATGTTTCTGAGTACGGGGGATAGATTATAGAAAGGGAAGGTGTTAGCACCCTTTCTATCCATGGTTTTCCATGGGCTCTTAGGTACTTACTCATTTTGAAATTGCTTGTGTGTGTTTTGAAAAAGTTTTTGTTTAACTTCGTGATAACCCTTGTATCTATCCTCAAGAGTGTGACAAAGTTGTTTTTTTAACAATTGCTTTGAAAGTGTTTGTGTGAAAGTTTTTATTGTTTTGAGCAAGTACTTAAGATTTTCTACCTACTCGAAAAAGACTGTTCGTTCTCGTTTCCTTTAGACAGCGCTATCCTACTATTAAGGAGTAGGTAGCCCCATCGTTGGAGTTTTATGGGACATTCGAAGGGACAAGTACTGTCACAAAAGCAACGGTTAGGAAACCTTAGTAATTACCCTAGAGTCTTAAAGATCTTTCCGAGGCAACATCCGAATGGGTCATTTTTGATCTTTTGGGACTGGAGGACGACCACTAAAATTCCCTATGCTTCATGACCATTTACCGAAGGCAACCGGAGTGGGATAAACCCTAGGAGTGAACATGTGCATGTGTTATTTTTCAGTTTATTTATCTTTGCACAATTAGGGTTATCTACCATTTTAATTTCATTTGTCTTTTCCATGCAAGCCTATTATCCATACATCTAGACAGTTCATAGTTGCGGAAATTAAAAGCGGAAAAGTAAATCTACGCTATTACAAGGCTTTGGGGAGTGGTTTACATAACCAAAAACCGGGGATTAAACAGTAAATAATATGCGGTAAACCCTAATTAAAAACTATTACAAACCCGAAGCAAATACAATAATTGGAAAATAAAATATTGCGCGCGAGAATTTTATACGGGAATCAAAGTTTAAATTCAAAGGGAATCAAAGAAAATATTTTTGTTATTTTTTTATATAGAGAAAATTAACTATTTACAAATTAACCCTAATTTACTAGTTGATTTTAATTATATAAAAATAATAATTTAAATTACCTTAATTAAATTAATCTAATTAATTAATGAAATAAAATATTTTATAAAAGAAAATCTGATTTTAATGTTTTTTTGTGACTTTTTGATTTAATAAAAAAATGATTTTGTTTTGTAAAAATAATTAAACAAACAAATAAACAAAATAAATTAAAAAAAGAAATAAATTGGGCCTGTTAGGAGCAGCAATTTGGGGGTGCATGGCTGAATTTGCAAAGCCCATATGCTGGCCCAACATCTGCGTGTTGTGAGCAACCCCTTCATAGATTGATTTTGAATGATTGCAAATATAATATAACATGTTTCAATAAGCCAAAATTACATTTCTCTCATAATGCATCATTATGAGTCGACACATCAAGTTTTGTATCGATGCATAGCTTTCTTAAGTCCTTGGTGTTGTACCCCAAAATTTGCCCTCCCTTTTTCACAAGAAATCACAACTTCAGGGTTTTCCCTGATCTTTTAAGATTGGCTCAGGAATTGATCAAGCAGACTTTTCTTTGACGACAAATCTGGAATTAGGGTTTTCACTCGTATTTCTCAGAAGAAATTGAATCCACAATAATTCAATTGGCTATTACATTATTTTTACACTTGTTCCAGATTACCGGTTGCTTCTTAAAACCTAAATATTTGGGATATGAGCTGAGGCTTTGATTGAAACTTTGAGGCATTGGTTTGATCAGTGAAGTGAGGAGTGTATGGAATGCTTATTTGTTTAACTGTACAAAGCATATGATTAATTGGAATGTCGGGCGTATTGTGGTTAATGCAAGGTTGCGAGACGGACGAGTTTGTTGATTATTTATTTTATCTGAGTTAAAGTTATTGGGATGCATTACCAGTTGTTTTAACTTAAGAGACTTAAATAATTAAATAGACAGTGAAAAGGAAAGAAGGAAATATTTGAAAGTAAAGAATTCTTATTTGACAAAGACCTTTTATTTATTTCAAATATTGTTACAAATGTTATTCGAATATTGTAAATTTATTTACAGTGTTTACAATAATATTTATTACAATAAATGAAAAGAAAATAAATATAAAGCCTAAGTCTATTGAAATCTTCTATCTTCTACTTTTTCTTCCGTTAGCCAACTGGTATTTACCTGCAAAGACAGAAAAAGAAATCAATGCAAATAAACTGAAAAGCATTTTTAAGCAGATAAATAAAAAAGATCATCATTAAAGCTTGTTGACCGGAATCAGATTGTTTTTGGGTGCATCATGTTTTACTTGTCCTCTTTGCAAATCACAAGAAGATTTCTCTTCTTGGTTCACAAAGAGGAAAATTTTTGCAAGCATACAATCAGTTAAATGCAAAGATACAAGGCACAAGGTTGCACACAAAGAAGGCACAAGGTTGCACACAATGTCAAACCGAACTTCCAAACTGAGTTTCAAAATGCAAACTAACTGTCAAAACAGAAAATCAAACTAAGTTGCAAAACTGTCAAACCAAGTACACAAGCTGTCAAAAAGCATACAATGCAGGAAATCTGGAAGAAAGTACAATGCAGAGATAAACCAAGATACAAGCAAGCAAGCTTGTCAAAACTTCTCAACATATTCTGGCCAAAACAAGCTTTTCAGATTAAAAATATATTAAGCAAAAGATGCTTTTTTGGAGGGAGAAAGAGAGTGAAGTGGGAGGTTTGCAGTTTTGGCAGGCTTAAAAGATAAAAAAAAGGAAGATTGTATGGCAGCCCAGGGGAGCCCACAGAAGCTCAACCAGAAAACCTTCTATCAAAGCAGAAAACTGCATAAAGATATGATGGAACCTGTAAAACAAGGGTGATAGTTCGAGAGGCAAAGCAAAAAACTGCAAGACAAAGGCCTGCCTTCAAAAACAAAAAGGCCAAGCCTGTTTCAAAGGTTATGCTACAAACCTGCCTGAAAAGAGAGAGAGAGCAAACAAATGGCATAAACCTTCAAACTGCAGTAACAAGAAAAGGCTATTAAAACTGCATAGCCATGCATTACAAAACAGATATCAAACTCCAAACACTAAAGCCAGCAGCAAGCCTGCCCTTTTCAAAAACCTCAAACCTGCTTCCAACAAAAACAAGAAAGCTCAACAAAAGGATCAAACCTGCTTCCAACAAAAACAAGCAAGCTCAACAAAAGGATCAAACCTGCTTCCAACAAAAAGAAGCAAGCCCTACACCCAGGCCTGCCTTACAAAACAAAGACTGCAAGCCAAGATTTTAAATAAAGCAAAACTGCCTGTAACCTGCATAACCTATTCAAACCTGCCAAAAAGATCACAAAAATCTGAAGCTTGCTTCCAACAAGCAAGCCTGAAGCCTGCCTTCCCGAAAAACTTACCAAAAAAACTTGCAAGCCTACTCAAACTCAGAAAGCAAGCTAATAACAAAACCTGCCTTCCCAAACACTCAGTTACAAACCTATAGAACTGCATAGCCTACCAAAAGCAAAACTGCAACTCAAGGCCAAAAACTACCTAAGCTAATAACACAGTTCAGTCTCATCATCATCAACGAATCGTCAAGCCAACAAAAAAAACATATCAAAGGTTAGAGATTCAGAAACAAGAATCCATCATCATTAAGCATCAGCAAAAGAGAAGAAGTCCAGAAGTGAAGCAAAATGATATAGGGTTTTCAGAAATAATATCATCGTCAAATCATCAAAATTCAAAACCAAAGAGAGGAAAGGTGTAGAAGAAAAGGAACAAGTTCACCATTATCAAGCATCATCAGCTAAAAAATCAGAACAACAAACAAAGATAAGTCTCAGAAAATCTTCATCATCAACGAAAAGTTCAACTCAGAAGCAAGTGTTTTCAGAGTAACCTCATCACTAAACATTCAAAAAGGAGTCAAGTAAAGAAATACCAGAAAGCAACGCTCTTGTCATCATCCTCCCTCCGCCTTGGCCACCTGAGAGCGCCACCAGTCCAAGCCCTCTTCCTCCATCGCCTTAACAGAACAAAACGTCAAGGTATTTTTCCTCAATTTTCCTATATCTCATATCATAAATATCAAAGATTAAAATTCTGTAAGCAATAACGTCCAAGAAAATCAAACATGTGAAACTGTGGAGGAACCTTAAAACGCGCTTAGAACGAAAAACTTACCTTTCAAACCACTGCCTCATACCGTCGTGAAGAGGAGAGGGTGAAGGCGACGTTCTGGTAACGTAGAGGTGGGAGAATGGATCATCGCATGGCTGAGAGAGAAGATGAGAGGCGAAGAAGATGAGAGGAGGCGCCGCTGTACAAAGCTATGAACCCTAATCTCTGAATGTACAAAACTCTAACCCTAAAAAATGTCAAGCCTCAAATGGGCCTTTGCCCCAACAATGAAACATAAGGCCCAATACACTTTCAGCGCCACACACCCCCTCTGCCCTTCAGTTTCTTTTGTTTTCATTCTTTTGGTACCACTTTGGGCCATCCAAAAACACATGCTTGGGCCCATCCTTTTTATTATCAAAACTAATTTTTATTTTTTAAGATTACTTTATTTTAAATTAAATCACATATTAATCTAATTTGGTTTTAATTTCTTTTTTTATTGTTAATCTTGTTCATAATAAAAAATATACAAAAAGAAAAGAATATTTAGACTAAGTATTTTTTTGGTTTTCTTTAGACCGAGTTATTGATTGATAAAAAATACAAAAAATGATCTTAAACTTTAACTTAAATATTTTTTTATTTTCTTTTCTTTAAAAACCCTTTGTTTATATAACTAACAAAAACACAAAAATAATAATAAACACTTAACCTTTGTTAAGTTAAAATTTTCATTTGATCATTTGTAAATAACTATATACATCCCATATTTCTTTAAATTTTCATTATCTTATACCTTGTTATATTTTTACATTGAGAATGCGACAATTCGATTTGGTTGTAATATATACTTGGACATTACTACTCTGATAATACTCATCCCCATTTGTAAACATTTGTACCCCCATCCCCGGATACTTATTTGTAATAACTTAGACTTTAAATTCCTGCAATTTATCGCTTTCCATATACTGTATAGTAATTAGGGTTTGTATGTGAAGATTCAAAATCAATCGTTAGATGACCTAATACAAGATAAATGCATGAAAATTGATACACCATTCACACTTTCACCTCTAGGGTAACCTCGCTTGTTGCCTCGGAAAATACAATCATGTCCCTCGAGTATGAGACACTCTAGCAAATTCCCCTTCAATAAACAAATATCGTAGTCCCTCGATGACCCTCGATGTTGTCTTCGATAAAACGATCTCGTCCCTTACAAAATTGCTAGAGCGTCTCACAAGTTGCTTTCAATGATTGTATACGATGACCCGCGCCTGTCCCGTTTAACATCCTAACACAAGGTTGTTCACCAAATACAATGGTGAAGCAACATTGTTAAAAGGGTTAAAAACATAAGAAAGATATTTGAGTAAAATAGGGTAGACAACTCTTAGTTACTTGATCAAAAATCTTGCAAAACATCCTTGTCATTTTTCAAACACACTTCACTTCACAATTTCAAAACAACTTTCAAAATATTGAAATATCCTTTCAAAAAGACACACACCTTTGTATATATTCAAACAAGAATCATTACAAAGGTTGCCTAGACAAGGCATCTTTTTCAAAACATTTTCAAAACCACACACACAAAGCACCATTTCAAACAATTGAAAAGCAAAGGCAAGTGATCTAAAACAAGTAACTAAGAGCCCATGGATAACCATGGATGAAAAGGGTGCTAGCACCTTCCCTTTTCATAATCTACCCCCCGAACCCAAGAAAACATCTCAAAGGTCTTTCCTGTGCTTTTTGACCTTTCCTTTGGATAAAATAAAAAGTCGGTGGCGACTCTTGCTAAACCGAACAAGTGCGAAAACAAATGCAAAATCCCAAGTCAGTTCTCCCACCGTATCACAGAACTGGCGACTCTGCTGGGGATCTTTCAAAGTGGGGTTACCTTAGGGTTTTAGATCACCTTTACATGCTTACCTTGATTGCCTTGATTGCTTTACTTTTTGGGTTCCTTGTTTGGGTTTGTTTTAAATCCTACACCCGGATTTGGGGATACCTTTTAGGTAAGTAGCAATAAACTGTGAGGGAACTGTGCGGGGTATACTGACATGGTTGAAGCAGTAGCTATGTTAGTGTGACATATTTGTGGGTACCGGTAGCCTTTGAGTTAATCAAAGAGAATACGGAGTCGCTGAGTGATGTCATGAAGCACTAACGAACTCTTAGAACCTTACTTGACCATCTTGGCCTTTTTAGGGGTAGTGAGATGACTGACTTTGGTACAATCCGAAGTTGGTAGATACTCGATACTACACTCATTGAGGATTGTTTTCTTGGAATATTTTGGTCGCCAGTTAAGTGGCTAAACCAAAACAATGAACACAGAAAATAATCCAGTGATATTGAACTCCTTAGAACCTGGTTTCTATTTTAGGACAGGTTGAGCCAACTAACTTCAAGAGGGTACTTACCTAAAAACCCCATACAAGCCTAAACCTAAGGACTTGTTTGCTTTGTGTGAATATGATTGTCTGTATATACACTTGCCTACTTCTGCATACATGTACATAACATCATAACATCATACCATAGCATTTTTATGACCATTTCAAGGATCTCGGGGGTCTTTTGATGCAGGGTCACGTTGAACCAGACGTCTACCGAAGGGCAAGAGGATTCATCTGCCTCTAAACAAATGCCGTCAAAGATCAAGTGCAACAACTTGAATCGGGGGCTATGACCCACTTGACATGGTGAGCTTGATTCTCGTGGAAAGACATCCATTGATACAAAGTTCTCCAATCAAAGATGTTGATCAAAGTTCAACCTCTAACATTTTCTTGTGTTTACCCCGAAAGATCCTTGAAGACATGCATCCACATATCATGCATTGCATCATAACAGGTTTTCCTTTTCAGGTTTCCTTATTCTCCTACTATTTATTTCAGTAGAGATGGCTCTAAAGAGGACTGTCAAAGATATCCAAGATCAAAATGCTCAACTTCAAGAAATGTTCTTGAACCTGTCCCAGGGGCAAGAAGAAGTGAAAGCTCTCCTCACAAGGGGCATGGTCCTAGGGAATTCAGGCACTTTCAGGAATGATCAGTTGGAAGAACTACAGATTAAGCTGGCAACAATGAAGATCCAGATGGTGGGATAACTGGTGGGCCAGATGACTCTCATTCAAGACCTGGCTCAAAGACAAGAAGAGCTCAGGGTTCTCGTCAACAAACTGCTCCGAGATAACCAAGTGGGGCAAACATCTAAGGTTGAAGATCAAGTCATCATTCAACCTCCTTTGATACAAGAAGACAATGGAAAGGCTCCCCAACTTGCTTCAGGGTCACAAGCCCAACAATAACCTCGTCAGCGTCAACAGGGTAATCGACGTAAGAAAAATACGTCTGGGAGACATTTCTCTGAGACTGACATACCATCATCTCTAATACTGAAACACTTGTTGGAGGTCAATCTGCTTGCTTTAAGGGATCCTATTCGGAAGCCCAATACCTATACTCCTAGCTATCACCCCGATGCATTTTGCGTATACTACTCCCATAGTCCTGGACATGACACCGATGACTGTTGGGCTTTGAAAAACAAGATCCAAGACTTGATTGACGAAGGAGTGTTGGAATTCATGCCGGATGGCGAGATGAAAATCTTCTGCTAAGGGTTCTCCACCTGAAATGACAAAGTTCGAACTAAGAGACTTTTGTTCCATTTGAATTTTCAAGTTGTAATTTCTTTTGTTATTCAAACAATTATCTGTTGATGTCAAACTCTGTTTCATTAATGCATTGCATATGTTTGTCTTGAATTCATCCATTCGTTTTCACTATCTTTAAACTATGCTTCCTACTTTCTCTATGACATTTAACTCTTGACAAAAAGCTACGAGCCTTTAGAGGGAGGATGACGAAACAATGCCATAATCTCATACAATATGCTTTTGAACAGACTTTGCTGACGATGTACATGCATTTCTTTCAAATCCTAAAACACTGGAGTTATAAGGAAGATAATCCCTAGTCAACCCCTTCGAGCCAAAGAAGTAGGAGTTTTTAGTTTTAAATACAAATTGAAACCTTTGATTAAACCTGGGGCAGGGTAGTCTCTCAGTTAATTCAAAAGATGCGCATTGAAGTCGCAAAATCTTAGTTCGTAATACAACGAATGACATCAAAAACATTTCCTTTGGAACCAAAAGACAGTGATGGTTCCTTATCTCATAGGCAGTCAATCTCTCAAAAGAGGAAATCCCACTGAGCCAAAACCTATAAAGGAGGCTTAAGAAAGCTGGGGCATCCCGCTGACTGTAATCTCGAAAACCAGAACAGTCAGGCAAAACTTAGAGATAACGAATCAAAAGAAAGAGGTCATTATAAACCCTCAACAACATGAAAAAATGTTGAAAATGATGACTGCCTTCCATAAAATTCAACTTGTGTGGACCATCACCAAAACGTCGTTCCAAACTCGAATAGAGTTCGACGCGCAATTAACCGAGTTTAGGATTGAAGAACATCACGAAGAGTGGGTGGGTACAAATGAGCCTTTATCCCTTGTTTCTTAAACCGTGAACCGAGCCATGTTACAACCCTTTAAAATTCCTAATTGAATCATGGGTTAGTTCGAAAGCATACTGTTACAAAAGGTATCCTGACTCCTGTAAGGCTTTGCCCTAAATCTGGTGTTGAATTTGTCTTATAAAAAGTTTTCTGCTAAAAAACGCATTTTTCAAAACTTCGAGACAAGCATAAACTTTGCATTATTTGAATATCGTTGTTTGCACATGTTTATTTGTTTGACAGCAAAGAAATTCACGACAGTGAATGTTCGGAGGAACGAAAGCTCTCTCAGTGAGTAAAATCACTTCAAGTGTGATGACGCTCCCATTGCAAAAACCTCCCATCAACAAGAAGGGGACTTGGCTTTGTATTGTCCAGTAAACCTGGGGCAGTCCAATCAAGATTTCAACAAATCTTTCAAAGTCCACTAAACCTGGGGCAGTCCAGTCAAGATTTCAAGAAATCTCTCAATTACAGGACAACCTGGGGCAAGTCTCCCTCACCATCACTTGAGGCATTTGAACGTCAATCTCATCAAAAGGTTACGAACAGTCCAAGTTCCCTGGCCATACCGCAAACATTTGATACTAGGGGCAGTGATGAATCTCTCCGAAATCTTTCTGAAAAGAAGTTCAAGCATCCTCGAGAAGTTTATCACCTCTCTAAGCAGACCAGCAGTCATGGGTTTATTTCCCCAACATTTTATCAAAGATTTATTCTCCACAACAAAATTACATTTCAAATTCACGGTCATTAAAAAATTCCTTTATCACCTGTTGGAATTCACGGTCGTCAAAGATTCTTTCATCACCTGTTGGAAGTTACGGTCGTCAAAGATCAAATTATCACAAAATTCAAGTTATGAAGCCCGGATTCGACCAGATAGTATCTTGATCTCTACAGCATATTGTGAAGCCCGGATTACGACCGGATAACAGTATCAGACTACCGCGAAGCCTGGATTACGACCAGATAGTGGTATCTCCTAAGAGCAAGCTATGAAGCCCGGATTCGACCGGATAATAGTTTAATCCCCAACAAGTTATTGTGAAGCCTGGATTACGACCAGATAGCAATACAAGTTTTTGTGAAGCCTAGATTACGACCATATAGCGTCCAAGAATACTACAAAGCCTGGAGTCGACCAGATAGTGGTATATCTTTAACATAAGCCGTGAAGCCTGGATTCGACCGGATAACAGCTCAACAAGTTATTGTGAAGCCTGGATTACGACCAGATAGAAATACAAGTTTGTGTGAAGCCTGGATTACGACCAGATAGTAGCTAAGAATACTACGAAGCCTGGAGTCGACCAGATAGTGGTATATCTTTAACACAAGCCGTGAAGCCTGGATTCGACCGGATAACAGCTCAACAAGTTATTGTGAAGCCTGGATTACGACCAGATAGAAATACAAGTTTGTGTGAAGCCTGGATTACGACCAGATAGTAGCCAAGAATACTACAAAGCCTGGAGTCGACCAGATAGTGGTATATCTTTAACACAAGCCGTGAAGCCCGAATTCGACCGGATAACAGCTCAACAAGTTATTGTGAAGCCTGGATTACGACCAGATAGCAATACAAGTTTCTGTGAAGCCTGGATTACGACCAGATAGCAGCCATGAATACTACGAAGCCTGGAGTCGACCAGATAGTGGTATATCTTTAACACAAGCCGTGAAGCCCGGATTCGACCAGATAACAGCTCAACAAGTTATTGTGAAGCCTAGATTACGACCAGATAGCAATACAAGTTTCTGTGAAGCCTGGATTATGACCAGATAGCAGCCAAGAATACTATGAAGCCTGGAGTCGACCAGATAGTGGTATATATTTAACACAAGCCGTGAAGCCCGGATTCGACCGAATAGCAGCTCAACAAGTTATTGTGAAGCATAGATTACGACCAGATAGCAATACAAGTTTCTGTGAAGCCTAGAGAACAACCAGATAACAGTTAACCGTTAACAGAATGAAGACTCTCATCCTTAAAACATCAAGAGATTGGTATACTCCCAAGCTCCTGATACCTACCAACAGAATAACAGACAACTGAAGCTCCTAAAAATTTGTTTCTCTTAAGAATGAAGACTCTCATCCTTAAAATCTCAAGAGATTGGTATACTCCCAACCTCCTGACCCTTAACAGAATGAAGATTCTCATCCTTGAAACCTCAGAAGATTGGTATACTCCCAACTTCCTGACCCTTAACAGAATGAAGATTCCCATCCTTAAAACCTCAAGAGATTGGCATACACCCAATCTTATGACCCAAGACCTGAATGAAGATTCTCATTTTGGCTTCCTCAGAAGATTGACATACACACAACCTCCTGATATTCCCGACAAAATGAAGATTCTCATTTCTCAAAGTGGTATAACATCTAAATTCCTGATATTCCCGACAGAATGAAGATTCTCATTTTTCAAAGTGGTATAACATCTGAATTCTTGATATTCCCGACAGAGTGAAGATTCTCATTCTTAAAGCGGCATACAACTTAAACCTGAACTTCTTCCAGACAGGAATAAGCTTTTTCCAGAATCCTGAGTTTTACTCTCCAACAGGATAACTACTTTTCAACAGTATTTCCCCACAGAATTCTTATTCCCCGAGCAGAATGAAGACTCTCATTCTCATTTCCTCACAGAGTATTCAGGTATTCCCCAGTGAAGATCCCCTCAAAACAGGAATCCCCAGTAGATTGGCATACAACCCAAACTCCTGATTTCCCCAACAGTGGTCCCAAGACTTCTCATTTTCAACGATCAAAGGATTTGCAATCCCCAGCAGCAGTCAAGGATTTACTTTCCCCGACAGCAGTCAAAGATTTCATTATCCAGGATTTATTTTCCTCAGCAAGACGGCTACTCAGCTTACATGTGCATCCATTACATCCATATCATAAACATTGATGAAGTACAGTTCATTGCATCATACATATCATGCAAAATGACTTTATGTTTTGGCTAACATTTTACCCTTTTCAGGATAAGATTAAAAGGCTATCGTTAACAATTAGTCAAATACAGTACAAGTACACCCTAGACACGGCGGTCATTCTATTACTCATTCAAGAACAATTAGTCAAATACAGTACAAGTACACCCCAGACACGGCGGTCATTCTACTACTCATGCAGACTTCGGCAATCCGATACAGACTAGATATGCTCCAGACACGGCGGTCATTCTATCTCTCATTCAGATTCAACTATCAACTTCAAGTTCAGATATGCTCCAAACACGGATGCCATTCTGGCCTTTGTACCAGAAGTTTGATTTTCCCCAGTGCAGTCGCCACGGAAGTCATTCTGCTACTCATACAGATCTCAACTCCGGTTATAGTCTCAGATATACTCCAGACACGGAAGTCATTTTGCTACTCATACAGACCTCAACTTCTGAAAACAGTTTACGGATTCTCCAAACACGGATGTTAATCTATCGCTTGTTCAGATTCAACTTTTGAAAACAGTTTACAGATGCTTCCCAACATAGATGTCAATCTATTGCTTATTCAGACCCCCAGCTCAGAGATGTTCCAAACATGGATACCTTTCTGATACTCACCCACTCACCTACGACATACAGTTCAACAAACATTCTTGGATGGCATCTTTAAGCCCATCTCCGACAAGATTTTGTCACATCTCCAGATGGCATCTTTAAGCCCATCTCCGACAAGATTCTGTCACATCTCCAAATGGCATCTTTAAGCCCATCTCCGACAAGATTATGTCACGTCTCCAAATGGCATCTTTAAGCCCATTCCCTCAACTACGCTTTGACGAGTGCAAATTTTTTGGGCACTCTAGTGTCCAGTCATCTTTTACCTTCAAGTCGCGAACGACAAAATTGCCAATCTAACTCTTCAGGTTCAAGAAGATTGAACAGGGGCAACTGTTGTACCCATAAATTTGCCCTCCCTTTTTCACAAGAAATCACAACTTCAGGGTTTTCCCTGATCTTTCAAGATTGGCTCAGGAATTGATCAAGCAGACTTTTCTTTGACGACAAATCTGGAATTAGGGTTTTCACTCGTATTTCTCAGAAGAAATTGAATCCATAATAATTCAATTGGCTATTACATTATTTTTACACTTGTTCCAGATTACCGGTTGCTTCTCAAAACCTAAATATCTGGGATAAGAGATGAGGCTTTGATTGAAACTTTGAGGCATTGGTTTGATCAGTGAAGTGAGAAGTGTATGGAATGCTTGTTTGTTTAACTGTACAAAGCATATGATTAATTGGAATGTCGGGCGTATTGTGGTTAATGCAAGGTTGCGAGACGGCCGAGTTTGTTGATTATTTATTTTATCTGAGTTAAAGTTATTGGGATGCATTTCCAGTTGTTTTAACTTAAGAGATTTAAATAATTAAATAGACAGTGCAAAGGAAAGAAGGAAATATTTGACAGTAAAGAATTCTTATTTGACAAAGACCTTTTATTTATTTCAAATATTGTTACAAATGTTATTCGAATATTGTAAATTTATTTACAGTGTTTACAATAATATTTATTACAATAAATGAAAAGAAAATAAATCTAAAGCCTAAGTCTATTGAAATCTTCTATCTTCTATTGCTTCTTCCGTTAGCCAACTGGTATTTACCTGTAAAGACAGGAAAAAGAAATCAGTGCAGATAAACTGAAAAGCATTTTTAAGCAGATAAATAAAAAAGATCATCATTAAAGCTTGTTGGCCGGAATCAGATTGTTTTTGGGTTCATCATGTTTTACTTGTCCTCTTTGCAAATCACAAGAAGATTTCTCTTCTTGGTTCACAAAGAGGAAAATTTTTGCAAGCATACAACCAGTTAAATGCAAAGATACAAGGCACAAGGCTGCACACAAAGAAGGCACAAGGCTGCACACAATGTCAAACCGAACTGCCAAACTGAGTTTCAAAATGCAAACTAACTGTCAAAACAGAAAAGCAAACTAAGTTGCAAAACTGTCAAACCAAGTACACAAGCTGTCAAAAAGCATACAATGCAGGAAATCTAAAAGAAAGTACAATGCAGAGATAAACCAAGATACAAGCAAGCAGGCTTGTCAAAACTTCTCATCATATTCTGGCCAAAACAAGCTTTTCAGATTAAAAATATATTAAGCAAAAGATGCTTTTATGGAGAGAGAAAGAGAGTGAAGTGGGAGGTTTGCCGTTTTGGCAGGCTTAAAAGATAAAAAAAGCAAGACTGTATGGCAGACCAGGGGAGCCCACAGAAGCTCAACCAGAAAACCTGCTATCAAAGAAGAAAACTGCATAAAGATATGATGGAACCTATAAAACAAGGGTGATAGTTCAAGAGGCAAAGCAAAAAACTGCAAGACACAGGCCTGCCTTCAAAAACAAAAAAGCCAAGCCTGTTTCAAAGGATATGCTGCAAACCTGCCTGAAAGAGAGAGAGAGAGAGAGAGAGAGAGAGAGAGAGAGAGAGAGAGAGAGAGAGAGAGAGAGAGAGCAAACAAATGGCATAAACCTTCAAACTGCAGTAACAAGAAAAGGCTATTAAAACTGCATAGCCCTACATTACAAAACAAATATCAAACTCCAAACACTAAAGCCAGCAGCAAGCCTGCCCTTTTCAAAAACCTCAAACCTGCTTCCAACAAAAACAAGCAAGCTCAACAAAAGGATCAAACCTGCTTCCAACAAAAACAAGCAAGCTCAACAAAAGGATCAAACCTGCTTCCAACAAAAAGAAGCAAGCCCTACACCCAGGCCTGCCTTACAAAATAAAGACTGCAAGCCAAGATTTTAAATAAAGCAAAACTGCTTGTAACCTGCATAACCTATTCAAACCTTCCAAAAAGATCACAAAAACCTGAAGCCTGCTTCCAACAAGCAAGCCTGAAGCCTGCCTTCCCAAAAAACTTACCAAAAAAACTTGCAAGCCTACTCAAACTCAGAAAGCAAGCTAATAACAAAACCTACCTTCCCAAACAATCAGTTACAAACCTATAGAACTGCATAGCCTACCAAAAGAAAAACTGCAACTCAAGGCCAAAAAGTTCCAAAGCTACTAACACAGTTCAGTCTCATCATCATCAACGAATCGTCAACCAACAAAAAAAACATATCAAAGGTTAGCGATTCAGAAACAAGAATTCATCATCATTAAGCATCAGCAAAAGAGAAGAAGTCCATAAGTGAAGCAAAACGATATAGGGTTTTCAAAAATAATATCATCATCAAATCATCAAAAGTCAAAACCAAAGAGAGGAAAAGTGTAGAAGCGGAACAAGTTCATCATTATCAAGCATCATCAGCTAAAAAATCAGAACAACAAACAAAGATAAGTCTCAGAAAATCTTAATCATCAATGAAAAGTTCAACTCAGAAGCAAGTGTTTTCAGAGTAACCTCATCACTAAACATTCAAAAAGGAGTCAAGCAAAGAAATACTAGAAAGCAATGCTCTTGTCATCATCCTCCCTCCGCCTTGGCCATCTGAGAGCGCCACCAGTCCAAGCCCTCTTCCTCCATCGCCTTAACAGAATAAAACGTCAAGGTATTTTTCCTCAATTTTCCTACATCTCATATCATAAATATCAAAGATTAAAATTCTGTAAGCAATAACGTCCAAGAAAACTAAACATGCGAAACTGTGGAGGAACCCTAAAACGTGCTTAGAGCGAAAAACTTACCTTTCAAACCACTGCCTCATACCGTCGTGAAGAGGAGAGGATGGAGGCGACGTTCTGGTAGTGTAGAGGTGGGAGAATGGATCATCGCATGGCTGAGAGAGAAGATGAGAGGCGAAGAAGATGAGAGGAGGCGCTGCTGTACAAAGCAATGAACCCTAATCTCTGAATGTACAAAACTCTAACCCTAAAAAATGTCAAGCCTCAGATGGGTGCTAGCACCTTCCCTTTTCATAATCTACCCCCCGAACCCAAGAAAACATCTCAAAGGTCTTTCCTGTGCTTTTTGACCTTTCCTTTGGATAAAATAAAAAGTCGGTGGCGACTCTTGCTAAACCGAACAAGTGCGAAAACAAACGCAAAATCCCAAGTCAGTTCTCCCACCGTATCACACCTGGACTTGTATCTCAAAACTATTATGTGTCGATACAAAAGCTTATGAGTCGATACATAACTCTTTGATGATCCTGGAATGTAAATCTAAAAATTGCATTCATCGATACATAAATTTCATGCATCGCCCCATAATATTTTGATACCCCTATAATACTTGTATGAATCGACTCAAAACCTTATGTATCAACACAAAACATTCTGATGATCCTAGAAAACTTTTTGAAACTTATATGTATCGATACATAATATCATGTGTCGACTCATACTATGTTTTAAATTCAAAAGTTAAATTTACAATCAGTATGTATCGACACATACGCATTATGTATCGACACAAAACATTCTGATGATCCTGGAAAATGTTTTGAAACTTATATGTATCGATACATAATATCATGTGTTGACTCATACTATATTTTAAATTCAAAATTTAAATTTACAATCAGTATGTATCGACACATACGCTTTATGTGTCGACGGGTATAAAAGTGTTGATTCTGTAAAACGCTATAACAGGTTTTTGTATTGACTCAAAACATAATGTATAGACTCATCCTATTACATGTAACTAACATGAGTCGACACATGGACAACATGCATCGACTCATGCACTTTATTTTTTGACTAACCGTTTTCTGTTATAAATATAAGCAAGCATTTCTTTAGAACAGAAGATAGCAGCATAGAAGATTGTGTGCAAAACAATTGTGAGCAACCAGAAGCTTTTAATTCTTTCATCTTCATCATCTTCTCAACCATCTTACATTCAACAACAACAAATAAAATCAAACATCCTTGCTGCATTGAATCAAGCGGTTTGAGATAACGTTCAACTGAGTATTGAAGAAGTCTAGCTGAGTTGAAGGTTGAAGAGGAAGCTTCAAGAAATAAACCAGAGGGTTTGTCCTTCAAGAACGGGTGTGTTCTTGAGGGTTTTGTCAGTCACGATCACGCGAGTCGGATTCAGCCGTAGGAAGGGGTTTGGAAATCGGAAGGATTTTAAACAAACAGGTCATGGAAGCGGAGGATCGTTCAGTGAATTTGCAGGGAATCTTAATACAAATCTTATCAAGTGATGGTTCTTACAAGAAGAAGAAGATCATAGGGATTTCTGTCTTTCTGTGTAGTGTAACCTTGCTATCAAACATTCAGCATATTGATATAAAAGTTCTCAGTTTCGATTGTGAAATTGAGAGGCAGACGTACCCACACGCGAGGACGATAGTGGGGAACTTCCTTACCAAACTGTCTGTGTATCATTCTCTCTTTCTTTCTCTTTACAGTTTTACATATTCTATAATTTTGCAATCCAATTGGCGTGCTAAGTTTTACAGTCTAATGATAAACATAGTGGCTCAAACATTTTCACCAAACCACAACTATTAAATCATTATACAAGCATACGCCAATTGTTTGACAAAATTCCTATCATATTTCTAAATTCATTGGAAATTCTGTTTTATGATAAGTGCATTGAAACGTAAAGATTTATGAGTAGTATATTCATCCATTCCATTCAATAAAAATCCAGCAAAGTTTTCACATGTCAAGCTTTCTAGTAGTCGGTTCAAAGTAGACAGAATTGATTCAGGACATTAATTTTCGCTACTTTTAAATCTTTTTGATAAAACTATTTTAAATCCTTGAAAAAGAAGAGGTGATCTATTCACCCCCCCTCTCGATCACTTGTCACACCGTCTAACAAGTGGTATCAAAGCACCAGTTAGCTGGTGCTTTGTATCTACTCGTAACGCTATGGTCTTTGAACCAAATGGGGCGTATAATAGAGCTTCTGTTTTCAATGGTGAAAACTATGGCTACTGAAAGACTGCATGAGAGTACACATAAATTCCATTGACATGAATGTATGGACTGCCATTCAAAATGGTCCTTTTCAAATAACCATGAGGAATGATGCAGGTGCAATAGTACCTAAACATGAGGATCAATGGAATGAAATGGATGAAAAGAAATGGTCGTGCGATTGGAGAGCCAGAAATATGATGATCTCAGCACTTGGTGTTGATGAGTATTATAGGGTGTCTCACTACACGTCCGCTAAAGAAATGTGGGATGCTTTAGAAATTGCCCATGAAGGCACAACTGAAGTTAAACAATCTCGCATTAATACACTCAATCAAGAGTTCGAGATCTTTCGCATGAAGCAAGGAGAATCTATCTATGACATGCAGAAGAGATTCGTACATCTTGTGAGTCGTTTAAATGCACTTGGAAAACTGTTTCCAATGAAATCGCTACTAATAAAATTCTGAGATGTCTTAGCAGGGAATGGCAACCTAAAGTAACAACTATCAAGGAAGCAAATGACCTCACTATGCTTACCATTACAACTCTGTTTGGAAAGCTGGAAGAACATCAACAAGAATTGCAAAGTCTTGAAAAATACGAAAATAAGAGTAAGAAAGAAAGGAACAAAGACAGGGAGGGTGAGAAGAAGTCAATAGCTCTAATGACTTCTACCTCTAAGTCCTCAACCAAAGAGAAAGATGATAATGGCTCAACTAGTGATGAAAATTCTGATGATGAAGAAATGGGACTCTTTGTTCGGAGATACAATAGATTTACCGAAAGAATGGAATCAAGCACTCCGATAAGAATCTCATAAGCTTTCGAAAACAATCCAAAGAACCAAGGCAAGAAGAAAATAAAAAGAAAATAGGTAAAGGAACTTGTTACAATTGTGGTAAAGTTGGACACTACAAACCAGACTGTCCAAAGATGAAAAAGGATAAGGAAAAAGCTCCACCAAAGAAGTTCAACAAACAAAGAAGAGCTTATATTGCATGGGAAAGCGACAGCGATTCATCAGACGATGACAGTTTAAGTTGTAGTGATGAAAGTGCAAATTTATGTCTGATGGCACATACAAAAAGTCAACTCTACAACAAGAAAGACAACCACAACAAACAAGTAAGACAAGCATATCCTAACAAATTTTCTTCTATGACCTTTTCTGAACTAAAGTTAGCTTTTGAAAAACTGCAATACAAAGCTGAAGATGCCTTTAAGAGATTATCCTCTGATAAACAAATATTTTCATTTCTCGAGAGTAAAGTCTATAAAGCTGAAAAAGACTTAAAAAGTCTAAAAGATAGTATTGCAGAAAGTTCAAAAGATAAGGATGTTACAGGATGTATTCCCAGAAGGGAATGTGAAGTTTGTCATATTTGACAGCAAGAAGTTAGGACTCTTAATGCCAAATTAGAAAAAGCTTTACAGCCCAAATATACTTTTGCAATCGATCCTAAAATTTTTAAGAAAACATTAAATCCACCGTATTCAAAATACTCTTTTGTTAAAAAATTACCAAAGGATACAATGAGCAGAAGTAAAACAATACATCATCATCATAGTTTATGCCATTATTGTTGTCACTTTGGACATACCATTGAAAAATGCAAATTTAGGAGGTTCCTTGTTCCTAAAGGCATTTACAAATGGAGGCCTAAAGGCAACCATGTTACCACTTACCCACATGGACCCAATAAAAATTAGGTACCTACCTCTCTCTTTTGATATTGAAGGAAAAATGCCTCACACCCATGGATAGGAGATGGTTTTTAGACAGCAGGTGTTCAAGGCATATGACTGGTGACATATCGCTCTCCATTGACTTCAAGGCAAAGAAGAAAGGATTTGTTACCTATGGAGACAATAACAAAGGAGCTACACTCGGTAAAGGTAGTGTAGGTAATCCCTCTATCACTACTATTTCTAATGTCCATTTAGAAGAGGGGCTTAAACACAATTTGCTCAGTATTAGTCAATTATGTGACAAAGGTTATAAAGTTACCTTCACAAATACTTGCTGCATAATTGAAAATACTGAAAAAGATATTGCGTTTAAGGGCATTAGAGTAAACAATATTTACATGCTTGACCTTTTTGATGTATCCTTAACAAGCACCAAGTGTCTAGTCACCTAGAATGATGATTCATGGCTTTGGCATAAACGCTTAGCGCATGTTAACTTTGATTTGTTTAATAAGGTTATACCCAAGGATCTAGTAGTAGGTCTTCCAAAGATAAAATTTACAAAGGATCACCTATGTGATGCGTGCCAAATGGGAAAGCAAACAAGGGTCTCTTTCAAATCCAAAAACATGATTTCCGCTTCACGGCCCCTTGAGCTTCTCCAAATGGACCTTTTTGGACCCTCTAGAACAAAAAGTTTAGGAGGAAATTATTATGGTTTTGTTATTGTTGACGACTACTCTAGATTTACTTGGACTATATTCCTTTAAAGCAAAAATGAAACTTTTTCTGCTTTTAAGAGTTTTGCAAAACTATCTCAAAATAGAATGGAATTGAAAATAATTGCAATTCGAAGCGATCATGGAGGTGAATTTCAAAACCATCTCTTTGATAAGTACTGTGACAAGCATGGTATTGAGCATAATTTTTCAGCACCTCAAACTCCACAGCAGAATGGAGTTATGGAGCACAAAAATCATGTCTTAAAGGAGCTAGCAAGAACTATGCTCAATGAAGGTGGATTGCCAAAATATTTCTGGGATGATGCAATTAGCACAACCTGCTATGTTTTAAACAGAATACTAATTCGCCCAATTTTGGATAAAAAACCTTATGAAATCTTGAAAGGAAGAAAGCCAAACTTGTCACATCTTCATGTATTCGGTTGCAAATGTTTTGTCTTAAATAATGGAAAAGAAAATCTTGGAAAATTTGATGCAAAAGTAGATGAAGGTATCTTTCTCGGATACTCACGATCAAGCAAAACATATAGGGTATACAATAAACATCAACTTACAGTTGAGGAGTCATTTCATGTCTCTTTTGATGAATCTTATCCGAAACATGTCGGAAAAGGTATTTCTCTTGATGGTGCGGGTGTATCTACTGAAAATATACTCAAAGAAACTGTTGAAGAAAATGTTCAATCCAAAATAATTGATTATAAGGAAGAAAAAGATACAAGCCCTTCAAAAGATAAGGAAGAAGAGCAAATGGAAGAAAATGATCTTCCACTATCTTGGAAGTCCTCTAAAGACCATCCCATTGACAACATATTGGGAGACATCTCAAAAGGAGTAATGACTCGCTCCAAGATAAGTAATTTTTGTTATCATTTTGCTTTGGTTTCACAAGTAGAACCTAAGAATGCTAAAGAGGCCTTGATTGGTGAATTTTGGCTAATGGCCATGCAAGATGAGCTAAATCAGTTTAAAAGAAATGACATTTGGGAACTTGTCCCTCGTCCGCGAGACCATCATATCATAGGCACTAAATGGGTTTTTAGAAATAAACTTGATGAAAACGGAATGATAACCCGCAATAAAGCACGCTTGGTAGCACAAGGGTATAACCAAGAGGAGGGCATTGATTATGAGGATACTTATGCTCCAGTTGCTCGTCTTGAGGCAATACGTCTTTTGCTCGCTTATGCGTGTGTAAAAGATTTTAAGCTTTATCAAATGGATGTAAAGAGTGCCTTTCTTAACGGAGTCATAAATGAAGAAGTGTATGTCTCACAACCTCTCGGTTTTGAAAATAACAAATATCCAGATCATGTATTTAAATTAAAACGAGCTTTATATGGTCTTAAACAGGCTCCTTGGGTCTGGTATGAAAGACTTAGTAAACTTCTACTTGATCATGGCTATTCAAGAGGTCAAGTGGACACTACTCATTTCATTAAACGTAAAGGAAAGCATATCCTTTTAGTTCAAATATACGTAGATGACATTATTTTTGGTTCAACTAATCTACACTTGGTCGAGGAATTTTCCAAAATCATGCAGGGTGAATTTGAGATGAGCCTCATGGGGGAGCTAAACTACTTTATAGGTCTTCAAATAAAGCAGCTCAATGAAGGCACAATTATATGTCAAACAAAATATTGCCAAGAGTTGCTTAAACGATTTGGGATGAACAACTCTAAACCAATTGATACTTCCATGCCTACCAACGGAAATTTAGACAAGGATGAACATGGTAAGAGTGTCGATGTCAAGAAATATAGAGGTATGATCGGATCACTCTTGTATCTTACAGCATCTAGGCCCGAAATCATGTTTAGTGTTTGCATTTGTGCACGATATCAATCGGATCCTAAGGAATCCCACTTGAAAGTTGTCAAGCATATACTTAGGTATCTCAATAATACACCTAAGTATGGGCTATGGTATTCCAAGGGAAGCGATTGCAGTTTAGTAGGTTACTCTGATTTTGATTTTTCTGGCTGCAAATCAGATAGGAAAAGCACTAGTGGAACATGTCACTTGTTTTCAAACTCTTTAATAAGTCATAGCAAAAAGCAAGTTTATGTTGCTTTGTCAACTGCTGAAGCTGAATACGTTGCAGCCGGTAGCTGTTGTGCTCAGATCTTATGGCTGAAGCAACAATTACAAGACTACGATATTCAATTAAAACGTATTCCAATTAAATGTGACAATACAAGTGCTATAAACCTCACTAAGAATCCTATTTTACACTCACGCACTAAACACATAGAAATTAGACATCACTTTCTACGCGATCATGTTGAAAAGGAGGATGTTACGTTTGAGCATGTTGATACTAAAAATAAACTTGCTGACATCTTTACAAAACCACTTGCAATGGACCTCTTCTTCAACATCTGCCGTGAGCTAGGGATTTTAGATCTCTCATACGTGATGTCCTAAACATATATATAATTGAAATATATCTATGTCACACCATACTATTAAGATGTGCTTTTTCAGCTCTAGTACGTGTGTTCACTTTTCAAATCAAACGAGGTAATATCTTTTCTATCTTCACCCTCAATCACCTATAAGTTAATCTAAATGTTCACTGAAAATGTCTTCGTATATCTCTTTTACATAAATTGTTTGAATTTGACATATGCAATTTACATCATAACATTTTGTTTCTTTCAAGTGCTTGTATAAATGTCTCTTTCAAACATTTTATCGTGTTTATGTAATCTAACTTTTTATCTGCCAATGCATTACTTTTAACGTGATTACTTTATGTTTACTCTGTTATTTACTCACTTATTGATAACTTTATGCCTGACATTCTGTGTGAATGCCAAGTCCATTAACCGTTGAAATTGTATATAAATTTTCCTATGTGCTGAGTTTCTTAAAAATGTTGCTTATTCTCTTTTTGATATGGTCAAAGGGGGGGAAGAAGAGTGTGTCAGTGAAGGTTGTGCATGTATTAGGAAGAAGATACACAAACTCAGGGGGAGCAAGCTTTTTTCATTCACGACACATCATCAGATATTTGCCATCATCAAAAAGGGAGAGTTTGTGAGCAACCCCTTCATAGATTGATTTTGAATGATTGCAAATATAATATAACATGTTTGAATAAGCCAAAATTATATTTCTCTCATAATGCATCATTATGAGTCGACACATCAAGTTTTGTATCGATACATAGCTTTCTGAAGTCCCTGGACTTGTATCTCAAAACTATTATGTATCGATACAAAAGCTTATGAGTCGATACATAACTCTTTGATGATCCTGGAATGTAAATCTAAAAACTACATGCATAGATACATAAATTTCATGCATCGACCCATAATATTTTGATACCCCTGTAATACTTGTATGAATCGACACAAAACCTTATGTATCGACACAAAACATTCTGATGACCCTGGAAAATGTTTTGAAACTTATATGTATCGATACATAATATCATGTGTCGACTCATACTATGTTTTATATTCAAAAGTTAAATTTACAATCAGTATGTATCGACACATACGCATTACGTATTGACACAAAACATTCTGATGATCCTGGAAAACATTTTGAAACTTATATTTATCGATACATAATATCATGTGTTGACTCATACTATGTTTTAAATTCAAAATTTAAATTTACAATCAGTATGTATCGACACATACGCATTATGTGTCGACGAGTATAAAAGTGTTTATTCTATAAAACGCTATAACAGGTTTTTGTATCGACTCAAAACATAATGTATCGTCTCATCCTGTTACATGTAACTAACATGAGTCGACACATGGATAACATGCATCGACTCATGCACTTTCTTTTTTGACTAACGGTTTTCTGTTATAAATATATGCAAGCATTTCTTTATAACGGAAGATAGCAGCATAGAAGATTGTGTGAAAAATAATTATGAGCAACCAGAAGCTTTTGATTCTTTCATCTTCATCATCTTCTCAACCATCTTACATTCAACAACAACAAAGAAAATCAAACATCCTTGTTGCATTGAATCAAGCGGTTTAAGATAACATTTAGTTGAGTATTGAAGAAGTCTAGCTGAGTTGAAGGTTGAAGAGGAAGCTTCAAGAAATAAACCAGAGGGTTTGTCCTTCAAGAATGGGTGTGTTCTTGAGGGTTTTGTCAGTCACGGTCACGCGAGTCAGATTCAGCCGTAGCGAGGGGTTTGGAAATCGGAAGGATTTTGAACAAACAGGTCATGGAAGCGGAGGATCGTTCGGTGACTTTGTAGGGAATATTGATACAACTCTTATCAAGTGATGGTTATTACAAGAAGAAGAATATCATAGGGATTTCTATCTTTCTTTGTAGTTTAACCTTGCTATCAAACATTCAGCATATTGATATAAAATTTCTCAGTTTTGATTGTGAAATTGAGAATGAGACGTACCCACACGCGAGGACGACAGTGGGGAACTTCCTTACCAAACTTCATGTGTATCGTTCTCTCTTTCTTTCTCTTTACAGTTTTACATATTCTATAATTTTGCAATCCAATTGGCATGCTAAGTTTTACAGTCTAATGATAAACATAGTGGCTCAAACATTTTCACCAAACCACCACTATTAAATCATTATACAAGCATACGCCAATTGTTTGACAAAATTCCTATCATATTTATAAATTCATTGGAAATTCTGTTTTATGATAAGTGCATTGAAACGTCAGGATTTATGAGTAGTATATTCATCCATTCCATTCAATAAAAATCCAGCAAAGTTTTCACATGTCAAGCTTTCTAGTACTCGGTTCAAAGTAGACGGAATTGATTCAGGACATTAATTTTCGATGCTTTCAACTCTCTTTGATAAAACTATTTTAAATCCTTGAAAAAGAAGAGGTGATCTATTCACCCCCCCTCTCGATCACTTGCCACACCGTCTAACAAGTGGTATCAGAACACCGGTTAGCTGGTGCTTTGTATCTACTCATAACGCTATGGCCTTTGAACCAAATGGGGTGTATAATAGAGCTCCTGTTTTCAATGGTGAAAACTATGGCTACTGGAAAGACTGCATGCGAGTACACATAAATTCCATTGACAGGAATGTATGAACTGCGATTCAAAATGGTCCTTTTCAAATAACCATGAGGAATGATGTAGGTGCAATAGTACCTAAACCTGAGGATCAATGGAATGAAATGGGTGAAAAGAAATGGTCGTGCGATTGGAGAACCAGAAATATGATGATCTCAGCACTTGGTGTTGATAAGTATTATAGGGTGTCTCACTGCACGTCCGCTAAAGAAATGTGGGACGCTTTAGAAATTGCCCATGAAGGCACAACTGAAGTTAAATAATCCCACATTAATACACTCAATCAAGAGTTCGAGCTCTTTCGCATGAAGCAAGGAGAATCTGTCTCTGACATGCAGAAGAGATTCGTACATCTTGTGAGTCGTTTAAATGCACTTGGAAAACCTATTTCCAATGAAATTTATACTAATAAAATTCTGAGATGTCTTAGCAGGGAATGGCAACCTAAAGTAACAGCTATCAAGGAAGCAAATGACATCACTACGCTTACCATTACAACTCTGTTTGGAAAGCTGGAAGAACATCAACAAGAATTGCAAAGTCTTGAAAAATACGAAAATAAGAGTAAGAAAGAAAGGAAAAAAGATAGGGAGGGTGAGAAGAAGTAAATAGCTCTAATGACTTCTAGCTCTAAGTCCTCAACCAAAGAGCCAGATGATAATGGCTCAACTAGTGATGAAAATTCTGATGATGAAGAAATGGTACTTTTTGTTCGGAGATACAATAGATTTATCCGAAAGAATGGAATCAAGCACTCCGATAAGAATCTCATAAGCTTTCGAAAACAATCCAAAGAACCAAGGCAAGAAGAAAATAAAAAGCAAAGAGGTAAAGGAACTTGTTACAATTGTGGTAAAGTTGGACACTACAAACCAGACTGTCCAAAGATGAAAAAGGATAAGGAAAAATCTCCACCAAAGAAGTTCAACAAACAAAGAAGAGCTTATATTGCATGGGAAAGCGACAGTGATTCATCAGACGATGACAGTTTAAGTTGTAGTGATGAAAGTGCAAATTCATGTCTGATGGCACATACAAAAAGTCAATTCTACAACAAGAAAGACAACCACAACAAACAAGTAAGACAAGCATATCCTAAAAACTTTTATTCTATGACCTTTTCTAAACTAAAGTTAGCTTTTGAAAAACTGCAATACAAAGCTGAAGATGCCTTTAAGAGATTATCCTCCGATAAAAAAATATTTTCATTTCTCGAGAGTAAAGTCTATGAAGCTGAAAAAGACTTAAAAAGTCTAAAAGCTAGTATTGCAGAAAGTTAAAAAGATAAGGATGTTACAGGATGTATTCCCATAAGGGAATGTGAAGTTTGTCATATTTGGCAGCAAGAAGTTAGGACTCTTAATGCAAAATTAGAAAAAGCTTTACAGCCCAAAGTTACTTTTGCAATCGATCCTAAAATTTTTAAGAAAACATTAAATCCATCGTATTCAAAATACTCTTTTGTTAAAAAATTACCAAAGGATACAATGAGCAGAAGTAAAACAATACATCATCATCATAGTTTATGCCATTATTGTTGTCACTTTGGACATGCCATTGAAAAATGCAAGTTTAGGAGGTTCCTTGTTCCTAAAGGCATTTACCAATGGAGGCCTAAAGGCAACCATGTTACCACTTACCCACATGGACCCAATAAAAATTGGGTACCTACCTCTCTCTCTTTTGATATTGCAGGAAAAATGCCTCACACCCATGGATAGAAGATGGTTTTTAGACAGCTGGTGTTCAAGGCTTATGACTGGTGACATATCGCTCTTCATTGACTTCAAGGCAAAGAAGAAAGGATTTGTTACCTATGGAGACAATAACAAAGGAGCCATACTCGGTAAAGGTAGTGTAGGTAATCCCTCTATCACTATTATTTCTAATGTCCATTTAGTAGAGGGGCTTAAACATAATTTGCTAAGTATTAGTCAATTATGTGACAAAGGTTATAAAGTTACCTTCACAAATACTTGCTGCATAATTGAAAATACTGAAAAAGATATTGTGTTTAAGGGCATTAGAGTAAGCAATATCTACATGCTTGACCTTTTTGATGTATCCTTAACAAGCACCAAGTGTCTAGTCACCTTGAATGATGATTCATGGCTTTGGCATAGACGCTTAGCGCATGTTAACTTTGATTTGCTTAATAAGGTTGTATCCAAGGATCTAGAAGTAGGTCTTCCAAAGATAAAATTTACAAAGGATCACCTATGTGATGCGTGCCAAATGGGAAAGCAAACAAGGGTCTCTTTCAAATCCAAAAACATGATTTCCACTTCATGACCCCTTGAGCTTCTCCACATGGACCTTTTTGGACCCTCTAGAACAAAAAGTTTAGGAGGAAATTATTATGGTTTTGTTATTGTTGACGACTACTCTAGATTTACTTGGACTATATTCCTTCAAAGCAAAAATGAAACTTTTTCTGCTTTTAAGAGTTTTGCAAAACTATCTCAAAATAGAATGGAATTGAAAATAATTGCAATTCGAAGCGATCATGGAGGTGAATTTCAAAACCATCTCTTTGATAAGTACTGTGACAAGCATTGTATTGAGCAAAATTTTTCAGCACCTCGAACTCCACAGCAGAATGGAGTTGTGGAGCGCAAAAGTCGCGTCTTAGAAGAGCTAGCAAGAACTATGCTCAATGAAGGTGGATTGCCAAAATATTTCGGGCTGATGCAATTAGCACAGCCTGCTATGTTTTAAACAGAATACTAATTCGCCCAATTTTGGATAAAACACCTTATGAAATCTTGAAAGGAAGAAAGCCAAACTTGTCACATCTTCATGTATTTGGTTGCAAATGTTTTGTCTTAAATAATGGAAAAGAAAATCTTGGAAAATTTGATGCAAAAGCAGATGAAGGTATCTTTCTCGGATACTCACAATCAAGCAAAACATATAGGGTATACAATAAACGTCTACTTACAGTTGAGGATTCAGTTCATGTCTCTTTTGATGAATCTTATCTGAAACATGTCGGAAAAGGTATTTCTCTTGATGGTGCAGGTGTATCTACTGAAAATATACTCAAAGAAACTGTTGAAGAAAATGTTCAATCCAAAACAATTGATGATAAGGAAGAAAAAGATACAAGCCCTTCAAAAGATGAGGAAGAAGAGCAAATGGAAGCAAATGATCTTCCACTAGCTTGGAAGTCCTCTAAAGACCATCCCATTGATAACATGTTGGGAGACATCTCAAAAGGAGTAATGACTCGCTCCAAGATAAGTAATTTTTGTTATCATTTTGCTTTGGTTTCACAAGTAGAACCTAAGAATGCTAAAGAGACCTTGATTGATGAATTTTGGCTAATGGCCATGCAAGATGAGCTAAATCAGTTTAAAAGAAATGACGTTTGAGAACTTGTCCCTCGTCCGCGAGACCATCATATCATAGGCACTAAATGGGTTTTTAGAAATAAACTTGATGAAAACGGAATGATAACCCGCAATAAAGCACGCTTGGTAGCACAAGGGTATAACCAAGAGGAGGGCATTGATTATGAGGAGACTTATGCTCCAGTTGCTCGCTTTGAGGCTATACGTCTTTTGCTCGCTTATGCGTGTGCAAAAGATTTTAAGCTTTATCAAATGGATGTAAAGAGTGCCTTTCTTAACAGAGTCATAAATGAAGAAGTGTATGTCTCACAACCTCCCAGTTTTGAAAATAACGGATATCCAGATCATGTATTTAAATTAAAACGAGCTTTATATGGTCTTAAACAGGCTCCTCGGGTCTGGTATGAAAGACTTAGTAAATTTCTACTTAATCGTGGCTATTCAAGAGGTCAAGTGGACACTACTCTTTTCATTAAACATAAAGGAAAGCACATCCTTTTAGTTCAAATATACGTAGATGACATTATTTTTGGTTAAACTAATCTACACTTGGTCGAGGAATTTTCCAAAATCATGCAGGGTGAATTTGAGATGAGCCTCATGAGGGACCTAAACTAGTTTCTCGGTCTCCAAATAAAGCAGCTCAATGAAGGCACAACTATATGTCAAACAAAATATTGCCAAGAGTTACTTAAACAATTTGGGATGAACAACTCTAAACCAATTGATACTCCCATGCCTACCAACGGAAATTTAGACAAGGATGAACACAGTAAGAGTGTCAATGTCAAGAAATATAGAGGTATGATCGGATCACTCTTGTATCTTACGGCATCTAGGCCTGGCATCATGTTTAGTGTTTTCATGTGTGCACGATATCAATCGGATCCTAAGGAATCCCACTTGAAAGCTGTCAAGCGTATACTTAGGTATCTCAATAATACACCTAAGTATGGGCTATGGTATTCCAAGGGAAGCGATTGCAGTTTAGTAGGTTATTCTAATTCTGATTTTGCTGGCTGCAAATCAGATATGAAAAGCACTAGTGGAACATGTCACTTGTTTTCAAACTCTTTAATAAGTTGGCATAGCAAAAAGCAAGTTTTTGTTGCTTTGTCAACTGCTGAAGCTGAATACGTTGCAGCCGGTAGCTGTTGTGCTCAGATCTTATGGCTGAAGCAACAATTACAAGACTACGATATTCAATTAAAACGTATTCCAATCAAATGTGACAATACAAGTGCTATAAACCTCACTAAGAATCTTGTTTTACACTCACGCACTAAACACATAGAAATTAGACATCACTTTCTACGTGATCATGTTGAAAAGGAGGATGTTACGTTTGAGCATGTTGATACTAAAAATCAACTTGCTAACATCTTTACAAAACCACTTGCAACAGACCTCTTCTTCAACATCTGTCGTGAGCTAGGGATTTTAGATCTCTCATACGTGATGTCCTAAACATATATATATAATTGAAATTTATCTATGTCACACCATACTGTTAAGATGTGCTTTTTCAGCTTTAGTACGTGTGTTCACTTATCAAATCAAATGAGGTAATATCTTTCCTATCTTCACCCTCAATCACCTATAAGTTGATCTAAATGTTCACTGAAAATGTCTTCGTATATCTCTTTTACATAAATTGTTTGAATTTGACATATGCAATTTACATCATATCATTTTGTTTCTTTCAAGTGCTTGTATAAATGTCTCGTTCAAACATTTTATCGTGCTTATGTAATCTAACTTTTTATCTTCCAATGCATTAATTTTAACGTAATTACTTTATGTTTACTCTGCTATTTACTCACTTATTGATAACTTTATGCCTGACATTTTGTGTGAATGCCAAGTCCATTAACCGCTGAAATTGTATATAAATTTTCCTATGTGCTGAGTTTCTTAAAAATGTTACTTATTCTCTTTTTGATATGGTCAAAGGGGGAGAAGAAGAGTGTGTCAGTGAAGATTGTACTTGTATTAGGAAGAAGATACACAAACTCAGGGGGAGCAAGCTTTTTTCATTCACGACACATCATTAGATATTTGCCATCATCAAAAAGGGGGAGTTTGTGAGCAACCCCTTCATAGATTGATTTTGAATAATTGAAAATATAATATAACATGTTTGAATAAGCCAAAATTACATTTCTCTCATAATGCATCATTATGAGTCGACACATCAAGTTTTGTATCGATACATAGCTTTCTGAAGTCCGTGGACTTGTATCTCAAAACTATTATGTATCGATACAAAAGCTTATGAGTCGATACATAACTCTTTGATGATCCTGGAATGTAAATCTAAAAATTGAATGCATCGATACATAAATTTCATGCATCGACACATAATATTTTGATACCCCTGTAATACTTGTATGAATCGACACAAAACCTTATGTATCGACACAAAACATTCTGATGATCCTAGAAAACATTTTGAAACTTATATGTATCGATACATAATATCATGTGTCGACTCATACTATGTTTTAAATTCAAAATTTAAATTTAAAATTAGTATGTATCGACACATAGGCATTATGTATCGACATAAAACATTCTGATGATCCTGGAAAACATTTTGAAACTTATATGTATCGATACATAATATCATGTGTCGACTCATACTATGTTTTAAATTCAAATTTTAAATTTATAATCAGTATGTATCGACACATACGCATTATGTGTCGACGGGTATAAAAGTGTTGATTCTGTAAAACGCTATAACAGGTTTTTGTATCGACTCAAAACATAATGTATCAACTCATCCTGTTACATGTAACTAACATGAGTGGACACATAGACAACATGCATCGACTCATGCACTTTCTTTTTTGACTAACAGTTTTCTGTTATAAATATAAGCAAGCATTTCTTTAGAACAGAAGATAGCAGCATAGAAGATTGTGTGCGAAACAATTGTGAGCAACCAGAAGCTTTTGATTCTTTCATCTTCATCATCTTCTCAACCATCTTACATTCAACAACAACAAATAAAATCAAACATCCTTGTTGCATTGAATCAAGCGGTTTGAGATAACGTTCAGCTTAGTATTTAAGAAATCTAGCTGAGTTGAAGGTTGAAGAGGAAGCTTCAAGAAATAAACTAGAGGGTTTGTCCTTCAAGAACGGGTGTGTTCTTGAGGGTTTTGTCAGTCACGGTCACGCGAGTCAGATTCAGCCGTAGCGAGGGATTTGAAAATCGGAAGGATTTTGAACAAACACGTCATGGAAGCGGAGGATCGTTCGGTGACTTTGCAAGGAATCTTGATATAGCTCTTATCAAGTGATGGTTCTTACAAGAAGAAGAAGATCATAGGGATTTCTGTCTTTCTGTGTAGTGTAACCTTGTTATCAAACATTCAGCATATTGATATAAAAGTTCTCAGTTTCGATTGTGAAATTGAGAGGGAGACGTACCCACACGCGAGGACGACAGTGGGGAACTTCCTTACCAAACTGCCTGTGTATCGTTCTCTCTTTCTTTCTCTTTACAGTTTTACATATTCTATAATTTTGAAATCCAATTGGCGTGCTAAGTTTTACAGTCTAATGATAAACATAGTGGCTCAAACATTTTCACCAAACCACCACTATTAAATCATTATACAAGCATACGCCAATTGTTTGACAAAATTCCTATCATATTTCTAAATTCATTGGAAATTCTGTTTTATGATAAGTGCATTGAAACATCAAGATTTATGAGTAGTATATTCATCCATTCCATTCAATAAAAATCCAGCAAAGCTTTCACATGTCAAGCTTTCTAGTAGTCGGTTCAAAGTAGACAGAATTGATTCAGGACATTAATTTTCGCTGCTTTCAACTCTCTTTGATAAAACTATTTTAAATCCTTGAAAAAGAAGAGGTGATCTATTCACCCCCCCCCCCCCCCTCTCGATCACTTGCCACACCGTCTAACACGTGTGATCTAGTGTAGTTGGCCTCTGGGGGTCCATCATGGTCTGCATGTGCTGAGTGTTAGATCTGGATATGATGAGATCTTGTGTTATGGAGATGGAAGTGCATGAGGAGCGCGCAGGGACCTGGAGCATTGGATCTGAAGGCACAAATTAGTGAAAATTAATTTTGCAAAAGGGCTGGATCGAACCCACCCCCTTTTGGACTAAAGCCTTATCATGCCCTGCCTTTCCAACTGAACCAAGTGTTTTAATTGTTAACAAAATAATACAAAATAAGTATAAGGCAAATAAAGATCTATGGCCACATGTCAAAAACGCGCGCGCTGTGGGTCCCCATTGGTTTGAATGGACGAATCAGTGAGCACCACGCCATCACCTTCTTCATGGATCCGTCGTTTTAGATGGGGAACTTTTACCTACAGCAGTTTCACGTCATTGTAGGTTGTAGTGACGGATTTTGTTCGTAACTAATCAAACACTTTAATCAGACCAATAAAAAACATTGCAAATATGATAGCAAGCATGGATATATGATCAAAACATGTTTACGATGGATAAATCATTGAAAACAAATCTTGAAAAAAGATGCAAATCGTGGCACTGTGAGGCGCGATTTCTGAAGGTTTTAAGGCTTGATGATGATTGGAATGGCTTCAGAAAATGCCCAGAAACGAATTGTTGGCCTTGGAATTTCTTGAAACAGCCTATAGAATCAAAACTGACCTGCACTTTTTTCATAAATATTTGAAACTTGTTCCTTTGTTTTCACGACCCAATCTCCTTTTTTATGATTTAGGGATGTTATGTATATATGATAGAATGATTTAGGTCATCAAAAAATCATCATATCTTTGCAAATTATGCAGATTTGATTTCATTCTTTGCATTGTATGATTTGTTTCTAAAACAAGCCAAATTAAGATCTTTTCCAATCAATTAGCTTTTGCACGAATTTTTTGATTTGCTAGCTGTTCATCGACTCATAATATGCTCATAAAATCAAATCTTTGATTTTATTTGATTATTCTACTATTTAAATTGATTTATTTTGATTTAAATGGATAAAAAATCAAAATAAATAATAAAAATAATAAAATAATAGGTGGATAAGCTCAGGGGTCGTGGTACATCTTAGGAACAGTTTTCAAACAAGAAAACATGGGCCTATTTGGAAAAAAGTCATTTTGATCAATGTTGACTTCATGCATATTTCCAAAAATTGGTCAAATTTGACAATACATATCTCCCTCAATTTTAACCCTAAGAGGGTGTTCTTGGACTTTTTAGAAATCTTAGGATGTCCTCTAGTCAACCCATTTGGTTTCATCTCAATTGGATCTTTAGTGTTCATGTAAGAAGCTTTGACCCAAACAGTGTTTTTGTTGACTTTTTTAAATGACCTATAATGTCTGAATTCATATCTTTTCATGAGTGCATTTTTTGAACTTGAGGGATGAAGATGAGTTTTAGGGAATTGAATTCTCTTCAAAATGAGCCTTGGATGGGAAATTTATTATAAATTATGAGAAAGTTATGCCTGGTCAAAGTTTGGTTGACTTTTCCTATAGAAACCCTAATTTAGCAACTTTTGAGTTTTGATCAATTAGGAGCATTCCTTGAGGAATCATGATAAAAACTTGATCAAATGATGGATTTTACTTCAAAATGTTGATGTTGACCAAAAATCTTGAAGTTTGACTGCATGAGGACCACAATTGACTTTTGA
Organism: Vicia faba; assembly: GCA_948472305.1. Classification (NCBI taxonomy): domain Eukaryota; kingdom Viridiplantae; phylum Streptophyta; class Magnoliopsida; order Fabales; family Fabaceae; genus Vicia; species Vicia faba. The sequence goes on from OX451736.1 coordinate 1,282,562,288, forward strand.
CCTAGTACAATTGATTTTTAGGCATTTGAGCAATTGACTGAGCAAACTTCTTGTGCAAGGAATGATACTTGACATGGATTATCTTGAGATTATATTATGGAAATGGAAATCATTTGGGACCCTTGGAACTCAAACATCTTTATGAAAATGGAAACCCTGGTTTGAGGCTCGTTGTCTTAGGAGGGGGATTTGTCTGGTCAATCCTTAGGCATCTTTGGGCAAGTTGAGGACCTCTAGGAGTGTGTTTTAAGTAAAATGAGAGGGAACATTTTGGGGTACAACAGCTGCCCCTATTCAATCTTATTAAACCTGAGGATGTAGATTGGTTGTTCTGCCTTTCGTGATCTGAATGTGGAAGATGATTGAACACTAGAGTGCCTAGAAATTTGTACTCGCGTGAAGTAACACTGATTGTTGATATTGTTGATATCAGGAATGGGCTTACAGATGCCATTTGGAAGTCAACTGAGAACCTTCAGAGATGGGCTTAAAGATGCCATCCATAAAAGGTATCGGTTGCATAAGAGATTCCTTTGCAAGAATTCCTGTACCTGCCGTTGAGGAGGACTTCACCGGGGAAGGTTGATTTATGTTCTGGGAAATAGAGTATATGAGCTTCGGTTGTCCATTACTATATTGGGGAATTAACTCTTGATTGAGGAGGTAGAAGTAAACGACCTATCTGGTCAGGGTCCAGGTTGCACAGCGACTTACTGGGGAAATGTGAAATTGTCCGTGTTTGGTTGGGCCCAGGTCTTACAATGTTGTAAACTGTTGTCTGGAGATAAGAGAGAAAGAACCTGGATAGTAGGGTTGCTTCAAAATGAAAGCCTTGATAATAGGGTTATGAGAAGGAACTTGTATCGTAGGGTTACTTCGAAATGAAAGCCTGGATAATAGGGCTATGAGAAGGAACCTGGGTCGTAGGGTTACTTCGAAATGAAAGTCTGGATAGTAGGGCTATGAGAAGGAACCTGGATCATAGGGTTACTTCGAAATGAAAGCCTGGATAGTATGGCTATGAGAAGGAACCTAGATAGTAGGATTACTTTGAAATGAAAGCCTGAATGGTAGGGCTTATGGGAAGGAACCTGGGTAAGGTTGCTTCGTGAGGAGTTTGGGTAAAACTGCATCTGAACCGAGAAGGAACCTGGGTAAGGTGGCTTTATGGGGAGTTTGGGTAAAACTGCATCTGAACCGAGAAGGAACTTGGGTAATGTGGCTTCGTGAGGAGTTTGGGTAAAACTGCATCTGAACCGAGAAGGAACCTGGGTAAGGTGGCTTCGTGAGGAGTTTAGGTAAAACTGCATCTGAACCGAGAAGGAACCTGGGTAAGGTTGCTTTGTGAGGAGTTTGGGTAAAACTGCATTTGAACCGAGAAGGAACCTGGGTAAGGTTGCTTTGTGAGGAGTTTGGGTAAAACTGCATCTAAACCGAGAAGGAACCTGGGTAAGGTTGCTTTGTGAGGAGTTTATGTAAAACTGCATCTGAATTGAGAAGGAACCTGGGTAAGGTTGCTTCGTGATGAGTTTGGGTAAAACCACATTTGAACCGAGAAGGAACCCAGGTAAGGTTGCTTCGTGAGGAGTTTGGGTAAAACTACATCAGAAAATTGTAAGAAGGAACCTGGGTAAGGTTGCTTCAGGATAAGTCTGGGTAAAACTTCAGGAGGAACTTGGGTAGGGTTACTTTGTGATGAGTCTGTGTAAAAATTCAAAAGGAACCTGGGTAAGGTTACTTCGGGCTAAATTTGTGTAAAACTTCAGAAAGAACTTGGGCAAGGTCACTTCGGGATAAGTTCGTGTAAAACTTCAGGAGGAACCTGGGTAAGGTTACTTCGGGATAAGTTCGTGTAAAACCTTATTTGGAAATGTATGAGAAGGGACCCATGTAAGATTTTTCAGGATAAACTCGTGTGAAGCTGAATTTAGGAGAAACCTGTGTAAGATTGCTTTGTGGCGAACCCGTGTAAAGTTGTATTTGGTCGTGCATATAATAACTCTGTTTAGTTTCAGGAGCTAATCTTGGACCTGCTGGAAATTGTTGATGATAACCCTCTTTCCTGAAAAGGTACAAGATTAATTATATATGATGCATGAAATGCATTGTATGATTATGTTCTCAAAATAAATGAGATTATGCTGTATGCAATATGTGTGCGCATGTCATGATGTATGAACATGAAATGCTATTGTGACACGTCCGAAAGGAAAGGTGAAAAAGCATAGGAAAGACCTTTGAGATTGTTTCTTGAGTTTGGGGGGTAGATTATGAAAAGGGAAGGTGTTAGAACTCTTTTCATCCATGGTTTTCCATGGGCTCTTAGTTACTTGCTAGATCACTTGCTTTTGTTTGAAATTATGCTTTGTGTGGTTTTTTAAAGTATTTTGAAAAAGGCGCCATCATTTAGGAAAACTTTGTAATTATTCTCGTTCGTAAGAATGTATACAAAGTGTGGATCTTTTGAAAATGTTTTCAAGTTTTGAAAGATGTTTTGAAAGTGTTTGGTGTTTGTTTTGAAAATAGCAAGTATGTTTTGGTTTTGAAATTGAGCAAGTAACTAGGAACATTCTACCTACTCAAAAGTCTTTCATGTTTGTTTCCTCTTTCCTTTGACATTGTTATCTTACCATTGATTTGGTAAGTAACCCTATCTTTGGATGTGAACGGGACGAGAGTGGGTCATCATATAACCATGATTAGCAATGTTACAAGGTATCTTAGCATATTTCTTTAGGGACTAAGATCATTTTGAAAGGAAAATTTTGATAGCGTCATCGAGGGACTATGATCTTGTGTTTGTTTATTTTTGCTAAGATATCTCACATGCATAACATGGCCATTTTGTAAGGCAACCAAGTGGATTTTATCCTAGGGGTGCTTGTGTGCAAGTGTGTTGATTTTTCATGCTAGATTTGTCTTTGATTAGGGTTTTCTAATTGATTGGTTTTAGTCTTTCCATACAAACCCTAATTACTAGCATTTATATAAAGCGATAAATTGCGAAAAGTAAAATTACTACGCTATTACATCATTAGGGGAGGGGGTGTACAAATTTACAAATGGGGATTGCAAGAAAATTAAACCTAATTATCTATTACAACCATATTGAATATTGTACAAAATTGAAAATAAAATGCAAGAATATAAATGGAAAAAAGAGATGATTTTTTTTGTTTTTATGAAAGGGGTTTTTTTTTCTTGACCTAATTAGAGAAAAATATTAATTAGAATTAAATAAAATTAAATTAAACTGATTAAGAAAAGAAATTAATTTGAAAAGGATTTTTAGGGTTTTTTATGAAAAAGGTTTTAAATTAATGAAAATAAAATGAAGATTAATTATAAAAATAACCTAAATTCTAAATTGATTTTAACTAAAAAATAAAATAATATATTAATTTATCCTAAGTCTAAGAATTTATTTAAGGAGAAAAGAAATTAATTTGTCTTTAAGAAAATATTTTTAGTCTTTTGTTTTATGGAAAATAAAATACATGAGTATAAAAAAATAAATAAAAATAAATTTGGATTTTTTATGAAAATAATAATAATAATAATAATAATAATAATAATAATAGTAATAATAAAAATATTAATATTATTAATAATAATAATAATAATAATGAAGAAAAAATAAATAAAAATAAAAATATAAAGAAAAAGTCAGGGGGTGAATTAGTAAGCCAAGGAGTAATATGAGAAAAAAATACTCAGGCCCACATGAAAAGCCTAAGTGCTGCCAAAAAACACAAAAAGTCTGAAATTTGTGAAAAAATTGCAAAAGGTCACGCTGGGGCTTGAACCCAGGACCTAAGGGTGAACAGGCGCGTGCTTTACCACTGGGGTGGCTATACATCCGTTAATATAAGCAAAACAAAAAATACGTAACATCAATTCAGTCCTGAAAATGACTTCATCTTCAACCTCCAGCCAAAGGACCTGTATCTTCTTCATCTCTCAACAAAAATGAAAAGTTCAAACATGAAAGTTGTGGCATTTCTTCCCATGAATCCAACAATGTAAATAACTTAAGCTAACAATCAAAGATGAATGAGAATTTTTCTGGCCCTAATTTAAAACCTAAAAATTTCAGAAAATTTCAACTCTAAAATTCTCTAAGCCCAGGCCATATAAATGCAAACTATGGATATGTACAGTTTCGTGGCAATGATATCTATATTTTATCTTCACAAATCAAGACCTAACAATGCCTAAATATGAAGATAGAAGTTCAGAAAACTCACCATGCAGCTGGAGATCGTGTTTTGAGTTAGAGTTGTTTTCAAAGTGTTTTGATGATTGGGTTAGCTTCCTTGAACCTCCAGGAAGCTATTGCAAAGCGTACTTTATACTGAGAGTTCTTGAATCAAGATGAAGAAGTAAATGTGTAATGCCCTGTTTTTGAAAATGGAGGATGGTACAAATGGTATTACAGTTTGAAAACAGGGGTTGGGATAACTTGTATATGTGTATTAGAAGCTTTCTGGATGGTTTGGCCAAGAAACGCACGAGGGGATTTGGAGATTGGGTTCAAAAATCAGAAATGACAAGTTTTTGTGCTTGTATTGAAATTTCAGGGTTTTGGAGAGTTTGAGGGCTTGTTTTTTTGTGTCTTAGCTTGCAATACACTTGTATGGTTATATGAAAAAGATTGGTGCACTTGAGGAGGTCAGAAAAGCAAGATATAGACTTATGACTATGTTACTCGATTTTGAAGAAAAGTGACAATATGGTTCCAAGATGAAGTACAAGCATGGCCTGAGTTTATGGGATGTGTGATACGGTGGGAGAACTGACTTAAAGGTTTTGTATTTGATCGCAAATGTTACGGTTAGCAAGAGTCGCCACCGACTTTTCTTTTATCCAAAAGGAAAGGTGAAAAAGCACAGGAAAGACCTTTGAGATTATTTCTTGAGTTCAGGGGGTAGATTATGAAAAGGAAAGGTATTAGCACCCTTTTCATCCATGGTTTTCCATGGGCTCTTATTTACTTGCTATATCCCTTGCTTTTGTTTGAAATTGTGCTTTGTGTGTTTTTTGAAAGTATTTTGTAAAGAGGCCATTGTTTAGGAAAACTTTGTAATGATTCTCGTTCGTAAGAATGTATATAAAGTGTTTGATCTTTTGAAAATGTTTTCAAGTTTGTAAAGTGTAGGTGCTTGTTTTGAAAATAGCAAGGATGTTTTATTTTGAAATTGATCAAGTAATTAGGAACATTCCACCTACTCAAAAGTCTTTCTTGTTCATTTTCTATTCCTTTGACATTGTTATCTTACCATTGATTTGGTAAGTAACCCCATCTTTGGATGTAAACGGGATGGGCATGGGTCATCGTATAACCATGATTAGCAATGTTACAAGGTATCTTAGCATTCTCTTTTAGGGACTAAGATCATTTGAAAGGAAACTTAGATAGCGTCATCGAGGGACTATGATCTTGTATTTTTGCTTGTTTTTGCTAAGATACCTCACATGCATAACATGGCCATTTTGTAAGACAACCAAGTGGATTTTACCCTAAGGGTGCTTGTGTGCAAGTGTATTGTTTTTCATGCTTGATTTTATCTTTGATTAGGGTTTTCTAATTGATTTATTTTACTCTTACCATTCAAACCCTAATTACTAGCATTTGTATATAAAGCGATAAATTGCGGAATTTAAAATTACTACTCTATTACAATACTGGTGGGAGGGGGTGTACAAATTATAAATGGGGATTGCAAGAAAATAAACCTAATTAATCTATTACAATCATATTGAATTGGTATAAATGTACAAGAAATTAAATGAATATAATGTACAAAATGAATAAATGTACAAGAATATAAATGTAGAGTAAATGGATGTTTGTTTGGATTTTTTAGAGAAAAGGGGTTTTGATTTTAACCTAATTAACTAAAAAAGGAAAATAATTAGTTAAAAGTAAAACTTATATCTACTAGGAAAAGAAATCTAATAAAAACCCTAATATAAATGTTTATTAAAAAAGGAAATTAAGTTCATGAGAAGAATATTTTTGGTATTTTTTGTCTTAAAAGTAATTTATAGTATTATAAAATATTTTTGGTCTTTTTTATATTAAAATAATATATTTTAATTGGTGTAAAAGATAATAAATAAAACCTATTTTTTATTTAAATTTACAAAACAATTAGTCAAAATAAATAAAGTATGATTAAATAAAATAATTTTTGTGAGAAATATAAATCTACTATTTTTATATTTTTTATGATTTTTTTAGTATTAGAAAAATATTTAAGAAAATAAATAAATAAAAAATAAGAAAAAGAAAATAAAACTGGGCCAGGGGTGTGAATAGCATGCAAGGAGGGTTAACAGTAAGAAAAAAAACAAAAAGGCCCAAAGAAGGCTCAAGCGCTTGTCTAAGAAAAAGTCAGAATGTGTAAAAATGCAACAAAAAAAAACCAAAAGGGTACCACTGGGGCTCGAACCCAGGTCCCTCAAGTCACAGACGCGCGCTTCTACCACTGGGGTGGCTATACATTTGTTTATATAAATAAAACCATAAATATATATGGTAAACATGTTCCTGAGGCCAACTTCATCTTCAACCTCACGCCTAGCCAGAAGCTTTGTATCTCATTCAAAACTCAACAAAAATGAAAAGTGTAAACAAGAAACTTGTAGCAAATTTCCTCACGATTTCAGAAATGCAAAGCAAAATAATTATAGCTGAAAGATAAACATGAATTTTAATGGCCCAATTCTGAACCCTAAAAATCTCAGAAACTTCAATCTTAAAATTCTCTAAGCTCAAGCAAAATTAATGAAAATTATGGACATGGTTAGCTTTATGGCAATGATAACTACATTTTTTATTCACAAATAAATCATTGATGATGCATGTATGAAAAGTTCCAAAGTTAGAAAACTTACCTTCCAAGAGGGTATCGGGTTTGGAGTTTGAGAAGCTTTTAGTGAGTTCCAATGATTGGGTTAGCTTCCTCAAGTTCCCAGGAAGCTAATGGGATGCTTAGCTTGAGCTGAAAGTGCCTGAGGATTTCTCGAGAAGTCCAAGTGCAAAGCTCTGTTTTTGAAAATGGAGCATGGTGTTAATGATGTTACAGTCTTATAACAGGGTGTGGGATGAGTTCTAACTGATGTTTAGAAACTTTAGGAACCAAAAGGCTTGAAAACGCACGAGGGAGATGTGAGTTTCAAACTTTTGGTCAGGTTAGGCAACAATGGAGGTATGTGAAACATTTCTGAGCTCTTGGTGTTTTTTAGGGGTCAAGCATGCGTGTATTTTGTGGAAATGGTTTGTGTATCTATAAGCAAAGAGTCTTGAGTGGTTTGGCAAGTCAGAAGTACCAGTTTCAAGCTAATTGCTAGGTTACTTGATTTTCAAGAAAAATGGAAAAACAAGTTTCAATGTGAAGTACAAGCATGGGCTGGGTGATTGTAAGTGCTTAAACCATTTCTCTTATGTTATGAGACATGTATGATCAGAAAAGAACAAGCGCAAGGCTCAAGAACAAGTTTTGTGCAAAAAGTCACTTTATCAAAATGGCAATGTGCATTTTCTTCCCAAAATAGATATAAAGCACGACCTTGTATTGAATGCTTGAAATGAGACCTCTAACCGTTATGAAAGCCATTAATTATGGAGTTCCTAAAAAGTTTAAGGCCTGAAAAGTAGATATTATGCAGCATAACTTTGAATTTTGAATTTGTTCATCACAAAATGACTTGTAATTCAAGTGATAAAACCCTAACTTCATCTTTTCGATTCTCCCAACTCAAAAATGATCTCAAGGAGTTCTTAGACATTTTGGAAAGCTTGCAATGTTCTCTAAAACCCATATTTGAATCACTTTTGAATATTCCACTTGGAACTATATGAAAAAGTGCCATGAAGTTAGGTCAAAATCTTGACCAAATTAGGGCAAAATTTCAATAAGTGTTTTTGTTTCATGACCATGTATTCTTAAAATTATAACTTGAGATCCAAGAACTTTTGGAAGGAGTTGTGTAAAGCAAAGTTGTAGATTTCATGGAGATATACAACTTTCATGTTGGAAGTTTCTTCTGAATCAGCTTGCATCATAGTGAAAATTTTGCTCAAAGTTATGAAAAAATAAGAAATTTCTAACACTTAGAAAAATTTCTAAGTTTAGAAATTTTAACTTTTCAAAATGAAATCTTGAATTTTGGATTTCTTGATGAATAATTTTCATATTTTGACATGTTTTGATGAATTGTGATCTTTGGCATTTGATTTTGACCAAAAAGTCAAAGTTTGACTTTTCAGTATACAATTGACTTTTGATTACTTGACTGAAAATTCATCTGTCAATCCATTGGACTTGAGCAATGTTTTGAGCCATGTCATTAGGTCAAAATGATTCAATTGGACTCTTGAGATCATGCCTTAAACCAATTGATCATTTTCTAGGTCAAAAATCAGAAATTGCTCTTTCCCAATAAAAACCCTAATTTTGACCATTTTTCCCTTTTGAAGATTTGATCAAATTTCTTGAGGAATTATGGTCCAAACTTGATCAAATGATACATATGAGTTTAAAATGTTGATGTGGATCAAAAATTATGAAGTTTTACTGTAAATTGGTCATAGTTGACTTTTCCCCAATACAGTTGATTTTTAGGTCAACTGCTCAATTGACTGAGCAAAAGTGTGATCCAAAGCTTGAAACTTGACATGAATAATCTTGAGGGTCCATAATGATCCATGAAAGTCATATGGGGCAATGGAAGTTCAAATATCCTTGTGAAATCTCAAACCCTAATTTTGGTCATTAGTGCTTAAGGAGGTGTCTTGAGCTGATCAACCCTAGTGCAGTCTTGAGCCAAAGGAGATCTTGTGAGCAAATTATTGATAAGTGAGAGGGAAAATTTTGGGGTAAAACAGGAGGCTCTAGACATGTTTCTTTTGCCTTTGACATTGCTTGTGATCAGAAGGAACAAGTTAGGAGCTCTATGCATTGACTTTGTGATTAAAGCCTCTTTACAAGAATGGAATGGTTACTTTGTGCCATAAATGGAAAATTTGCTTGGATAAAGCTTGAATCAAGTGGATAATAGCTCAAAATCAAGTGTAATATTCTTATTATGGATAGATCTTGAGGTTTAAAGGCCTGCAAAACAACATTGTGCAGCATAGGTTTGAAATTGAATTCTTGTTCATCACAAAAAGACTTGTAATTCAAGTGTGAAAACCCTAACTTCGTCTCTTCGATTCTCCCTACTCAAGAATGATCTCAAGGAGTTCTTGGACATTTTGGAAATATTGTAATGTCCTATACAACCCCTCTTTGAATCACTTTTTAAAACTCCCCTTGGAACTATATGAAAAAGTTCCATGAAGTTAGGTCAAAATCCTGACCAAAATAGGGCAAAATTTCACTAAGTGTCCAATTTCAAACCATGACTTTATGGATTAATAAATTAAGATCCAAGCATTTTTATGAGAAGTTGTGTAAATAAATGTTGTAGATATCATGGAGATCTACAACTTTCATGTTGAAAGTTTCTTCTAAATCCTCTTGCATCATGATGAAAAATTGGCTCAAAGTTATAAAAAAACATGAAGTTTTAAACACTTAGAAAAATTTCTAAGAGAAAATTTGACTTTTCAAAATGAAATCTTGACTTTTTGATTTCTTGATGAATAAGTTTCATATTTTGACATGTTTTGATGAATTATGATCTTTGACATTGAATTTTGACCAAAAAGTCAAAGTTTGACTTTTCAGTGTATAGTTGACTTTTGATCAGTTGACTGAAAATTCACTGTCAATCCAATTGATCTTGAGTAATGTTAGGTTATTCCATTAGGTAAAAATGATGCAATTTAACTCTTGAAATCATCCTTCAAACCAATTGACCATCTTCTAGGTCAAAAATCAGAAATTGCCCTTTCTAAGTCAAAACCCTAATTTTGACCATTTTGCCCTTTTGATGATTTGATCAAATTTCTTGGGGAATTGTGGTCCAAACATGATCAAATGATACATATGAGTTTTAATATTGGCCATAATTGACTTTTTCCCCAATAAAACTGATTTTTATGTCAACTGGTCCATTGACTAAGCAAAAGTGTGATCCAAGGCTTGAAACTTGACATGAGTAATATTGAGGGTCCATAATGATCCATGAAAGTCATATGAAGCATTGAAAGTTCAATTATCCTTCTGCAATCTCAAACCCTAATTTTGGTCATCAGTGCTTGAGGAGGTGTCTTGAGTTGATCAACCCTAGTGCAATCTTGAACCAAGAGAGATCTTTGTGAGGAAATATTTGATAAATGAGAGGGAAAATTTTTGGGTACAACAACTGCCCTTTCGGGTTTTCAGTCCACCGGGATACCCATTTTTTCTCAAGCCACCTTTTCAGGTTCTCGACTTGCCGGGTGCACAGTTTTTTCACATGTATATCCCTAACTTTTGCCCAAACCTTTTTTGGTTCTTCAGGATGCCCTTATTTTTTCCTAGGTCAGTCGACCTAGCGGGTCTTTTTCATGCGTGGTATTTTTCGAATATGTCCATGTTCTCAAGATGTAGGGAGTTGTCACTGTCCATAGTGTTATGTTGCAGTAATGTCAAAATGTTTTCTTGACGGCACATGATACGTTGCTGGAATGCATGCGCAATGCCCCAAGTGATTCAGATGGAGATATGCCCCTGGTTATTTGGCACTCTTGGAGAGACTTCCCTAAGTGTGTTAGACATCACATCATTCCCCTTGCTTGTGGAAAACCTGTCATTGAAAGTGTCTTTCCTGCTGAGGTGATTCTGTCCATTGAGAGTATGTCTGTTCATTGGCTATCCATTGTGCGGATTTCTCTGCTGTCAAACAACTAGTGATATGCAAACAATGTTATTTAAAGAATGCAAAACTCATGTTTGTCTTGAATTTTTTTTTGAAAGTGTGTTTTGTGTAGTAAACCAAAATTTGTAAGAATGTGATATCAACTCGGGATTCATAACAAGTTCTACAGGAGTCAGGATACCTTTGTAACAGTATGCTTTCAAACTAACCCACGCTTCATCTAGGACTTTTAAGGGTTATAATGTGGCCTGGTTCACGGTTTAAGAAACAAAGGATAAAGTCTCAAAATTTATTTGTACCCACCCGTTTTTCGTGATGTCCTTCGGTCCTATGCTCAGTTAATTGCGCGTTTAGAATCCCAGTTGAGTCATGGAGTACTGTCCTTGATCTTCCGGTGATGGTTCGAATACTGAAAGTTTGTTTTGAATAGGCAGTCATTTTTGTAATCTTATTTATGTAGAGGATTTGTAGGACCTCTTTCTTTTTTTATTTTTTTATCCCTTCTTTTGCATGAACTGTTTCTTTTGTGATTACAGTCAGCGGGATACCCCAGTTTTTTTCTTAAGTCTCCTTCATAGGTTTTGACTTAATGGGCTTTTCTCTTGCAAAATAATGACTCTCTGCTTTGATGATTACGCGGAACCATCACCATCTTTGATTTGGAAGGACGTCTTCGAGGCCATGCATTGTGTGTGAAGCGGAAGATTGCGACTTAAATGCACCTCTGAATTAACTGAGAAAACTACCCTGCCCCGGGTTATGATTAAGGGTTTTTATTTGTGTGAAAGAAAAACTCCTACTTCTTTGGCTCAAAGGGGTTGACTAGGGATTAGCTTCCTTATAACTCCATTGTTTGGGATTTGAAACAACGCTTGTACATCGTTAGCGGGATTTGTTCAAAAGCATACTGTAGAGATTGTGGTATCATTTTCATCATCCTCTCACTAAGGCTTAGAGATTTTAATCGAGAGTTGAATATCACGAAAAGGAAGTATAAAGCAGTTTAAGCATAGTGAAAACAGATTAATTCAAGACAAACATGTGTAATGCATTAATGAAATAACAAAGTTTTGACATGACAATAGTTGTTCGAATAAGAAAAGAAAATACAACTTGAGAATTAATGAACAAAAATGCTTTCAATCCTAGACATGTTTTGGCAAGGGAGCAGTGATCACGTTGGGAGTCTCCGGAGGGTCGATTTCGATCTCCTTGGCATCAATCATATTTTGAATCTTGTATTTCAGCGCCCAACAATCGTTAGTATTGTGCCCCGGGCTGCCAGAATGATAAGCACACCTTGCATCCAGAATGTAGTTAGGAGAGGAAGTCTTAGGGTTCGGATGAGGGTTTATCACCGTAATCAGATTCATTTTCAACATGTGTTGCAATACTTGTGACAATGGCATGTTGATTTGGGTGAACTACCTTTGAGGTCTTTCTACCCTTGGTTGATCGTTTCGTTGTTGAGTAGCCATAGACCTAGGTATCATCACATCCACTACCGTTAGACGACGCTCAGCTCAGCTCTGACCTCTTGAGTTATAAATGGCATTGACCTCCTTCTTACCCGTGAATGGCTTCTTTACAGTACTCAAAGAGGTGTCTTTCTGGATTTTGCCACTCCGGATCCCAGCTTCTACCCTTTCTCTAGTCAATATCATCTCAGTGAACCTAGCTAAGGAGCTACCAATCAAGTGATTGAAGAATGGCCCAGACAGTGTCCCAAGAAACATGTCAACCAACTCCCTATCAGACAAAGGGGGTTGGACTCTCCCTGTCAGATCTCTCCATTTCTGTGCGTAGTCCTTAAAACCTTTGCATGCACCCATGGACATACTCTGGAGTTGAGTACGGGTAGGGGCAAGGTCAGCGTTATATAGATACTTCTTATAAAAAGCAGTAGCCAGGTCTTCCCAGTTGCGGACATTGGTTCCCTCCAGCTGATAGAACCACTCAAGTTGAGTTCCAGATAGACTGTCCTGAAAGAAATGGACCCATAAATTCCTATCAGCAGTGTGAGGCTGAATCTTTATCACATAGGAACGGAGATGAATATTGGGACAAGACACTCCATCATACTTCACAAATATCGGTGCCTTGAACTTCTGTGGGATACCTACCCCAGATACCAAACCCAGCTCTTCAAAATCCAGCCCTGGTATTCTCTGGATCTCCATTGCGCTCAACCGATCCCTTAACTGTTTATATCTATCCTCAGTGGGAAGATACTATTCATCATTGTAGTCTGTGTCATTATCAGAAACTTCAGAGCTAGGGTCCTCCTCCCTTGTCTCTCTCTCTTGATTCTCCCCTTCTTTGGACGAGGAGGTCAAATCAACCGGTTGCTTCAACGGCCCCTTGAATCTTCTGCCCAGATTAAGGACACCAGCGGTCTTCTTCTTCTTCTTCTTCTTCTTCTTTTTCTCCTTCAGAATAAGGGCCTTTAGATCTTCCTGCCCCTTAGCTAAAGCTATGAACATCTACTGAAATTGGGCATTTTGTGCTTGTAGATCCTTGATGCTTTGTTCATAAGACATTATTGCTGAAATAAACAGCGAAGAAGATGAGAAACCTGTTATGGTACTTGTTTATGCAATGTCATGGATGATATGCGTATGCAATGATTTCAAGGATCTCGCGGGGTAAACAAGAAATGTCAGAAGTTGAATTTTGCAGATTTGATTGAAGAACTTTGTATCATTGAGAGTCGTTCTACGAGATTCAAGCTCACCATATCAAGTGGGTCATAGCCCCTGACTCAATTTGTCGTGTTTTAGTCTTTTGACGGCATTGGCTAGAGGAAAATAAATCCCCTTTCCCCTTGCTAGACGTCTGATTCATCATAACCTGCATCAGAAACCCTTGAGATCCTTGAAATGGTTAAGTAAATGTTGTGGCATGATGTTATGATGCGTATGTTGTGCATTAAGCAAAGATGTAAGGTGACAAATACAACCCTGCAAAGAATTCAAGTTGTTAGACAATAAAGGCAAACAAGTCACACAAGCAGCCTTAGGTTTAGGCTTGCATGAGTTTTGTAGGTAATTCCCTCTTGAAGCTGGATTGGTTCAACCTGTCCTATAAATAGTAACCGGGTTCTAAGGGATATCAATATCACTGATCTTTCCCCCAAGCTTCGTTCAATAGGTGATTGACTTACAACCAAACAAAACTCAGGAGTCAAACCTCAATGAGTGTAGCATCGAGTATCTGTCGACCTTGGGAATACACCAAAGCCGGCCATCTCGCTACGTCCTACTGGCCAAGTTGTGCAATTAAAGGTTCTAAGGTCAGTTGACGCTTTATGACACCCCACAGTGGCCCCATATTCTCCTTGATTGACTCAAGGGCTACCGGTGCCAACCAAAGTGTCGCATCAACATAGCTACTGCTTCAACCGTGTTGGTATACCCCACACAATTCCCTCACAGTTTATTGCTACTTACCTAAAAGGAATTCCCCCGATCTGGGTGTAGGATCTTCAATAATACCCAAACAAAACCCTCAAAGATAAAGTAGGCAAAGCAAAACAAGAAAGCAATTTTAAGAATGACCTAGATCCTAAGGTATACCCCACTTACTTAATTCCCCAGCAGAGTCGCCAGTTATGTGATACGGTGGAAGAACCGAATGTTAATACTGGTTTGTGTTTTTTGTTTGCAAATGTCACAGTAAGCAAGAGTCGCCACCGACTTTTATTTCATCCAACAAAGGAAAAGGGAAAAGAATAGAAAAAAACCTTTTTCGAGATGTTTCTGAGTACGGAGGGTAGATTATAGAAAGGGAAAGTGTTAGCATCCTTTCTATCCATGGTTTTCCATGGGCTCTTAGGTACTTGCTCATTTTGAAATTGCTTGTGTGTGTTTTGAAAAAGTATTTGTTTAACTTCGTGATAACCCTTGTATTTGTCCTCAAGAGTGTGACAAAGTTGTTTTTTTGAAAATTGTTTTGAAATTGTTTGTGTGAAAGTTTTTATTGTTTTGAGCAAGTACTTAAGATTTTCTACCTACTCGAAAAAGACTATTTGTTCTCGTTTCCTTTAGACAGCGCTATCCTACTATTAAGGAGTAGGTAGCCCCGTCGTTGGAGTTTTACGGGGCATTCGAAGGGACAAGTACGGTCACAAAAGCAACGGTTACGAAACCTTAGTAATTATCCTAGAGTCTTAAAGATCTTTCTGAGGCAACATCTGAATGGGTCATTTTTTATCTTTTGGGACTGGAGGACGACCACTAAAATTCCCTATGCTTCATGACCACTTACCGAAGGCAACCGAGTGGGATAAACCCTAGGAGTGAACATGTGCATGTGTTATTTTTCAGTTTATTTATCTTTGCACAATTAGGGTTATCTATCGTTTTAATTTCATTTGTCTTTTCCATGCAAGCCTATTATCCATACATCTAGAAAGTTCATAGTTGTGGAAATTAAAAGCGGAAAAGTAAATCTATGCTATTACAAGGCTTTTGGGAGGGGTTTACATAACCAAAAGCCGAGGATTAAACAGTAAATAATATGCGGTAAACCCTAATTAAAAACTATTACAAACCTGAAGCAAATACAATAATTGGAAAATAAAATATTGCGCGCGAGAATTAAACACGAGAATCAAAGTTTAAATTCAAAGGGAATCAAAGAAAATATTTTTGTTATTTTTTTATTTATAGAAAATTAACAATTTGCAAATTAACCCTAATTTTCTAGTTGATTTTAATTATATAAAAAAAAGAACTTAAATTACCTTAATTAAATTTATCTAATTAATTAATGAAATAAAATATTTTATAAAAGAAAATCTGATTTTAATGTTTTTTTGATTTAATAAAAAAATATTTTTTTTTGTAAAAATAATTAAACAAACAAATAAACAAAAGAATTTAAAAACAAGAAATAAATTGGGCCTGTTAGGAGCAGCAATTTGGGGGTGCATGGCTGAATTTGCAAAGCCCATATGCTGGCCCAAGATCTGTGTGTGATCTAGTGTAGTTGGCCTCTGAGGGTCCACCATGGTCTGCATGTGGTGAGTGTTAGATCTAGATATGATGAGATCTCGTGGTATCGATATGGAAGTGCATGAGGAGCGCGCAGGGACCTGGAGCATTGGATCTGAAGACAAAAATTAGTGAAAATTAATTTTGCAAAAGGGCTGGATCGAACCTACCCCCTTTTGGACTAAAGCCTTATCATGCCCTGCCTTGCCAACTAAACCAAGCGTTTTAATTATTAACAAAATAATACAAAATAAGTATAAGGAAAATAAATATCTATGGCCACATGTCAAAAGCACGCGCGATGTGGGTCCCCAATGGTTTGAATGGATGAATCAGTGAGCACCACGCCATCACCTTCTTCATGGATCTGTCGTTTTAGGTGGGGATCTTTTACCTACAACAGTTTCCCGTCACTGTAGGTTGTAGTGACGGATTTTGTTCATAACTAAAAACCTGTAAAATTCAAAAACGCAGCACAAGCAGAATAAATTCAAACCAAAGGCATGGGTCAATTGCAAATCATCTCTTCAGCATGATAGTACCCCTAATTTTGTCCATTTTTACCTCTATATAGAATTCCTAATTTGGGACCTCAAAACCCTAATAATGGCATTGTACCATTCCTGAACTTAAACTTTAATCAAACTAATCAAAAACATTGCAAATATGATAGCAAGCATGGATATATGATCAAAACATATTTATGATGGATAAATCATTAAAAACGAATCTTGAAAAAAGATGCAAACCGTGGCACTGTGAGGCGCGATTTCTGAAGGTTTTAAGGCTTGAGGATGATTGGAATGGCTTTAGAAAATGCCCAGGAATGGATTGTTGGCCTTGGAATTGCTTGGAACGGCCTATAGAATCAAAACCGACCTGCACTTTTTTCTCAAAAATTTGAAACTTGTTCCTTTATTTTCACGATCCGATCCCCTTTTTTATGCTTTAGGGATGTTATGTATATATTATAGAATGATTTAGGTCAACAAAAACTCATCATATCTTTGCAAATTATGGAGATTTAATTTCATTCTTTGCATTGTATGATTTGTTTATAAAACAAGCCAAATTATGATCTTTTCCAATCAATTAGCTTTTGCATGAATTTTTTGATTTGCTAGCTGTTCATGGACTCATAATATGCTAATAAAATCAAATATTTGATTTTATTTGATTATTCTATTATTTAAATTGATTTATTTTTATTTAAATGAATAAAAAATCAAAATAAATAATAAAATAAATAAAATAATAGGTGGATATGCTCAGGGGTAGTGGACCATCTTAGGAACAAGTTTCAAACAAGAAAACATGGGCCCATTTTGAAAAAAAAGTCATTTTGATCAATGTTGACTTCATGCACATTTCCAAAAATTGGTCAACTTTGACAATACATATCTCCCTCAATTTAAATCCTAAGATGGTGTTCTTGGACTTTTTATAAAGCTTAGGATGTCCTATAAACAACCCTTTTAGTTTCATCTCAATTGGATCTTCCATGTTCATGTAAGAAGCTTTGACCCAAAAGGTGTTTTTGTTGACTTTTTGAAATGACCTATAATGTTCGAATTCATATCTTTTCATGAGTGCATTTTTTGAACTTGAGGTCTGAAGATGAGTGGTAGGGAATTAAATTATCTTCAAGATGAGCCTTGGATGAGAAATTTCTGATAAAGTATGAGAAAGTTATGCATGGTCAAAGTTTGGTTGACTTTTCCTATAGAAACCCTAATTTAACAACTTTTGAGTTTTGATGAATTAGGAGCATTCCTTGAGGAATCATGATCAACCCTTTATCAAATGATGAATGTTACTTCAAAATGTTGATGTTGACCAAAAATTTTGAGGTTTGACTGCATGAGGACCACCGTTGACTTTTGACCTAGTACCGTTGATTTTTAGGCATTTGAGCAATTGACTGAGCAAACTTCTTGTGCAAGGCATGATACTTGACATGGATGATCTTGAGAATATATTATGGAAATGGAAATCATTTGGGACCCTTGTAACTCAATCATCTTGATGAAAATGGAAACCCTAGTTTGAGGCTCATTGTCTTAGGAGGGGGATTTGTCTGGTCAATCCTTATGCATCCTTGGGCAAGTTAAGAACCTCTAGGAGTATGTTTTGAGTAAAATTAAAGGGAAAATTTTGGGGTACAACACCATGAAACAGTGACATAAGAAGATGCTTTTTGTATGTTTATAACATGAGTTAATGAACTTTCCAAACCTGGAGATTCTTGTCTCTTTATAGCCGTTACTTTTGATGTGCATTGATAAGCTGTAACGCTTCAGAACTTCTCACATCAGAGGATGAATATTACTGTTGGGAGTCCCTTACTTCTTTTTCAGAACTTTACAGATCAGAGTATCAGATATCTTGTTTACACAGCGTTGGTGCATTCAGAAGTTGTAACATAGAACTTCTTCATTCAGCGTGTCACACAGATTTACTTCTGAGAAGGATGCGTCTGATTCTACTCTCATCTTCTATGCTCATATAATTAGAACTTTTAGTGATGTTATGGTAGATCGTCTATGATCCTTACATCAGAACATTTTTTTCACATCAGAACTTCCTGCATGTAAAGATACTTTTATTAGCGAGCATATTTGTTCTTTCTATATATCATGTATTTGTTATCATCAAAACTCTTGCAGAGATGTAGAACCAAATTATGTTCTAACAATCTCCCCCTTTTTGATAATGACAAAAACTTGTATATTTTGATGGATTATAAAGAACAAGGAATACAAAACTCCCCCTTAGTAGAATACTCAGGTAACGAGCAAATAAAATACTTCCCTGAAGATCTTATGATAATACATATATTCTTTTGATAAGAGTTAAAATATCACTGATTCTCCCCCTTTTTGTCAATAATCAAAAGTAGGAATTTGCTTGAGAAGGTGTGACATCCTGTTCTGGATTCAACTGAGATTCTTTACAGAGCATCTGATGTTGTATTCTCATTCCCGTTCCCAATAGTTTCAGAGCCAATAACTTTTTGTTTCTAATTGCCTCTAAAGCTTGCGAATCCTTTAAATTACAGGCTTTGGAACGTATGCTTTCTTCTCTCCATGTGTAGAGAGCATCCAGAATCCCAGTGTTAAGAGTGGTGTTTCAACCTTGCTGTTAAAAATATTTGCAACATAGATGATTTTGTCTTTTGGTACCCATATCTTTTTGGGTCCATGACTGTTAGAGTTTTCAAAATTTTGTTTGAATTTTGGTTTAGCAGAAAATGCTTTACTGGTATATTTTATATCATGTGTTTGTCCAGTAGTGAAGTGAGAATAAAGAGGAGTGCGTTTAATAACCAAATCCCTGACTTTCTTAGGTTGGGAAACTTTACCTTTGTGTCCTAACCCTTTTCTGCCATTTCTGCTAACTTCATATATCATAGATGCCATCTTGCTTCTATCTATGTTTTTAGCGAGGAACTTCTGAAAGTTGTGATCATATTCCTTTATGATTGTATTAAGGTCACTAGGAAATTCTGAAACAGTTTCCTTCTGAGTATTTTGTAAATCATTTTCAAGTTTTAAAATTTTTTTCTTTCAACTCAGAGTTTTCTAGTTTCAGATTCTTAGTTTCTTCAGAGTCAGAAACTAGATCCTTTTTCAGATTCTTATTTATGACACGAAGATTCTGATACGTTTCTAGAATTTTTAACAGACTCTCCTCTAATTAAGATCTAGAAAAGTTAGAAAATACCTCTTCTGACTCTGAGTCTGATTCTGATTCTGATTTTGAGGATTCTAAGACATCTGATAAGTTGTCCATTTGAGGTATATTGGCTCGTTCATCTTCTGATTCTTTTCTGTCTTCAGAAGATTCAGAGTCATCCCACGTTTCCATAAGACTTTTCTTCTTCTCCTTAACGAACTTCCTTTTTGGTTTCTCATTCTGAAGCCTTGGGCAGTCGCTTTTGTAGTGCCCTTGTTCATTGCATTCATAGCAGGTAATGTTTTTGTTAATGAATTTTTTGTACCCAGAAGGTTGTTCAGAGTCATTCCCTGTTCTTCTGGACTTTCTAAATTTCCTTTGCCTGTGCTTCCACAGCTGATTGATTCTTCTGGATAAAAGGAACAGTTCTTCTTCTTCTGACGAGGATTCACCAGAGTTTTCTACTTCTTCCTGCAAGACTTTGAATTCATAATATTTATTAGATTTCAGAGCGAGGGACTTACCTTGCTTCTGGGGCTCATCATCTTCTAATTCTATCAGATGGCTTCTCAGGGAGCTGACAAGTTCTTATAGAGAGATTTTGTTCAGATCTTTTGCTAGTTTGAGAGCAGTGACCATGAGTCTCCATTTCTTTGGTAAACTTTTGATGATCTTCTTTACATGATAAGCAGTTGAGTACCCCTTGTCCAGAACTTTCAGCCCAACAACCAGAATTTGGAATCTTGAGAACATTGTTTCAATGGTTTCATCTTCTTCCATTTTGAAGGCTTCATACTTCTGAATGATCGCAAGGGCTTTGGTTTCTTTGACTTGTGTGTTGCCTTCATGCATCATTCTGAAAGAATCAAACATGTGCTTTGTTGTCTCTCTGTTTGTGATCTTCTCATACTCTGAGTATGAGATGGCACTCAAGAGAATAGTTTTGGCTTTGTGATGATTTTTGAAGTCTTGCTTTTGATGACCTGCCATTCTTTTTCTGTCAATATTCTGACCGCTTTCATCAACAGGATGTATGTATCAATCAGTTACCATATCCCAGAGGTCTGCGTCATAGGCTAGGAAGAAACTTTTGATCATATCTTTCCAGTAATCAAAATTTTCACCGTCAAATATTGGGGGGCTACTGTTGATGTTCTGACTTGGTCCCACCATAGTGTTTTTCTTAGATTGGATCTTTTACTGACACAGTTAAGTGCTTGAACTCAGAACCAGGCGCTCTGATGCCAATTGAAGAAGTGAAAAACACAAGAAGGGGGGGTTGAATTGGGATCTTAAAATTCAAATGGAAAGAATGTTGAGAGTAAAGAACACGTTTATTTTTATCCTGGTATGTTTGAACTCAAACTACTCCAGTCCACCCGCAAGGTAATTTCTCCTCTCTCCAACGAGGTCTTAATCCACTAATCAATCTTGATTACAAATCTACTTTGGCAACTGCCAAAGTCTTCTTGAGTCCAAAACCACAACCCGGTTTTCTCAAGGAAATACACTAAATAATACAATTGAATAAATGTGTACAATAGTGTTTCTAATAAAACAGTATCACTAACAGTGATGGTTTACACAGTTTGAATATGAACGTTTGAGGATGAAAGATGATTGCTGCATTACTGTAATTTCACATGAATTTTTCTTTTTGTGCGCAGTAGTTCATCACTTGATTTCTTCTATGTGTTTTCTTTATATAGGCCATGAAACAGTGACATAAGAAGATGCTTTTGGTATGTTCATAACACGAGTTAATGAACTTTCCAAACCTGGAGATCCTTGTCTCTTTATAGCCGTTACTTTTGATATGCATTGATAAGTTGTAATGCTTCAGAACTTATCACATCAGAGGATGAATATTACCGTTGGAAGTCCCTTACTGCTTGTTCAGAACTTTACAGATCAGATTATTAGAAATCCTGTTTACACAACGTTGATGCATTCAGAAGGTATAACATAGAACTTCTTCATTCAGCGTGTCACACAGATTTACTTCTGAGAAGGATGCGTCTGATTCTACTCTCATCTTCTATGCTCGTATAATCAGAACTTCTAGTGATATTCTGGTAGATCGTCTATGCTCCTTACATTAGAACATCTTTTTCACATCAGAACTTCCTGCATGTAAAGATACTTTTATTAACGAGCATATTTGTTCTTTATATATATCATGTGTTTGTTATCATCAAAACTCTTGTAGGGATGTGGAACCAAATTATGTTCTAACAAAGATGAAAAAGAAAGAACATAAGAGAGAGAGAGATTAGAGAAGATGTGCGATAAAAACAAAATTGAAAGACATAACATTTACATAAAGTTGAGAAGGTGAAAAAGAAAGAATATAAGAGAGTGGAGATTAGAGAAGAAGAGGCAAGATGTATGTGGTGAAGAATGCGCGATAATGCTATGAGAGGTTTGAGAAGACCGGCACTGAAACCATAAGTGTAAGGATTGGAAAATTATTCGTAATCATAAGGTTAAGGTATAAAAGGTTTAGGTTTGGGTTGGGTGTTAGTTAAGTAAAATTTAAGTTGTAACATAATGTGGTTTGATTCGGTTTAGTTCGGTTTGCAAAATACAAACCGCAAAAAAAACCAAACCATGCGATTTTATTAAAAGATGACTCAAACACATCCGAATCAAATGCGTTTTTTTACGGTTTCAGTTTAATTTGGTTCGATTTGCGGTTTTCTATTGGGGTAGTTTGATTTTGAACACCCCTATTCTACACATTTAATTTTCTGCACTTATTCTTTAACATTCATAAATCAGTTAATCCCTTCCAACAAAATAGAAAACTCGCGATTAAAACATAAAACTTCAACATACACCTAATTCAACCCCCTTCTACCTCTTAAATTGCATCTAAAACTTACACTATTCTAATTAATACAGGACTTCAGATCTTCCCAATACAATTTATAGGAAAATACTCTTAAAATTTTTGTTTTCATAATCACCTCCAAAAGCCTTAATTTCCCCTTTTTTCTAAACTCACAAACAATAACATACCTTAGGGAATTATTTTCCATAATCACATTGTTTCCTTTTAAGTAATATGATGATATAGTTTTTAATATCTTCTACTACAAAGTACAATAGGAAATAACACTTGCATAATTCAACATGCTTATAAGTATTAACCATTATGAGTTACAAATACAATTATTAGCTTTGAAGTAACCTAAGGCTGTTAAAAAATTCTCACACAGTCACAATAATTCTGAATGCACATCGAAAAATAACCAGAAGAACATGAAATATTTAAACATTGTTCGTGATGAGTGCATGCCTTCTCAGAATCTGTGATTTAAAATAAAAATAAACCAAATATTAGTGAAAAACGATAAAATATTGAGTATTAGGTAAAAAAGAAAATTTAAAAAGATTTAAAGAAATATCTTACGGCCATAGGTTATAATAAATTGGGAGAAGAAAACGAAAAGTGCAAAAATGAATTTGAAAATTTTAAACATTTTCCCTTATTTTGTATGTAAGAAACAGAAGGGAAAAAAACTACAGTTAAATAACTTTTATTATTTCCACTAAAATTAATTATATTTTGTGACTTATAGAGTTTGAAGAAGCTTTTTCAAAATATTTTATAATGTATGAAACACAAAATTGTTAATTGTTTTTAATTTAATTTAGCCTTTCATTATATATAGGGGCAACATAATACCAAAAGAGCAATTATTGTGTTGTGTATCACAAACTGAATTTCTGAAATAATGCATCACGATATTGAGGTGATGACCATATTTTTGAATGAAATTAAAAGTATTTTATTATGATATGGGTATATTCAAGGGGCAAACATACATAAATATTTGTAGAGAAATCAAATCAAGAAAGAGAATCAAGACCAAGTCTTGATGAATAAAATTGATGAAACTTAGAGAATAAGAAATTCAATAAAGTGTTAATAAGAATCAGAGCTTGATCAAGCTTCCAATTTTTATTCACTTACTCAAAGAGTGATGATTACAAATAAATAAAATTGGTTGTCACACATAGAACTATACCATGCTCTATGTGCAACCTTTCCTAATTTGTTAAATTTTTAACAAACCAAACAAACTAATCTAGTAACAAACTTATCAAACATAGAAATTTAGTTGAAAAAATGAATGCTTATCTCAATCTGTGAACCTCCTAAAAACTAGGAATGCAAATTTTTAGACCTTCTCACAAGGCTAAACCCAAAACATAAAATAAAAGCCTAACAAATATATCACTAGTTTACAAAAATACATCCAACTAAAGCATACCCTTAAGTAAAAGGGATAGAAAGATTCACTGTCAGACATGATAAATTTTTCATACATCATCATTAAACTTTAATTTTCAAGCACTATCTTGATCATGGTTTAAATGAGATTTCAAGTTTTATCATCTAAGTTGATAAAAAAAACTGTAATTTGTTTTAACCTTCGCTGCAATAAAGAATTAACTGAGTTTGTGCTAATTGATTAAGAGTAACACAGTGTGAAATTCTGGCTGCAGATACTCAATGTCACGTTCAATGTTATGACACCGTATCTGACTTACTATATGACAGTAAATACAAAAGCAATAAAGAACACAGTCAATTGTTTACCCAGTTCAGTGTGCAACAACACCTACTCTGGGGGCTACCAAGCCAGGGAGGAAATCCACTATAAGAGATGTTAATTCAGGAATAAACCAACCAGTTTATCTCCTTCACTTAAGACCTACCCAATGCAATTTCAATCTAAGTACAACTTAAACCTGAGTTCCTACTCACTCCCCCTCAATCACAGCAGTGATACATAAAACAATTTGACTAATGAATTGATGAAGACACTCTTCAAAAACAAACACTTGATTAAGCTTCACAGCTTTTTAATCAAGCAACACAATCACTCTTGCTTCACAGCTTTGAGTGATGCACACAACTAACTTGACTCTGCTTCACAGCTTTAGTCAAGGAACATTCAAACACTTTTGCTTCAAAGCTTTGAGTGCTACACAACCCTTACAATTAAAAACCTATTCCAAGTCACTTATCACAATGATAATTGCTTGGAGTACAATAATTAAACCTATACAGTTTACAAATGATCTTCTGATCAACAAAAGGGATTACTTGCAAAACAGCAGCTCTGTTGAATATATAGCAGCTGTAACTTCAGTTTAGGGTTTCCAAAAACCTAGGGTTAATTCCGTTTGACCTTAAGACTAGGTCAAGGACTTTATTAACCAGGTTAGGGTTGAGCTAGGTTACCCCTCAGAAAACGCAGGATTCTGTTCTGGAAAGACTGAGTTATTTTCCTGAAAAAACTCAGAATTAACCAACCTGCAAACCTGTTAGTTCAGAACAGGATGTCATAACATCTGGTATGACATCTGAGAAAACCTGTCTACTGATTTAGCAAAATGTGATCATTTTGCAAAATGCTCAGATACACACTTATAAACATCAGTCCCTAAATGACAATATTTTTCTGCAAAGGTACCTAATGAATCAGTACAAACTAAGCTAGAATGTTATGACATCAGTCATGACATTCACACATACACTTGGGTTTTACCAAAAATGCAAGCCAATACCTAAACACCTACACAGTGAACCAATTTATCTATGAACTCTTATGTTTGTACATGGCATGGTTTACAACCAATTTATCTATGAACTCTTATTTTTGTATTTATAAGATTAATGATTATTTTTTGTTGATAGTTAACAACTCACATACATGCTTCCACTACTCCATGGCCCACCAAAAGATCCATGCAATGAATACTCTTGATGACCTTGATGATTCCAACAACTTTTATCTTAAGTAAGTTTTCAACTACTAAATTTCCAATATAGTCCAAATTTTATACTCCAATTTTTATTAGGGGTGGCAAACGGATATGTATGTACTGTTTAGGTTTGCTCCGTAAAAATTCACAAAAAAATGAGACGGGACGAGTATATTTGAGGATGAGGGCCTATAATTAAGGTCCGTCCTACAAAAAAGTGAGTGCAGGGCGGGGAAAGCCCATGAGTACTGCACCTTTTAGGCCTAAAAATATAAATATTTATGCTAATAATCATGTCCACAAAAGCCCGCAAAGAAAACAAGGTAGGGTGGGACGGTCACATTAGAGGTTGAGGTTCTAAATTCTTGGCCCGCCCCGCACTAAAGTGCGGGTAAAACGGGCATTACCCAACGGGCCGGACCCATTTTGCCACCCCTAATTTTTACCCATAAGATCCCTCATCATTTCATATTATCACAATGCATCAAGATCACACATTTGGTTGGCCATCTCTTATACTCTCTCTTATCTTTGAGTTTGTCCTTAAGGGATCACCAAGCACTTTGAATTTTGTCTTGTATAGATATTTTCATATTCATTAACCCTTAACCAATGTCCAAAAATATGTGTGTTTTCTCTTTTTTATATTGTAGGTATAGAGCCAAGTGTATCTCCCCCGCCTTCTAAGCTAGGGTTTTGAAGATTGATCCTCAATCAATTGACTAGTCAGTGGATTTATAAAAGCTTGAACTTCAAAGCTATGATTATGGCATCAAAGTCCTCTGGTTTCAAGACTCTCAACTTCATTTGATCAAGGTGTCTCAAAGTTGGTGGTTGTATTCATCAAGAAACTTCATAGGTTCATGTGTTTATTTCCACGCCTTCTTCAATAAGTTTCATCAGGCAATGAATCATCTCATCACGTGTGCCTCAATATAACATCATTTCAAGGTCTAATGTGATTTATCATGCCTTAATTTACAAGAAAATACCAAGAGATTCAAAGTTGATCCTATGATTTGAACTAATTTGGATAAATCCTTGGTTATATGGTCACAAGTGCATTATTCTCTCAATTTTAAATATTTTTAAGTGATTCTTTTTGCTATGGACTCGTCTCACCATTTCCAACAACTTCTCTTCACATGACAAGACCCAATTATCCAAGGACGTTCATCGAAATTTTGAAAAGATTACAAGTCATTTAAAAGACCATGGAAACTTATGACTTGACTTCAAAGGATCATAACTTGGTAAATTTTTATCGCCTTGAGCTTATTATTTTTTCATTATAAATTTGAGGATGTGTACTACAACTTTAATTCAAAGATCAGGATCCAAAAATGTGTGGAACATTATGAAATTCAATGAAACATTATAGGTCATTTGTGGATTTCTCAAGAAATTTTCATCAACTTTCAAGAACCATAACTCTCTCATTTGTTTATCATTTTTGAGTGATCTCAAATCCAAATTTCACTTTAAGGAGTCTACTTCATTTCATCTTCAAGGATCAAGAGTTAATTTTGAGTGGAAGGCCATGTAATTTTGTAAAAGATTATAGGTCATCTTGAAGTTCTACATTTAGAAATTTTTCTAAGTGTCAAAATCAGTTTGTTTTTCACGATTTCAAATGGACACAAGTCTTAGCTCAATTGTCCAAATGAATACTTTCTTGGCACATTGTAAACTTTGTGATGAAGTCTTTTTAATGCATCAAAAATCATGTCATAAAGCCTCCTAAGCAAGTTGCACCATGGATTTAAAAACGGCATTTTGAAATTGAGTTCTCACTTGCACTCAGATTGCAAATTTGTTATTGTGTACTCTAATCACAAAATTGATGCGCGTTTTCTACTTAAACATGTTTTAAAAAGTTGGTAAGTCTTGTTTAAGCATTAAAAAACAATAATTGAGTGAGTTTTAAGGGATTGTGTGATACGGTAGGAGAACTGACTTGAGGTTTTGCGTTTGTTTTCGCAAATGTTTCGGTTGAGCAAGAGTCGCCACCGACTTTTTATTTTATCCTAAGGAAAGGTTAAAAAGCACAGCAAAAACCTTTGAGATGTTTTCTTGGGTTCGGGGAGTAGATTATAGAAAGAGAAGGTATTAGCACCCTTTCTATCCATGGTTATCCATGGGCTCTTAGTTACTTGCTTAGATCAACTTGCCTTAATTTTCAATTGTTTGAAATGGTGCTTTGTGTGTGGATTTTGAAAATGTTTTGAAAAGAGGCCAATGTGGTGGCAACCTTTGTAATGATCCATGTTGGGATGTATACAATGGTGTATGTC
Source organism: Vicia faba (assembly GCA_948472305.1). Lineage (NCBI taxonomy): Eukaryota > Viridiplantae > Streptophyta > Magnoliopsida > Fabales > Fabaceae > Vicia > Vicia faba. Next base: position 1,282,589,844 of record OX451736.1, read on the forward strand.
TTTTGAAAAGGTTTTCAATGTTTTTGAAAGTTGTTTTGAAAGTGTAGTGATGTGTGGTTTGAAAAACAGGCAAGTGTTTTTGTTTTGCAAGGGGGCAAGTAACCAAGAGCTATCTACCCTACATTTCTCAAAGATCTTTGCTATGTTTTAACCCTTTTAAAAATTTTGTTCCACCATTGTATTTGGTGGACAATCTTGTGTTAGGATGTGAAAGGGACGGACGTGGGTCATCGTTTAGACCATAATTGCAATGGTGCCAAGTATCTTTGGGCAATTTTCTTTAAGGGACTTGATCATTTTTAGGCAACTTTCGAAAGCGTCATCGAGGGACTATGATCATTTGAATTGTGTTGTTTTGCCTAAAGAGACCTAACATGCAATATGGCCCATTATTGAAGGCAACAAGTGGAATACCCTAGGGGTGCAAGTGTGATTAGTGTTGTCCATTTTCATGCTTGTTTATCTTGAATTTAGGTCAAACTATTTTTGGTTAATTGATTTGCATACAAACCATAATTCTAGCATGGCATATTTAGAAAGCTTTTAAAATGCAGAATTTAAAGGTCATAAGTTATTACAACACAATATATGGGATGGGGGGTACAAATGTTCAAATGGGGATATTTTAGCAAGAAATTAAATCCTAAACTATTACATCAAATTGAAATTTTACAAGGTATTTAATTGCACAAGTATTAAAAATAAAAATAAATATGCAAAAAATGCAAAAAATGGTTTTCATATGTATGTAAAAAAGTATTTATCATGTGTCAAATAAACAAAAATAAAATTAATTAATTTTAGGTATTTTTATGCATTTAGGGCAAAACCCTAATTTTACTAAATAAAATGTATTAATCATTTAATATATGTAATATTTATTAATTATGTGCAAAAAATAAATAAAGAAAATATATTATAAAAAACAAGTATTTTGAGGTCATAATATTAATAAAAAATAAAATGTATTATTTTTATATTTTTCTAAATATATTAATAAACATATATGTATTTACATTATATATTATATGTACAAAAAATAAAATGTTTAATATTATAAAAAAAGGTAGATTTTTTTATACAATGTTTTCAAGAGATAACATAAAATAAAAAATCAGAAATAAAATATGTTTGTATTATTTTTTGTATTTTAAAACAAAAGTATCTATATTTATTTATTTACAAAACTAAGCAAAGCCAAATAAATATCAAAATAAATGCAAAAAATATAGGAAAAATAAATTTAATATTTTTTCATGCTTAAATAAAAATATGGAAACAAAATCAAAATGAAAAAATGGAAAATGACAAGTAAAACTCAAAATGGGCCAGGGAGGTGCATGTGTGAAAATGTGGTGTAAACAGAAAAAATAAGACAAGCCCAGCCCAAAGGACTTTGTCTTCAACCTCTGGCCAGAAACTTGTCAAAAACGCGCGCCTCCTACACTGATTCAAACATCTTGATTCCTGGACTTTTAGCACAAACTCATAACATGAAAAATATTAAGCATCAAACCACGATTCTGGACATATAAAGAAGTCAATCTAACTCTCAGAAATGAGAGAGAATTTCTTCTCCCCCAATTCCTGACCTAGTTTTTGTTCAATGTTCAGACTCAAAATTCTCTAAATACACATAACATAAATGAAAAGTAATGATATGGGCAGATTCAGGGCCATGAATATGACATAATTTCTTCACAAATCTAAACCTAACTATGCCTGGATAGAGAGATAGGAGTTCATGAACTTACCTGTTCAGTTTGAATCGTATCTGGCAATGGAGGTACTTTCAGTGCAAGGTGAGGATTGGTACAGCTTGTTTGAGGTCCAGGGATGCTATTTCAACCTTTAGTTTGCTTTGAATCTTGCTAAATCGAGCTACAGAAGTCAACCTGTAAGAGAGAAAAATAAAAATGGCAAATGATGCTATGGTTGTTACAGTCTCAGTTCAATGTTTGGAATAGTCTATATGGATGTTATGGAAGGTGTATGAAGTGGTTTGGATGAAAGTGCACGATGGAAATGAGCTGTGGGATTCAAACTGCAACCTATGCCCTGTTTTTGCAGTTTTTTGGTGTTTTGAGGTTTGATGATGTTTGGAACTTGGTTGGCTCGTGTTTTAGGTCAGGGTTGGTGTTTAGAATGTGTACAACAACTTTGCTTAAGCTTGTTCTTGCTGGAATGAGAGTTGGTTCAAGTTATGCCAAGTTACTTCACCTTTAAGCAAGAAAATCAACTTGGTGTTTTTTAGACTTGTACAGGCCCCTCTATTGTGCTGCCTTAATCTCTCTTGGTCAGAGTGATTTGTGTACAAAATACCAGCTCAAAAGATTTTGCCTATGCTTCTTGGATTTGCATTTGACATAAAGTTGATTTTTACAAGAATAGATAAAATGCTTTTCTATTTTAAGACTAAACCTTCATGTAATGCTTAAACACATAATGCAAGGCTTGAACACAAGGGGTTTGCATTAAATTATTGAGTGCAAATGGGATAAAGGACCTGTAATCAAGTTGTGCAAGCTGATTTGAAAAATTGCATAAGTTATGAACATGTACATGGCCATGAATCAAAGTGACTTTTTCCCAACTTGCCAAATTCAATTCTCCCTAACCATGAGGTTGTTTGATGAGTTCTTGGACATTTTGGAAAGCTTGGAATGTGTACTACAATACATCTTTCTAATACAAATTGAAATTCCAAGTGGAAGTATGTGAAAAGTGGTCTTGAAGTTAGGCAAAAATCCTGCCTAGAATGGGTCAAAATTTCTCTAAGTTAAGAATGGTTTGGTACCCTTGTTCCAAAAATTGTAACTTGAGCTACAAGCTTCTTTTGAGGAAACTTTGTGAATCAAAGTTGTATATTTTGCAATGGAATACAACTTTCATGTTTTGACTTTTGTTTGAATCCACATGAATCTTGATGAGAAAGTGGGACAAAGTTAGGAAAAAATTAGGGTTTTTCATAACTTAGAAAAATTCTAAGTTATGAAAATTCTTCATTTCAAACCCTAATTTGTGATTTTGGATTTCTTGATGAACAAGTTTCATGATTTGGCATGTTTTGATGAAAAATGAATCTTGACACTTGATTTTGACCAAAAAGTCAAAGTTTGACTTTTCAGTATACAGTCAAAAATTGATCAATTGACTGGAAAATTCGACTGTCAATCTTGTGCATTTGGGATCTTTTGAACTTGTTGAGTATGTCAAGACAATTCCATGGGGTCCTTGAGTCCATATGTGAGCTTTGTATTCCATTGGCTAGGTCAAACAGTCAAAAATTGCCTTTGTGCAATCAAAACCCTAAAAATGACCATTTTGCCCTTTTGGTGATCTGATCAAATTTCTTGTGGAATTGTGATCCAAACTTGATCAAATGGTCCATATGAGTTCATAATGTTGATGTGGGTCAATTTTCATGAGGTTTGACTGTCAATTGGCCACAGTTGACTTTTTACCCAATACAGCTGATTTCTAGGTCAACTGTCCAATTGACTGGGCAAAGGTTGGAATCAAGGCTTGAAACTTGGTATGGATAAACTTGGGAGTCCAACATGAAGCATGAAAGTCATCTTAGGAATTTTAGGTCAAAATATCTTTGTGCAAACACAAACCCTAATTTGGGTCAATAGTGCTAGGAGAAGTCTTGCAGAGGAAACCCTAACTGGATCTTGAGCTCCAAGGGCCTTGTGATGAGAAAATGTTGAGAAAATGGGAGGGCAAATTTTGGGGTACAACAGTTGCCCCTGTTCAATCTTCTTGAACATGAAGAGTTAGATTGGCAAGTTTGCCTTTCGTGACTCGAGGGTAAAAGGAGATTGGACACTAGAGTGCCCTGAAATTTGCACTCGCATGCTGGAGTATCAGCAATGTGAGGTCGGGAATGGGCTTATAGATGCCATTTGGAGAGATGGTGGATAGGGAGATGGGCTTATAGATGCCATCTGAAGGCGTGACAGAACCTTGTCGGGAATGGGCTTATAGATGCCATTTGGAAGTGTTGATCGCGTAAGAGATTCCTTAGCGAGAACTTGCGCACTTTGAGAAAGACAGATGTTTTCCTGGCTTGTTACAGGTGTTGATCTTCAATCTCTTCATGCAGATATGCCCTGGCTAGATACAGGTGTCGAGTCTACAATCGGTTGCTCACAGATATGCCCTGGCTAGATACAGGTATCGAATCTGGAATTGTCGTCTACAAATATGCCCTGGCTGGATACAGGAATCGAATCTTCAAACACTTCAGATGTGCCCTGGCTGGATACAGGAATTGAATCTGGAATTAGTCGTCAACAAATATGCCCTGGCTGGATACAGGAATCGAATCTTCAAACTCTTCAGATGTGCCCTGGCTAGATACAGGAATCGAATCCGGAAACTGATCACTCACAGATGTGCCCTGGCTAGATACAGGAATCGAATCTGGAATTGTGACAGTTGAAGGTAGTCGTCTTTTGGATTGTCTTTTTCCCTAAAAAGGCAAAACATCAGTTGCATGCAATGTCATGATGTATGAAATGCATGATGTCATGATGTTCAAAATGAGATAGTGTTGTATGCACTTTATCATGTATGTAAGCAAGATGTATGAAATGTGAAATGTTTATGAATGTATTTTCGTCTAGGAAAATAAATCCTTGACGACCGGCCGGGGAATTAAATCCTGGGCTGACGTTGAAGAGTAGAGTTCTTCGTTTCCGCTAGGGATGATGGTTGCAAGAATACACCGGTAGGAGAAGATGACTCTGTTGGGGAATAAACTTGTTGGAGAGATTACTCTGACGGGAATTACTCTGTGAGAAGAGATACTTCGATGAAGTTTTGACGAGAGCTCCGCTGAGGATTTCAATGATGGACTCCGCTGGGGATAACAATGATAAACTCCGCTGGGGATTCTGTTGATAAGTTATGTTGGGGAACTTTGATGAACTCCGCTGGGGATAGGAAGAACTTCACCGAGGGCGATCTTCCGTGGTAATTAGCTGAGGATAACCCAGTTATAAGCCCTTGTGAGGAATAACTTTTTGAATGAAAACAGGTAGGGACGTTCGTATCCGGCAGGGGATAAGCTTTCAGAGTCTACCGGGGATAAGCTCCAAGACCTGCTGGGGATATGGATTCCAATTTTCCTGGGGAAACTTTCGGACTGTACTGGAAAATGGTTCCACTGGGGTGTCTGTATTCCGCCGGGGAACAATCTTAGATCAAGACTGCCGGGGATGCTTGCTGAGGAATGCCTATACTCCGCTGGGGAATGTTGATATCTTCGGGGGATACCCAACTTCCTTTAGGCTGGCCGTAGACTAACTCTGCTGGAGGAGAGTATTGCTGACTTGCTAGGGGAATAGGGTGCCTATTGTAGGGCTGATGATAGACCAACTCTTCCTGGGGAGAGTATTGCTGAATCTTGTCTTACTCTGTGGGGAGTTGAGGTAACTTGGTCACATTCTTCAGTTGAACCTACCTTGGTACCTTGGCGGACAGAGCAACTAGACTGCCTGGACGACTCTACATTGCCCCTGTTTTTGATGTCACCTGTAATCAGTCCTTTGTTTCGCATGCAAGTATTTATGAATTAGCAATTTAATGTCAAATGCATATATCAAAAATGAACATTGGACGTTCTTCGCAAGACAAAATAGAAAAAGGAAAAACAATTGGCAATTTGTTTGGAAAAGTGAATTTGTATTGATTTTGAAATTTGCCTGTAAATAGGCGTTTTTGTACAAGAGGCTGACGTCCTAGTAAGAGAACACCGCCGAATAACATAAAGTTTATACAATTTTGAAAAGGAAACAAAACAGCTATGTGAACAATATTCCCACTGAGTTCCAACTCTGCTATCGCCTTTATGTCTTCAAGCGTCTCATCACTTTGCTGCTTAGTTGAAGATGAAGCTGATTGATCGATGCCGAAGTCTGAGCCCGACAGTTGATGCCGAATTCTGGATGCAAGGTGATCCAATGAGACATAGTGTTACGCTTTATCCCTAACTTTTGCCTGGACCGCCCTTTCGGGTTTTCAGTCCACCGGGATACCCATTTTTGCCCAAGCCGCCTTTTCAGGTTTTCGACTTGCCGGGTGTATAGATTCTTTTCATTTCATCCCTTATTTTTGCCCGAACCTTTTTGGTTCGCCGGGAAGCCCTTATTTTTGCCTAGGTATGTCAACCTAGCGGGTCTTTTATTCATGCGTAGTATCTTTTTACTATGTCTGCATTGGCGGGGTGAGGAAGGTCGTCCCCATCCATGGTGGTTAAAATCATAACTCCTCCTGAGAAGATATGTTTAATCACAAATGGCCCTTCGTACGTAGGGGTCCACTTGCCCCGAGGATCACTTTGAGGAAGAATGATGCGCTTGATTACCAGGTCTCCGACTTGATACTCTTGTCGTCTGACTTTCTTGTTAAATGCCCTGATCATTCGTTTTTGGTACGTCTGACCATGACAGATAGCGATGAGTCTCTTTTCATCAATTAGGTTTAATTGATCAAGTCGAGTCTGGATCCAGTCATCTTCACTCAAGTCTGCATCCTTCATTATCCGGAGAGAGGGTATCTGGACTTCAATCGGCAAGACTGCCTCCATGCCATAGACCAAGGAAAAGGGTGTTGCCCCGGTTGACGTCCGTGCTGAGGTACGGTACCCATGAAGAGCAAATGGTAACATTTCGTGCCAATCTTTGTAGGTCACTGTCATCTTCTGCACAATTTTCTTAATATTTTTATTTGCCGCTTCTACAGCCCCATTCATCTTCGGCCAGTAAGGAGAAGAGTTGTGGTGCTGTATCTTGAATTGCTCGCAGAGCTCAGTGATCATCTTGTTGTTAAGATTGGTACCATTGTCCGTAATGATTCTTTCCGGGATGCCGTACCGACAGATCAGGTTATGCCGAATGAAACGTGCCACGACGCTCTTGGTTACGGTGGCGTAGGAAGCTGCTTCCACCCACTTCGTGAAGTAATCAATTGCTACCAAGATGAAGCGATGCCCGTTGGATGTCGTTGGTCGGATCTCGCCGATCATATCAATGCCCCACATTGCAAAAGGCCAAGGTGTCGTCAGGACGTTCAGAGGAACCGGAGGGATGTGCACCTTATCAACATAGATCTAGCATTTATGACAAGTTCGAGAATATTGGTAACAGTCGGCTTCCATTGTGGACCAGAAATATCCTGCCCGGAGGATTTTCTTTGCCATGGTATGTCCACTGGAATGTGTTCCGAATGTACCTTCATGTAGTTCTACCATGATCTTCTCTGCTTCAGTCTTATCCACACAGTGCAGTAAAGTTGAATCATGGTTTCGTTTGTAGAGAATGTCGTTGCTGAGGAAGAATTTTGCCGCAAACCTTCTCAGGAATTTCTTGTCATTGACCGATGCGCCTTCGGGGTATTCTTGAGCTTCCAAATATCTCTTCACCTCATGATACCAGGGTTTTTCGGTTACCTCTTCGGCCTCAAGATCGCAGCAGTATGCAGGTTCGTCCAATTTCCAGATAATGATCCGGGGTGCTTCGTTGTCCCATTTGACTTTGAACATTGAAGACATCGTAGCTAACGCGTCCGCCAACTGATTTTCCTCTCTTGGGAAGTGTTCAAAAGTTATCTCTTCGAAGTGGGGAAGCAATGTCAGCACATACTCCTTGTAAGGAATAAGATTTGGATGTTTCGTATCCCACTCGCCTTTGACCTGATTGATCACGAGAGCGGAATCTCCGAAGACACTCAGAAACTTGATCCTTAGGTCAATTGCAGCTTGGATACCCATGATACACGCCTCATACTCCGCCATGTTGTTGGTGCAGTTGAAACATAACCGAGCGGTGAGTGGAGTATGAGTGCCTTTGGGGGATATAAACACAGCGCCGATGCCGTTACCCAAAGCGTTCGAGGCTCCGTCAAAATGCATAGACCATCGGGATCCTTCCTCAGGTCCTTCATCCGGTCCAGGTACTTCACAATCAGTTACTACCATGATATCTTCGTCTGGAAATTCAAAGTTCAATGATTGGTAATCGTCCACAGGTTAGTGTGCCAAATGGTCTGCCAATACACTTCCCTTGATTGCTTTTTGAGTTGTGTATTGGATGTCATATTCCGTCAAGATCATTTTCCATCTTGCTATTCTTCCGGACAAGGCAGGCTTTTCGAATATATACTTGATTGGATCCATTTTTGAAATCAACAGAGTAGTGTGAGTCAACATATACTGTCTCAGCCGGCGAGCAGCCCATACCAGAGCGCAGCAAGTTTTCTCGAGCAGTGAGTACCGAGTCTCACAGTCGGTAAACTTTTTGCTCAGGTAATAAATAGCGTGCTCTTTTCGGCCAGACTCGTCATGCTGCCCCAGCACACACCCCATCGAGTTGTCAAGTACTGTCAAGTATAGTATTAGAGGTCTCCCTTCCACTGGTGGCATAAGAATGGGTGGTTTTTGGAGATACTCTTTTATCTTTTCGAAAGCGGCCTGACATTCATCGTTCCAACGTACTACTTGATCTTTCTTCAGCAATTTGAAGATTGGCTCACAGGTAGCAGTTATATGCGAGATGAATCGGGCAATGTAATTCAGTCGTCCTAGAAAGCCTCTGACTTCTTTCTCTGTCTTGGGAGTCGGCATCTCTTGTATGGCTTTCACCTTGGCAGGGTCCACTTAAATACCTTTGTCGCTTACAATGAAACCTAGTAATTTTCCAGACCTCACCCCAAAGGTGTATTTGTTTGGGTTCAACCTCAGCTTGTACAACTTCAGTCGGTCAAACAGCTTCTGCAGATGGTCAAGGTGTTCCTCCTCAGTTTGAGATCTTGCAATCATATCGTCGACGTACACTTCTATATCGTGATGGATCATATCATGAAATAAAGCAACCATGGCACGTTGGTAGGTTGCCCCAGCATTTTTCAACCCAAATGGCATGACCTTGTAGCAAAAGGTGCCCCACTGAGTAACGAAAGTGGTCTTCTCCATGTCTTCAGGAGCCATCTTGATCTGATTATAACCGGAGAAGCCGTCCATGAAAGAGAAAACTTTATGCTGAGCAATATTATCAACCAGAACGTCGATATGAGGCAGAGGGAAATCATCCTTAGGGCTGGCCCTGTTCAAATCCCTGTAATCAACACACATTCGGACTTTACCATCTTTCTTTGGCACTGGAACCACGTTGGCCACCTACTGAGGATAAGAAGTCACTGCTAGAAACCCAGCATCAAATTGTTTCATAACCTCAGCTTTGATTTTCTTGGACATCTCTGGGCGCATGCGGCGGACCTTCTGTTTTACCGGAGGGCAGTCTTCCTTGGTAGGCAGGTGATGAACCATAATGTCGGCATCCAAACCAGGCATGTCTTCGTAAGACCAAGCAAAGATTTCCATGTAATCATGCAACATCTGAATCAACCGTTGTTTCACACTGAGCTCCAGATTGGCACCAATCTTGACTTCCTTTCTATCTGTCTCAGTACCCAGATTTACCGTTTCCACTGGCTCTTCATGCGGCTGAATGGCCCTCTCTTCCTGGAGTAGCAGTCTTGCGAGTTCACCAGGCACTTCGCAATCATCTTCACCCTCGTCTTCGGCTAAGTTGATCGGATTTTCGAAGTCATAACTGGCAGTAGCAGAGTCGTTACCAGTGAGATCCAGAGTGGATTGGAACCTGTATAAGTGAGTGTGTGTAAATATAACTGTTTTGCAATATATAACAAAGAAAGAAAAAGAGCACAAGATTTGAAATGCAACAAACGTCCAATGTTTTGATTAATGATATATGAAAATGTCATACAAAAAGCCCTCACAAATGGAGCCACGGTGCCCCGGGTAGGACACCGAGCCAATAAAAGTTTCAACATATTGTTTGTTACAAATTGAAAACAAAAGAGTTCATTACTGAGTGACAAAAGTAATAGGTGCAAAATCTTTTGCCGTCCAGTTGCTTGGTCCATTGTTGGTTGTTGGGTAGATCCAGCTGTCAAATTCCGCTTCCTCTACGTCATCCTCAATAGCATTCACTCCTAGGTTGGTGATAAACACCGGAGGTTTTCCGATCCTTTCTTTGCGAACAGCCCTCTGAGCCTCTGCAGTGAAGCCCAGCCCAAACTTGTCAGTCTTTGGAGTGAAGTCAGGAAGTCGACCCCAGTTTGCACACTCGCCCCTCTCAATCACAGCTCGGGCATCCTTCAAGGAAGCCATCTTCAAAGGAGGGTCTTCAATCACAGTTTCAGCTGACGCCAACGTCTGGGGCACCTCTTCAAAGTGTTGAAAGGGAGTTTCAATGAATTCCCCATCCATTTCTATGTATCGGAACGAGTTCAAGTGGCTGACCATATACTCCTCTTCCCCTTGGACTGTAACAATCTTTCCTCTAACTGGATACTTAAGCTTTTGATGGAGTGTGGAGGTCACCGCTCCAGCCTTGTGAATCCAAGGTCGACCCAGCAAACAGGAATAAGATGGACGGATGTCCATCACGTAGAACGTCGAGTCAAAGACTTGAGAACCCACATGAATAGGAATGTCTACCTCACCATGAACCATCCTCTTCGACCCGTCAAAGGATCGGACAATGATGTTGCTAGGTTTCAACTCCAGACCCTCACAATCCAGCCTGTCTAAGGCCTTCTTGGGCAATACATTCAGGGAAGAACTGGTGTCCACCAACACGTGTGCAAGAGTAGTGCCCCTGCATTTTATGGAGACATGCAGGGCATCATTGTGGTTCTTTCCCTTGGCGGTAAGATCAGTATCCGAGAAACCCAAACCATTGTCAGCTGTCAAATTGGCCACACAGTCAGTGAATTGATCTGCAGATGTCTCTTGTGGCACATGGGCCGTCTTCAGAAATGAAATCAGGGCCTTGGCATGGGCCTCTGAGCACAGCAGCAATGATAGCATAGAGATCTTGGAGGGGGTATGCCCCAGCTGTTCAACGACATTGAAGTCACTCTTCTTAATGATTTTAAGGATTTCCTCCATCTCTTGCTGGGAGGCTTCAACATTGACAGTCTTCGGTGCCTCCATCCGGGCAGGCACATCATCAATCCCTTTGCCCCGAGTGTCAGATGACTCGGCAGCAGGGGAAGCAACTTGATCAGAAGGGGGAACAGGCGCACTTGTAGGTGTTATTATAAGAGGTCTTCGGATAACTGGTGGCGCAATGTCAGGCGAGAAGAGCCTGCCACTGCGAGTAACTTTGGCGGGACCAGTGATGTTGCTGATACCGGTACCGGTGTTGAACTCCTGCTTCACTCCAAGTACATATACATCTGCCCCATAGTGCCATGGGACAGCCTTGTCAGATTCGTAGGGGAGGGGCCCCGGAACAGTAATAATGATAGGTGCAACAGACATGATCTTGACTGGCTTCCTCGGGGAGGCCTTGGTAGGATTATTGAAAATTGTGACGACAGATACTTCTTCAGCGGGAACAAATGGAACGGCGGTCTTCTTGAACAGAATTTCCTTGCTATCCATCAGGCTTTGGATGCCTGACTTCATCAACGGACAACCAGTAAGGGAAACAGCACACAGAAGGCAACCCTTGCTACAACCCGGAAATAAACCGGCTAGCAACAGGTTCCTCTTAACAGTCAATAGAGGGGTAGCAACACCATTCACAGAAACTGCATACAAGTCTTCATCAACAGCATTTACTCCATGCTGGGGCATAGGAGCAGTCACAATGTTAGGCCTCTCAGGCGCCTCAAACTGTATTTCCTTCGCATTAATAAGGTCTTGAACCTTATTTCTCATGGCCCAGCAATCATCAGTAGAATGCCCCGGGCTATCGGAGTGATAAGCACAGCGGGCATTTGGATTATACTTAGGAGATGCAGTATTCACGACCTTCAGAGCCTCTCTGACGGTCACCAAGTTGGTCGATAGCAGTTGCGGCAAGACTTGTGACAAGGTCATACTCAGCCGAGTGTACTGCCTTTTGGGCCTCTCACCCCTTTGTTGATTGTACTGCTGAGGAGCAGCAACAGGCTTTGAAATTACCAATGCATTGACGGCTTGGCGGCGTTCTGGATTAACTTGTCTTCTAGGACCATAAACAGCACTAGCTTCCTTCTTGAAAGGCTTCTTCTCATTACTCGCGGAGGCACCTTTCTGTATCTTTCCTGACTTGATACCAGCTTCTATCCTTTCACCAGTCAAGATCAAATCTGTAAACCCAGCGGAAGAATTACCAATCAGATGATTGAAGAATGGACCAGACAAGGTCCCTAGAAACATGTCAACAAGTTCACGGTCAGTCAAAGGAGGCTGCACCCTGCTAGCCAAGTCTCTCCACTTTTGCGCATATTCCTTAAATCCTTCGCCCGTCCCGAGTGACATACCCTGGAGTTGGGTACGCGTAGGAGCGAGGTCAGAATTATACTGATATTGTCTATAAAATGCGGTAGCCAAATCTTCCCAGTTTCGAATACTGGTTCCATCTAGCTGATAAAACCATTCGAGTTGGGACCCCGAAAGGCTATCCTGAAAGAAATGGATCCAAAGGTTCTTATCTGCAGTGTAAGGTTGGATCTTCCTTACATATGATCTGAGATGCAGCTTAGGACAGGAAGTCCCGTCGTACTTTGCAAAGGCAGGCGCCTTGAACTTGTGTGGGATCACCACCCCGGAAGATAAACCTAGATCTCCAAAATCCAATCCCGACACATTTTGAATCTCCATGGAACTTAAACGGTCCTCTAGTTGCTTGTATCTGTCAGCAGCAGGAGGGTATTGTTCGTCATTGTAATCCGTCTCGTTGTCGGAGACTGCAGGACTAGGAGCCCTTCCCCCTTGGGGACTGTCTTTCTCTATAGAGGAAGTAGCTTGATCAGCCTCATTATGGAGTGTATTCCCAAACCTGCGTCCAGTGTTGAACAACGCAGTCCTCTTCTTCTTCTTTAGGAGCAGAGACTTCAACTCTTGTTGACCTTGGGCTAAGCTCATGACCATCTCTTGAAACTGGGCGTTCTGGGCCTGAAGGGCCTTGATAGCTTGTTCACTGGATGATTCAGGATTCATGATGACTGTTCCAAATAAACAGCGAAGAAGATTAAGCAACCTGTAGAAAAGGGTACCTGTTATGCACATAATGCATGAGATGCTATTTATGCAATGTGTTACACCCCAAAATTTGCCCTCCCATATTCTTCAAGGTTTGCTAAGAGCATGCTTCAAAATCTCCCAAGGGTTGCACAGTCCAATTGCCTCCTAACAGTCAAAAATTAGGGTTTTGGTCCTGACAAAGAAATTGAAGTTTCCAAGGGTCCAATCAAGTCCCACATGCCTATAAACATTGTCAAGCATCCTTATGCCAAGTTTCAAGACTCACAACATCAAATTGCACAGTCAAAAACCCTAATTGCTTCACAGTCAACTGTAGGGGCAAAATGGTCATTTGACAGTCAAAAGTCAAAAATCTTGGTCAATGTGATCGGTGGATCTGGAACTGACTGTTTTAAAGCTGGTTCGCGAAATGTCGCGGAAGCAAGAGTCGCCACCGTCTTTTATTTTCTCCAAATGGAAAGGACAAAAGCACAGAAAAATTCCTTAAAGAGATTGCTCTCGGTTCGGGAGGTAGGTTATAGAAAGGGAAGGTGTTAGCACCCTTTCTATCCATGGTTATCCATGGGCTCTTAGGTACTTGCTCAATGTGTTTTCAAAAAATGTTTGCTTGCTTTTCAATGTGGGTTTTAAAAAAAGTTTCTTTGAAAAATTTCAGTTCGACTCGTACGTCAGAGTGTTTGAAAAATTTGCTTTTGAAAGCTTTTGAAAATGTGTTGGTGAAAAGATGTTTTGATTTGTTTGAAATTAGAGCAAGTATCCTTGAGAACCTACCTACCCTAAGGAATTCGTCTGTGTAAATGTCCTTTAAAGTAGTGCCATCCCACCATTGAGAGGTAGGTAGCACCACCGTTGGAGGTGTTCGGGTCAATTCGAGTTTGTAGGGACATGGTGATCACCGGAGTAATGGGAAGACACCTTAGAAGCTACCCTCATGCCAGGTTCCCGGATCATGAGGACTTACTAAGACGTCCTCTACTCGACGACCACCTTTCGAAAGGCAACAGGTGAGGCGTACCCTAGGGGTGGTGTGTGCGAATTGTGCGTCATGTTTCAGTTATTTGTCTTGTTATGTTTATTTGTGTTCTACGCTTGATTTTAATTAAGACATTCATTCTTGCATGCTTTTTAACAGTTATATATTTGCGGGAAAATAAATCTAAACTATTACAAATGGCGCGGGTCCACATCGCCAAAATTAAACCGGACCCGATTTGGACTGAAAAATAAATAAAGCGAATAAAAGTGCAAGAAATAAAATTATTACAAGGCTTTGGGACATGTACATAATTATAATAAGCGACAAAGTAAAATGCGCGAAACAAAATAATTAAAGCGACGGGCGTTGGACCCTTTTGCAAAATATCAAATTAATGAGGAATTAAAATGAAAGTTAAAAATTAAATGTTTTTTTGGTATTTTTGTGTTTTTTAAGATTTAAAAGAAAAAGAACTTTTTAGAATGAAATTTGAAATGCAAATCCTAATTCTAATGTTTTTTAGTTATTGTGAAAATGTTATATTAATCTAAATTAAACCCTAATTTTTACTTATGTACATTTAATTATAAAAATAAAATAAATAAATAAAATAATATTGTGATAAAAAAAAGGAAAATTTAAAAGGTATAAAAAGTCATTAAACCTAATGCTATATTTTTGGATTTTTAGTTATTAAGAAAGTAGTAAAATCTAACCTAAATGCAACCCTAATTAGTTTACAAGTTTAATTATGAAAATTACTGATATTATGGCAAAAAACAAGGAAAGTTAAAAGGAATAAAAAAAAGTCATTAACCTAATGCTATATTTTTGGATTTTTTTATGGAAGAAAGAATTAAAGTTAAAACCTATTTTACTAAATTTATTTACATGTAATTTATTTATAAAAGTAATTTTTTTGCCTTTTTCTGATTTTTTATGATATTTTTCATATTTTTGTAGAAATAATTAATTAATTAAAACAAATAAAATAAATAAATAACATAACAATTGAGAAAATGAAATATAAAAAGAAAATCAAACCAGGGGGGTAGCCCCAGAATTGGAGGTAAGGCCTAGCATTCTGGCCCATTAACATTGAAATCCACTTGACTTTTCAGTTCACGTGCCAATGCATTGACCATAGCGTATCATGTGCCTTGAATCTGAGCCCTTTGATTGATCTACTGGGACGTGTGGACGATGAGTTTTGAGTGTGTATGGTATGCCCTGGACGTTAGCGCTGCACAAGATCTTGTATTGAAAAATATTATTGAAATTTATACAGACCTGGGGTTCGAACCCAGGTCTTAGACAATGCAAAGGAATACGCCTGCCACTGAAGCACTTGAGTTACTTTTAACATATAATGATTAATGAATATAATAAAAAGAAAAGAGAGTTAGTGGCCTTCAACGCGCCAATTTTTGAACTGACGAATCACAGCGTGCCATGTACTCGTCTTCCTCGCGTGCCTGAAATACAAAACACAGAGGCAACGGTTTCAACGCGTTGTGTTAGGCATGTTTATGAAAAATAGCGACTAGCGCTGTGACATCAATAAATTGATCGCGAGGGTCCATATCTCCTCGTCTTGATGAGCTGGTTTGAATGGCATAAGTCTGGAACCCTAATTTTACAATTCTTGGAGATTGGCTTGTTGTTTGTGATTGATACACGTTCAGAATTGCCCAAGGAAGCTAATGGGATGATTTTTATGCCTTGAATCCACCTCTAACCTTGAAATCAGTTTTGTGTTTTTATGGAAAATTTTCAATGTGCAATAGCTTTTTTGGGCGCAGCTTATAGTGTCCAAGGCTTAGGGTTTGACTCAGTGCTTATTAGTGAAGAGAATTAGCTTACTAGCTGGCCTTGATTTATGCTCATGAGAGAACAAGTCCTAGGGTTTTCACCATTAACCAATTTTTCCTTCTTTTAAGCCAAGACCAAGACTTAGTGTGCAATTTAACCCTAGCATAAGTTTGTGAGCTGGCACATGATACATGGAAGCTATCCCAATTCAAATGACATTATTTCATTGACTTTTGAATTTTATTTGAATTTTTAAAGATTTAAAATGAATTAAATTATCAAAAATTAAATAAAATAGAAAAATCAATATTTGGTCTTGAAATTAATCATGGGACACGTGTGTGGCATGACAAGGCTGAATCAAGTGGAAGAAAGTGGGCCCTTTTGTCAAAAATTGAAGTTTCAAGGATAGTTGACTTTTGCCATTTCTCAAAAATTTCCCAACTTCTACAAGGCATAGCTTGCTCAATTTTTAAGCTTTTCACATGTTCTTGGACATTTTGGAAAGTTCTTTGAGTCCTATAACCAATGCCTTTGGTCCCATGTCATTTTGATTTACCAATCTCAAGTTATGGTCTTTGACTTAAAGTCCCTTTTTGTTGACTTTTGAAAATGACCTATAATGTTGAAATTGATAACTTTTTGTGAGAGCATTTCTTGGACTTGAAGTATGAAGATGAGTTGTAGGAAATGTCTTTCTCTTCAAAATGAGCTTTGGATGGAATTTTTCTGATAATCCATGTGAAAGTTATGCCCTGGTCAATTTCAGTTGACTTTTTCAGCTGTCCAAATATAGCAACTTTTGCATCTTTGATGATTTCTGAGCCAAATTTTGAGAGTCATGATCAAGCATTGATCAAATGATGTTTGGGGCTTCAAAATGATATGTTGACCAAAAATTTGAACTTTTGACTGTCAAATGACCATTTTGCCCCTACAGTTGACTGTAGTGCAATTTAGGGTTTTGACTGTGCAATTTTGAGCTGAATGCCTTGAAACTTGATATGAGGATGCTTGACCATGTTTGTAAGCATATGAGACTTGATTGAACCTTTGAACGCTTCATTTTCTTGATCAGAACCCAAACCCTAGTTTTGACTGTATGGGAGACTGTTGCACTGCACAACCCTTGGGGAATTTTGTAGCTTGGCTTGGCAATTTCTTGAGGAATATGGGAGGGCAAATTTTGGGGTATAACAGTTGCCCCTGTTCAATCTTCTTAGACCTGAGGATGCAGATTGGCTGACGTGCCTTTCGTAATCCGAGGGTAAAAGATGATTGGACACTAGAGTGCCCAGAAATTTGCGCTCACATGTTAGCAATGATGGGGGAATGGGCTTATAGATGCCATCTGGATGTTTTGATTGCGTAAGAGATTCCTTGGCGAGAACCTGCATACCTGCAAAACAGAAAATGAGTACCTGACACGTTACAGGAGCTGATGTTTAGATGCCTGGTATAGATGTGTCCTGATTGGTTACAGGAGCTGAGTCTGGAGCTTCAAACGGCGATGAAAGAACCAGGGATGATTACTACCTTAGCATGAATGGTAAGAGAGCCTTGGGCGACTTTAACTTCAACAACGCTCGTTGAGAAAAATCTGGGGTGTCTTCTACTGGGATAAGAATCAGGGAGATCTTAGGGTCGATCTGACTGAACCAGAGAGGCCTTTGACTGGATAAGCATCAGGAAAATCTTAGGGTCGATTTAACTGAACCGGTCTAGGTCTTGAAATATCTTCAACTGGATAAGCATCAGGGAGATCTTAGGGTCGATCTGACTGAACCAAGAGAAGGCCTTTGACTGGATAAGCATCAGGAAAATCTTAGGACGATTTAACTGAACCGGTCTAGGTCTTGAAATGTCTTCAACTGGATAAGCATCAGGGAGATCTTAGGGTCGATCTGACTGAACCAGAGAAGGCCTTTGACTGGATAAGCATCAGGAAAATCTTGGGACGATTTAACTGAACCGGTCTAGGTCTTGAAATGTAGCTTGAGAACTTAACTGGATCTTTCCTGAAAGGTAAAAGTCAGTCATATGCAATGCATGATATGGATCAAGCAATGATGTTCTCAACATAAATGAGATTTGTAAGATATGATGTGTACATGCATGCTATAATGATGTATGTGATGTTTCATGTATATTTTTGTCTAGGAAAGTGAATCCTTGACGGGTGCCGGGAAGTCGTATCCTGGGCTGATGTCGAAGAATAGATTTTGCTTCCGCTGGGGATGATAACTGCAAGGATACCGGTAGGAGAAGATGACTCCGTTGCGGAATAAACTTGGCGAATGGAAGATTCTGCGGGGAGAAAAGATATTCTAGCGATCATGCTGGGAAGCAATACTCTGTGGGGATAGAGATGCTTTGCTGAGTGTTGATAGCAGTAATTTGCTGAGGATGTCTTTGTTGTTGGAAGTGTTAATGGACTTCGCTGGGGATAGGAAAGAACTATGTTGACGATGACCTTTCCGTGGCTTTTGGCTGAGGATAACCCAGTTATATCCTGTTAAGGAAATAACTCTTTGAATAAAGCCGGACGACGCGTTCGTGCTCTGCGAGGGGATAAGCTTCCAGAATCTACTGGAGATAAGCTTACTGCTTGGAGAGATGAATTCCAATTTTCCTGGGGAAACTGGATTGGACTCTTCTGGGGAGTTTTGGAATGTAATTTTATAAGTTGAAAGGGGGAACCTATGTAGGGTTGCATGCTGATGAGTTTGTGTAAAACTGTATCTGAAATGGAGAAGGAACCTGGGTAGGGTTACTTTGATGATGAGTTCGTGTAAAACTTCGTTTTTTTGGAAAGGGAGAACCTGTGTAGGGTTTCTGGGTGACGAGTCCATGTAAAACTGCATCTTGAAGAGAGGGAACCGATGTAGGGTTGCTTGGTGAGGTAAGTTCATGTAAAACTTCTTGATGAACCGGGGTGAGGTTATCTTGAGCTAAATCCATGTAAGACTTCTGGGGGGAACCAGGGTTAGGTTGCCGCAGGATAAGTTCGTGTAAAACTTCTTGACGAACCGAGGTAAGGTCATCTTGAGATAGGTCCATGTGAGACTCTTGGAGGAACCGGGGTTAGGTTACGGCAGGATAAGTTTGTGTAAAACTTCTTGATGAACCGGGGTTAGGTCATCTTGAGATAGGTCCATGTGAGACTCTTGGAGGAACCGGGGTTAGGTTACGGCAGGATAAGTTTGTGTAAAACTTCTTGATGAACCGGGGTTAGGTCATCTTGAGATAGGTCCATGTAAGACTTCTGGAGGAACCGGGGTTAGGTCACTTCGGGATAAGTTCGTGTAAAACTTCTTGACGAACCGGGGTAAGGTTACTTGTGATAAATCCATGTAAGATTTCTGGAGGAACCGGGGTAAGGTCACTTCGGGATAAGTTCGTGTAAAACTTCTTGACGAACCGGGGTAAGGTTACTTGTGATAAATCCATGTAAGATTTCTGGAGGAACCGGGGTAAGGTTACTTGGATAAGTTTGTGTAAAAACTTCTGGAGGAACCGGGGTAAGGTTATTTGGTTGAGTTTGTGTAAAAATCTCTGGAGGAACCGGGGTAAGGTTACTTGGATAAGTTTGTGTAAAAACTTCTCGAGGAACCGGGGTAAGGTTGCTTCGGGATAAGTTTGTGTAAAACTTCTTGATGAACCGGGGTTAGGTCATCTTATGGAGGAGGAGTCTGTGTGTGACTTTGTCTGAAGGTTGAGCAGAAACCGGTGTTGGGTTGCATGATTTTGATTAAGTGGATAATTGTCCTGTTTGGTCTCGGACGTTAGCCCACGATCTGGAATTTGTAAAGGTAGATGGTAATCATTTTTATGTTGATCTGTCCTTTGTAATTTGGTTGACAGAGCAATTGGATCGCCTGGATAGCTCATTATTGCCCCTGCTTCGGAGGTGAGGGAAGAGGATACCTGTGCGGGTGATCGACAAATCTTCGGGTAGGCAAGTGACGAGATACCGGAACATAGTCGTACGCTTCGATCCCTAACTTTTGCCTGGACCGCCCTTTCGGGTTTTCAGTCCACCGGGATACCCATTTTTGCCCAAGCCGCCTTTTCAGGTTTTCGACTTGCCGGGTGTACATGTTTTTCGTTTCATCCCTTCATTTTGCCCGAACCCTTTTAGTTCGCCGGGAAGCCCTTATTTTTGCCTAGATATGTCAACCTAGCGGGTCTTTGATTATGCGCAGTATTTTTTTCGACTATGTCCACGCTCTCAGAATGTAGGGAGTTGCCCCTGTTGGAAGTATTTTGCCATGCCCCAGATAATGAGCAATGTGCCCCTTGATTGGAGGTTCTTCTGTTCACAAGGTGTTCATCGTGCGAATTTCCCTGCTTGTTCAAACAAGTAGTCATATGCAAACAAGGTTATTTTAAGAATGCAAAAGTCTATGTCTGTCTTGAATTTTGAAAATGCATTTTTTGTAATACAGTGCGATGTCAACTCAATATTTTACAGCAAACCTTCAGGAGTCAGGATACCTTCGTAACAGTATGCTTTCGAACTAACCCATGCTTCAGCTAGGACTTTTAAGAGTTATATCGTGGCCTGGTTCACGGTTTAAGAAACAAAGGATAAAGGCTCAAATTATTTGTACCCACCCGCTCTTCGTGATGTTCTCCAAACCTAAACTCAGTTGATCGTGCGTTAGACCTTGTTTGAGTCTTTGCTCTGATTTTCCGGTGATGATTCGGATATTGAACGTTTATTTGAATAGGCAATCATCCCCTTTTTTGCTGAGGGTTTGTGAGACCTCTTTTTTTTTTGATTTAGTTATCCCTTTCTTTTTTTTTTGCCTGAACTGTTTCCTTTTTGGGATTACAGTCAGCGGGATGCCCCAGTTTGGTAAGTCTTCTTTATTGGTTTTGACTTTTTGGGCTTTTCATTCATGAATTTTTTTTGATAATGACTGCCTGTCCTTATGATTGTTCGGAACCATCACTGTCTTTTGTTTTTGAAAAACTCATTTAGTGACATTCATTGTGCACTTGGATCGACTGAGAGAACTACCCTGCCCCAGGTTATGATTAAGGGTTTTGATTTTCGAAAATACAAACTCCTACTTCTTTGGCTCTGATGGGTTGACGAGGGATTATCATCCTTATAACTCCAGTGTTTAGGAATTGAAACAATGCCTGTACCTCATCAGCGAGGTCTGTTCAAAAGCATACTGTAAATTGTGGTATTGTTTTCGTCATCCTCCCTCAAGAGGTTTAGAATTTTCAATTAAGAATTGACCATCGCAAAAAATATGAAAGCAGTTTTAAGCATAGTAAACATAATTAATTCAAGACAGACATGTGTAATGCATTCATGAAATAAAAGAGTTTAACACAATAATTGTTTATCTGAACAAGAAAAGGAAAAATACAACTTGAAATCAAATGAACAAAAATTTAGCCATGCTTTGGCAATGGAGCGGTGATCACGTTGGGAGTCTCCGCAGGCTCGAACTCGATCTCTTTGGCATCGATCATGTTCTGAATTTTGTACTTCAGTGCCCAACAGTCCTCAGTATCGTGCCCCGGGCTATCAGAATGATAGGCACACCTTGCTTCTGGATTGTAGCTAGGAGAGGAGGTCTTAGGATTGGCAGGAGGGTTGATTACTGCAATCAGGTTCATCTTCACCATATGCTGCAATGCTTGTGACCAAGGCATGTTAATGTTGGTGAATTGCCTTTTAGGCCCTTCCGGCCTTTGCTGGTTTCCCCTTTGTGGTTGACGGCGTGGTGCAGAACCAGAGATCATGACTGCCCCTGCATGTTGATCACGGTGACTCTTTTGACTGTATACAGCATTGGATTCCTTCTTTCCCGTGTAAGGTTTTTTTATGAATATCAGAAGGTGTGGCCTCTTGAATCTTCCCCGACTTGATACCAGCTTCAATTCTTTCGCCAGTCAGGATGAGGTCGGTAAATCCAGCAGATGAGTTACCAATGAGGTGATTGAAGAATGGCCCGGATAGGGTCCCCAAGAACATATCAACGAGTTCCCGGTCAGTTAACGGAGGTTGCACCCTTCCAGCAAGGTCTCTCCATCTTTGTGCGTACTCCTTGAAACCTTCACTTGACCCCAACGACATACCCTGGAGTTGGGTACGTGTGGGAGCAAGGTCGGCATTGTACTGGTACTGCTTATAGAAAGCAGTCGCCAACTCCTCCCAGTTACGAACTTTGGTCCCATCCAGTTGATAGAACCATTCGAGGTGAGTCCCTGAAAGACTTTCCTGGAAGAAGTGGATCCACAAGTTCTTGTCTGCTGAGTATGGTTGGATTTTCCGAACATAAGACCTGAGATGCAACTTGGGACAAGACGCCCCGTCATACTTGGTAAAGGATGGTGCCTTGAACTTCCGAGGAATAATCACACCAGTTGACAAACCCAGATCTCTAAAATCCAGCCCAGGTACCTGTTGGATCTCCATAGCATTCAGCCTATCCTCCAACTGTTTGTACTTGTCCTCAGCCGGAGGGTACTGTTCGTCGTTGAAATCTGTCTCGCTGTCGGAGACCACTGGACTAGGCACCTCTCTCTCATGGTGACTGCTTTCCCTCACAGATGGGGTTGTCCCCTCAGTTTCCTCCTGCGGTGTATTCCCAGATCTGCGTCTAGGGCTGAACAGAACAATCCTCTTCTTCTTCTTGTCCTTCTTCAAAAACAAAGCCTTCAGATCTTGTTGACCCTGAGCCAAGCCTTTGATCAGCTCCTGAAATTGGGCGTTCTGCGCCTGAAATTGGGCGTTCTTCGCCTGAAGAGCCTTGATAGATGCCTCGGTTGATGATTCAGGATTCATGACGAGACTGCTGAAATAAACAGCGAAGAAGGTAAGCAACCTGCAGAGGAAGGGTACCTGTTATGTAATGATATGTATGATATGCATGCAATGATTTCAAGGACCTCGTGGGGTAAACAGAGAAACTTGTTAGAGTTGGAAACTGGCAACTTGATTGAAAGTACTTCATGTTGTTAAGAGTCCTTCGTCACGGGTCAAAGGCTCACCATATCCAGTGGGTCATAGCCCCTGACTTTAGTCATCATGTCTGGTTTTGATTTCCAAACAACCTTGGTTAGGGAACCTTCTTCAGGAGTCAGAGCTCACCATATCAAGTGGGTTATAGCCTCTGACAACATTGGCTAGAGGAAAATAAATCCTCTTTGCCCCTTGCTAGACGTTTGATTTATATGACCTGTATCACAAGCCCTTGAGATCCTTGAAATGGGTTAGGAGGTATGCAATAGTATGATGTCATGATATGCATGGGGTAATGTGAGTAACCCTGTTATGAGTCCCAATTAAGGACTATAAACAGACCCTGCAAGAAATTCAGTATACTTTGTTATGAGTCCCAATTAAGGACTATAAACAAAACCTGCAAGAAATTTGGTAAACCTTGTCATGAGTCCTAGTTAAGGACTATAAACAAAACCTGTAAGTAGTTCATGTGTCAGCTAACAAGCATGCAAGTAGGCAAGTACAAAGGCACACAAGTCACACAAGAGAAACCCTTAGGGTTTAGGCCAGCATGGGGTCTGGGTAGTACCCTCTTGAAGTTGGTGGGCTCAACCTGTCCTAATCAAAGTAACCGGGTTCTAAGGTTCCCAATATCACGGGATTGCTTTCATTGTTCATCGTTTCGATTTAGCCACTGAACTGGCGACCGAAATATTCCAGGAAAGCAACCCTCAATTGAGTGTAGTATCGAGTATCAACCAACCTCGGACTGCACCAAAGTCAGTTATCTCACTACCCTAAAGAGGCCAAGATAGTTCAATTAAGGTTCCTAAGGTCTGTTGATGCTTCACGACACCACGCGGAGGCCCCGTACTCTCCTTGACTGAACTCAAGGGTTACCGGTACACACCAAAGTGCCACATCAACGTAGCAGACTGTTTCAACCATGTCGGTATACCCCGCACAGTTCCCTCACAGCCTTGTTGCTACTTTCTAAAAGGGTATCCCCCAGATCCGGGTTAGGATCTATAGAACTCCCAAGACAGTCCCACAATTTAAAGCAAACAAAGCAATACAATTGAAAACACAGTTATGAACTAACCCTAAGGTACACCTCACTTTAAGTTTGTAATTCCCCAGCAGAGTCGCCAGTTCTGTGATCGGTGGATCTGGAACTGACTGTTTTAAAGCTGGTTCGCGAAATGTCGCGGAAGCAAGAGTCGCCACCGTCTTTTATTTTCTCCAAATGGAAAGGACAAAAGCACAGAAAAATTCCTTAAAGAGATTGCTCTCGGTTCGGGAGGTAGGTTATAGAAAGGGAAGGTGTTAGCACCCTTTCTATCCATGGTTATCCATGGGCTCTTAGGTACTTGCTCAATGTGTTTTCAAAAAATGTTTGCTTGCTTTTCAATGTGGGTTTTAAAAAAAGTTTCTTTGAAAAATTTCAGTTCGACTCGTACGTCAGAGTGTTTGAAAAATTTGCTTTTGAAAGCTTTTGAAAATGTGTTGGTGAAAAGATGTTTTGATTTGTTTGAAATTAGAGCAAGTATCCTTGAGAACCTACCTACCCTAAGGAATTCGTCTGTGTAAATGTCCTTTAAAGTAGTGCCATCCCACCATTGAGAGGTAGGTAGCACCACCGTTGGAGGTGTTCGGGTCAATTCGAGTTTGTAGGGACATGGTGATCACCGGAGTAATGGGAAGACACCTTAGAAGCTACCCTCATGCCAGGTTCCCGGATCATGAGGACTTACTAAGACGTCCTCTACTCGACGACCACCTTTCGAAAGGCAACAGGTGAGGCGTACCCTAGGGGTGGTGTGTGCGAATTGTGCGTCATGTTTCAGTTATTTGTCTTGTTATGTTTATTTGTGTTCTACGCTTGATTTTAATTAAGACATTCATTCTTGCATGCTTTTTAACAGTTATATATTTGCGGGAAAATAAATCTAAACTATTACAAATGGCGCGGGTCCACATCGCCAAAATTAAACCGGACCCGATTTGGACTGAAAAATAAATAAAGCGAATAAAAGTGCAAGAAATAAAATTATTACAAGGCTTTGGGACATGTACATAATTATAATAAGCGACAAAGTAAAATGCGCGAAACAAAATAATTAAAGCGACGGGCGTTGGACCCTTTTGCAAAATATCAAATTAATGAGGAATTAAAATGAAAGTTAAAAATTAAATGTTTTTTTGGTATTTTTGTGTTTTTTAAGATTTAAAAGAAAAAGAACTTTTTAGAATGAAATTTGAAATGCAAATCCTAATTCTAATGTTTTTTAGTTATTGTGAAAATGTTATATTAATCTAAATTAAACCCTAATTTTTACTTATGTACATTTAATTATAAAAATAAAATAAATAAATAAAATAATATTGTGATAAAAAAAAGGAAAATTTAAAAGGTATAAAAAGTCATTAAACCTAATGCTATATTTTTGGATTTTTAGTTATTAAGAAAGTAGTAAAATCTAACCTAAATGCAACCCTAATTAGTTTACAAGTTTAATTATGAAAATTACTGATATTATGGCAAAAAACAAGGAAAGTTAAAAGGAATAAAAAAAAGTCATTAACCTAATGCTATATTTTTGGATTTTTTTATGGAAGAAAGAATTAAAGTTAAAACCTATTTTACTAAATTTATTTACATGTAATTTATTTATAAAAGTAATTTTTTTGCCTTTTTCTGATTTTTTATGATATTTTTCATATTTTTGTAGAAATAATTAATTAATTAAAACAAATAAAATAAATAAATAACATAACAATTGAGAAAATGAAATATAAAAAGAAAATCAAACCAGGGGGGGTAGCCCCAGAATTGGAGGTAAGGCCTAGCATTCTGGCCCATTAACATTGAAATCCACTTGACTTTTCAATTCACGTGCCAATGCATTGACCATAGCGTATCATGTGCCTTGAATCTGAGCCCTTTGATTGATCTACTGGGACGTGTGGATGATGAGTTTTGAGTGTGTATGGTATGCCCTGGACGTTAGCGCTGCACAAGATCTTGTATTGAAAAATATTATTGAAATTTATACAGACCTGGGGTTCGAACCCAGGTCTTAGACAATGCAAAGGAATACGCCTGCCACTGAAGCACTTGAGTTACTTTTAACATATAATGATTAATGAATATAATAAAAAGAAAAGAGAGTTAGTGGCCTTCAACGCGCCAATTTTTGAACTGACGAATCACAGCGTGCCATGTACTCGTCTTCCTCGCGTGCCTGAAATACAAAACACAGAGGCAACGGTTTCAACGCGTTGTGTTAGGCATGTTTATGAAAAATAGCGACTAGCGCTGTGACATCAATAAATTGATCGTGAGGGTCCATATCTCCTCGTCTTGATGAGCTGGTTTGAATGGCATAAGTCTGGAACCCTAATTTTACAATTCTTGGAGATTGGCTTGTTGTTTGTGATTGATACACGTTCAGAATTGCCCAAGGAAGCTAATGGGATGATTTTTATGCCTTGAATCCACCTCTAACCTTGAAATCAGTTTTGTGTTTTTATGGAAAATTTTCAATGTGCAATAGCTTTTTTGGGCGCAGCTTATAGTGTCCAAGGCTTAGGGTTTGACTCAGTGCTTATTAGTGAAGAGAATTAGCTTACTAGCTGGCCTTGATTTATGCTCATGAGAGAACAAGTCCTAGGGTTTTCACCATTAACCAATTTTTCCTTCTTTTAAGCCAAGACCAAGACTTAGTGTGCAATTTAACCCTAGCATAAGTTTGTGAGCTGGCACATGATACATGGAAGCTATCCCAATTCAAATGACACTATTTCATTGACTTTTGAATTTTATTTGAATTTTTAAAGATTTAAAATGAATTAAATTATCAAAAATTAAATAAAATAGAAAAATCAATATTTGGTCTTGAAATTAATCATGGGACACGTGTGTGGCATGACAAGGCTGAATCAAGTGGAAGAAAGTGGGCCCTTTTGTCAAAAATTGAAGTTTCAAGGATAGTTGACTTTTGTCATTTCTCAAAAATTTCCCAACTTCTACAAGGCATAGCTTGCTCAATTTTTAAGCTTTTCACATGTTCTTGGACATTTTGGAAAGTTCTTTGAGTCCTATAACCAATGCCTTTGGTCCCATGTCATTTTGATTTACAAATCTCAAGTTATGGTCTTTGACTTAAAGTCCCTTTTTGTTGACTTTTGAAAATGACCTATAATGTTGAAATTGATAACTTTTTGTGAGAGCATTTCTTGGACTTGAAGTATGAAGATGAGTTGTAGGAAATGTCTTTCTCTTCAAAATGAGCTTTGGATGGAATTTTTCTGATAATCCATGTGAAAGTTATGCCCTGGTCAATTTCAGTTGACTTTTTCAGCTGTCCAAATATAGCAACTTTTGCATCTTTGATGATTTCTGAGCCAAATTTTGAGAGTCATGATCAAGCATTGATCAAATGATGTTTGGGGCTTCAAAATGATATGTTGACCAAAAATTTGAACTTTTGACTGTCAAATGACCATTTTGCCCCTACAGTTGACTGTAGTGCAATTTAGGGTTTTGACTGTGCAATTTTGAGCTGAATGCCTTGAAACTTGATATGAGGATGCTTGACCATGTTTGTAAGCATATGAGACTTGATTGAACCTTTGAACGCTTCATTTTCTTGATCAGAACCCAAACCCTAGTTTTGACTGTATGGGAGACTGTTGCACTGCACAACCCTTGGGGAATTCTGTAGCTTGGCTTGGCAATTTCTTGAGGAATATGGGAGGGCAAATTTTGGGGTATAACAGTCAACATCTTATTTTGAAGCCACAAACATCATTTGATCAATTCTTGATCATGATTCTCAAGGCATGGCTCAAAAAGTCTCAAGATGCAAAAGTTTCTATTTTTGGACAGTTGGAAAAGTCAACTGCAAATTGACCAAGGCATAACTTCCACATGGTTTATCAGAAAAATTCCATCCAAAGCTCATTTTGAATAGAATGACATTTCCTCCAACTCATCTTCACACTTCAAGTCCAAGGAATGCTCTCACAAAAAGTTATCAATCTCAACATTATAGGTCATTTTCAAAATTCAACAAAAAGGCACTTTAAGTCAAAGACCATAACTTGAGATTGGTAAATCAAAATGACATGGGACCAAATACATTGGTTAGGGGACTTCAAGACCTTTCCAAAATGTCCAAGAACATGATCAAAGCTTAAAAATTGAGCAAGATATGCCTTGTGGAAGTTGGGAAATTTTTGGGAATTTTGAAAAGTCAACTTTGCTTCAAATGCCTCAAAATTGCTAATGGGCCTCAATTTCTTCCATGAATTATTACCCAAAAGCTATGAACGACCCATTAAGCTAAAAGGGAGTTATTTTCTTATTTTTAATTAATTAATTGAATTTTTAATCCTATTAATTCATTTAATCAAAATTAATTATGAGAAAAATACTAAACAAAGGTTTTGAATCTTTTTGTGCAGCATATTCTCCTATTATGAACTCAATATTTCGTGTGCCTTCTCAAGATACCAAATCTTCCAAAATAGGCAAGTTTTCATGGCAAAAAGGATTGGAAAAGATTTGACAAAATCAAATATTCAAAGCATTGATTCAAAGACTTTGGGCTTGGTTTTTCTAACCTAATTCCATCTACATACATATGCAAACATAACCCTAATGCCTAGAACACAAGAGCTGCGCAGAAACCTGAAGAACAACTTTGCACTTTTTCACAAAAAAACTTGAAACTGTTTTCATAGCTACTGCACGTTTCAAAGCCTAAAAGCCATTCCAATACACTCCTGACACTACCAGGAAGCTTTTCCAGTCAAAACCACGCCTCCATACTCAAGGAATTGGTATAACAGAGTTTGACTTTTCTTGAAAATTTTCATAATCGTATTCCATTTTCCATGCATTATTTGTGGCTTTTAACCATTGATTTATACTAACATGAGTGTTCTGAAGCTAATGGCATGCTTTGATTGAACTAACCATGCCTGTATGAGAATCCACCATGAACGTTTCTTAGGGTTTCAGAGCTCCAATTTTGGGGTTTTACGCATCTGGAAAAATTGGACAATAAAACCAGTACCATTGAAATCAGGGCATCAGGACGAATTGAATTCACACATCGCGCCCAATTTCTATTTGCCCAGGAGCTAATCGCTATTTTTCTTGTTTGAGTTTAGTGGGGGTTTAAAACCCCCGCTATCTATTTGTTATTTTCAGGCAAAACGAAGAAACAAGGAAGACGAAGCCTATGTGTTGGAACGTGATTGGACCATTTAAAGTTTGGCGCATTTTTTTGGTTATTCCAACATAATATTTGTTTTCCCATTATATTAATTGTGTTCCATTTAACTAACAAATATGCGCGTTGGTTCATGTGGTTTTTGAGTTGTCATGCAGGCAATGGGACCTGGGTTCGATTCCCAGGTCCCCCACTTATTCAATAATTTTTCTCCTAACGTGTTCCTATGCAGTATGCCATCCAAGGACCATCATACGTACTCACCATCTAGCCTGCCAAGTGTCCAGAAGGCCAATCCAAAGGCCAGAACATGCAGCTCATCATGGATGCTAGTCAACCGTTCCACACACGCGCTGGAAAAGTCAAAAGGGCTTGCGTTCTTGGGCCAAAAATCACTCCAACAAACCTCCTTAATTGGGTCAGACCCCCTTGCTTGTATTTCCTTTCTCTCTCTTTTTTTTTTCTTTTATTTAGTTTAATTATTTTAATTGTTTCTTTTAATTCACAAAATAATTTTCATAATACAAAAAAAATCAAAAATCAAAAAATAAAATATGTTTATTTAATATTTAATGCATTAATATTTTTGTAAATAAATTTTTAACAATCAATTAGGTTAATTTAGGTTAAAATTTTAATGTTTTTTCTTAAATAACGAAAAAATATAGAAATTAGGTTTTTTAGCATTTTTATTCTCTTTTCTTAATAAATAACTTTTTCTTCTTATTATTATTATTATTATTATTAATTATTAGTTATTTTGTAAATAAACATGTCATTAATTAATTAGGGTAAATTAGGTTAAAACTTAAATATTTTTTCTTTAACAATTAAAAATAATTTAGAACTAGGGTTTCATTTAATTTCTAATATTAATTAATTTTTCTTTATTTCATAAATACCAAAAACCATAAAAATAATTTCTTTTCTTTATTTAATCATTAATCAACTTTTAATTTCAATTTAACCTTTAAAGGATCCAACGCCCTCGAACTTTCGATTCTAATTTCTTTTCGCACGTTTGTTTCTATTTTTCATTTTAAATCTTATGTAATTGCCCCAAAGCCTTGTAATAGTTATTAGGAAATTTATTTATTTTCCGCATTTTATTCAAAAACGGGTCTTTGTTAATTTGGCGATGTATAGACCCGCGCCTTGTAATAGCGTAGGACCTTTATTTTCCGCATTTTAATTTCCGCACCTTTAAACTGCTAATCACATGAAAGAATGAATGGCCCAAATAAAATCAAAGTGTAGCTCACCCAATGCATGATCAAGATAAAACATAACTGAAAATGACACACAATTCACACACCACTCTTAGGGTACGCCTCACTGTTGCCTTGCCCCTCGAAACGTGGTCGTCGAGTATAGGACGTTTTAGTAAGTCCTTATGTCCATGACCCATGGCATAAGGGTAGCTTCTAAGGTGTCCTGTCGTTGCTCTGGTGACCACACTGTTGCCTTGCCCCTCGAAATGTGGTCGTCGAATACAGGACGTTTTAGTAAGTCCTTATGTCCATGATATGATCCAGTTGCCTCGGAAAGGGTGCCTCGAATAAAAAAGGATCAATGGCATAAGGGTAGCTTCTAAGGTGTCCTACTGTTACTCTGGTGACCATACTGTCCCTACAAACGAATTGACCCGAACACCTCCAACGGTGGTGCTACCTATCTCTCAATGGTGGGATGGCACTACCTTAAGGACATTTACACAGCCTAATTCCTTAGGGTAGGTGGATGACTCGTAGATACTTGCTCTATTCAAAAACAAATCAAAACTCTTTTCACACCGACACTTTCAAAAGCTTTAAAAACAATTTTTCAAACACTCTTGAGGACTGATACAAGGGTCGATCTGAAATCTTTAAACGAAACTTTTTTCAACCCCACTCACAATTGAAAAGCAAACATTTTGAAAACACAATGAGAAAGTATCTAAGAGCCCATGGATAACCATGGATAGAAAGGGTGCTAACACCTTCCCTTTCTATAAATCTACCTCCCGAACCGAGAAACTATCTCATAAGGAATTTTTCTGTGCTTTTGTCCTTTCCATGTTGGAGAAAATAAAAGACGGTGGCGACTCTTGCTTCCGCGACATTTCGCGAACCAGCGTTAAACAGTCAGTTCCAAATCCACCGATCACAGAACTGGCGACTCTGCTGGGGACACTTAAAGTGAGGTGTACCTTAGGACTAAGATCATTTGTGTTTTCAATTGTCTGAATTGTTTGCTTTATTATTGTGGGTACTGTCTTGGGAGTTCTATAGATCCTAACTCGGATCTGGGGGATACCTTCTTAGAAAGTAGCAACAAGACTGTGAGGGAACTGTACGGGGTATACCGACATGGTTGAAGCAGTCTGCTACGTTGATGTGGCACTTTGGTGTGTACCGGTAACCCTTGAGTTCAGTCAAGGAGAGTATGGGGCCTCCGCGTGGTGTCGTGAAGCATCAACTGACCTTAGGAACCTTAATTGAACCATCTTGGCCTCTTTAGGGTAGTGAGATAACTGACTTTGGTGTAGTCCGAGGTTGGTTGATACTCGATACTACACTCAGTTGAGGGTTGTTTTCTTGGAATATTTCGATCGCCAGTTCAGTGGCTAAATCGAAACGATGAACAATGAAAGCAATCCAGTGATATTGGGACCCTTAGAACCCGGTTACTTCTGATAGGACAGGTTGAGCCCACCAACTTCAAGAGGGTAATACCCAGACCCCGTGCTGGCCTAAACTCTAAGGGCTGTGGTGTGACTTGTGTGCTTTCATACTTGACTACTTGCATGCTTGTTATCTGACACTTGAGTTTCTTGCAGGTTTTGTTTATAGTCCTTAATTGGGACTCATAACAGGGTTTACCTACATTACCCCACGCATAGCATAAGCATCATACCATCATACCATTGTATGCATCCCGCATAAGGACTAATCCGTTTCAAGGATCTCAAGGGTTTGTGATGCAGGTCATGATGAATCAGAATGTCTAGCAAGGGGAAAAGGGGATTTATTTTCCTCTAGCCAAGGTTGTCAGGGGCTATGACCCACTTGATATGGTGAGCCTTTGACCCTTGAAGAAGGACTCTCAACAACATGAAGTTCCTTCAATCAAGCTACTGGATTCAAATTCTAACCAATTTCTCTGTTTACCCCGCGAGATCCTTGAAAACATTGCATGCATACATACACATCATTGCATTACAGGTACCCTTGTTACAGATCACTTACCATCTCCGCTATTTATTTCAGCAATGGCTTCCCAACAAGATAACCAGGATCTTCAGGCTCAAGAGATTCAGTTCAGGGAGATCTTCCTAAGCCTATCCAAGGGGCAAGAAGAGTTAAGGACACTCCTCATGGGGAATCTGGCCAAGCAAAACCCTGAAGATGACAAGGACGAACGACTGAAACGTCTACAAGCTGAGGTAGACACATTGAAAACCCAGATGCTGGGGAAAAGGGATCTCATCCAAGGTTTAGCTCGGGAGCAAGAAGAGTTGAGGACCATGATCAGTCAACTCCATCAAGATAGATACAACATGAAGCAAACAGTCCAAGCCAGAGACCAAGTCATTAATCAGCCTCCAAGAAGTCAAATGTTTGGTTTAATGAACGGGCCTCTCCAAGCTGCTACTACTTCACAGGTCCAACAACGACCTCGCCAAGAACAACGGGCTGATCAGAGCAAGCCAGACAAGCCTAAAAGGCAGTTCACCAAGCTCAACGTGTCACCGTCTCAAGCTTTACAACAATTGTTGAGGTTGAATCTGGTGACGTTAAGGGACCCTCATAAGAATCTCAACGCAACCTCCCTAAAGTACAATCCTGAGGAAAGATGTGCATACCACTCTGACAGTCCAGGACATGACACCGACGACTGCTGGGCTCTGAAGAATAAGATCCAAGACCTGATTAATGAAAGAGCTGTGGATTTCACCCAGATGGGCCAGGCTGAATGCTCCTGCCATCCCTACAAGATGCACCAGTCGAAGTAACAAGCCCTGAGACTAGAAGACTTTTGTTCATTAGAATTTTTCAAGTTGTGATTTTCTTTTGATTGTTCAAACATTTATTCATGTTAAACATTGTTATTTCATTAATGCACTACACATGTCTGTTTTGAAGTAATTATTCTGTATTCACTATTTAAAATTGCTTTCATTTTTTGTGATGTTCAATGCTCGATTAATAATTCTAAGCCTCTTGAGGGAGGATGACAAAAACGATACCACGATCTTTACAGTATGCTTTTGAACAGACCCCGCTGATGAAGTACATGCATTGTTTCAAATCCCTAAACACTGGAGTTATAAGGAAGATAATCCCTCGTCAACCCCTCTGAGCCAAAGAAGTAGGAGTTTTTCTTTTCGAAAATTAAAACCCTTTATCATAACCTGGGGCAGGGTAGTTCTCTCAGTTGATCCAAGTGCATAACAAATGGCGCCAAAGAGGTCCTTACAAAAAAAAAAGGAAGACAGTGATGATTCCGAATAATCATAAGGATAGGCAGTCATTATATCTCAAAAATAAAAACCCATTAAGTCAAAACCTATGAAGGAGACTTATAAAACTGGGGCATCCCGCTGACTGTAATTCCAAAAAGAAACAGTTCAGGCAAAAAAAACAGGGATAATGAAAGAAAAAGAAAGAGGTCTTACAAACCCTAAACCAAACAAAAATGACTGCCTATTCAAATAAACGTTCAACATCTGAACCATCACTGGAATTTCAGAGCAAAGACTCAAACAAGGTCTAACACACGATCAACTGAGTTTAGGTTTGAAAAACATCACGAAGAGCGGGTGGGTACAAATAATTTGAGCCTTCATCCTTTGTTTCTTAAACCGTGAACCAGACCACGCTACAACCCTTAAAAGTCC
Source organism: Vicia faba (assembly GCA_948472305.1). Classification (NCBI taxonomy): domain Eukaryota; kingdom Viridiplantae; phylum Streptophyta; class Magnoliopsida; order Fabales; family Fabaceae; genus Vicia; species Vicia faba. The sequence goes on from OX451736.1 coordinate 1,282,623,795, forward strand.
TAGCTGAAGCATGGGTTAGTTCGAAAGCATATTGTTACGAAAGGTATCCTGACTCCTTAAGGCTTACTATAAAATATTGAGTTGACATCACATTTTACAAAATTTGCTGGTTTTACTGAAAAATGCATTTTTCAAAAAACTTCAAGACAGACATAAGCTTTGCATTTTTAACATAACTTTGTTTGCGTATGACTTTTTGTTTGAACAACATAGAAATTCGCACGACGAATGCCTAATGAACACCTCCAATCAAGGGGCATGGCCTGATCATTGTCCATCATCTGGGGCAGTCCAGTCAAGATTCAAGGAATCTCTCAAGATGCCAAACAGCCAGGAGCAAACCTCCGCCTGAGCCACTTGGGGCATTGGACATGAATTCCCAGCAACAAATCTTGCATGACCAAACATCTTTGGGTAGCGTGGCAACACAATAGCAGGGGCACCTCCCTACATCCTGAGAGCATGGACATAGTCATGAAAAATACTATGCGTAATCAAAAGACCCGCTAGGTTGACACACCTAGGCAAAAATAAGGGCTTCCCAGCGAACCAAAAGGGTTCGGGCAAAAATAAGGGATGAAATGAAAAATCTGTACACCCGGCAAGTTGAAAACCTGAAAAGGCGGCTTGGGCAAAAATAGGTATCTCGGTGGACTGAAAACCCGAAAAGGCGGTCCAGGCAAAAGTTAGGGATCAAAAGCGTACGACTATGTCCCGGCATCTTGTCACTTGCTTACCAGAAGAAGACTGGTCAAATCGGCAGTTATCAAGATCTCCACAGGTATCTTCTCCCACAGAAACAGGGGCAGTAATGAGTTGTCTAAGCAATCTAGTTTCTATGTACCAAGATAGGTTCGGCTGAAGGACGCAACCAAGATATCTTAACTCCCCAGAGACTGAGCCAGCAAGTCAACATACTCTCCCCAAGCAATGTTATACTGTTGGCCTTAAGGAAATTAGGTATCCCTAACAGATCTCAACATTCCACAGCGCAATATTCCCAACAAGCATCCCCGGCAATCTCGATTTAAGATTGTTCCCCGGCGGTATACGAACATTCAGTGGAGCCACTTTCCCAGTGCATATCAAAAATTTCCCCAGGAAAGTCCAGTCCAAAAGCCTCCCCAGGAAAGCGGAATCCTTCTCCCCAGCAGGAAGCTTATCCCCAGTAGATTCTGGAAGTTTCCCCCCTGCAGAGCACGAACGCGTCTCCCGGCTTTATTCAAAGGTTATTTCCCCACCAGGATATAACTGGGTTATCCTCAGCCAATAACCAGGGAAAGATCGTCCCCGACGAAGTCTTCCTATCCCCCAGCGGAGTTCATCATATTCTTCAACAAAACTCAACAATGGTATCCCCAATGGAGTTCTCATTCATCTCAGCGAAGCACCTCTCTTCCCACAGAGTATTGTTCCCCAGCAAGATCACTGGAGTAATTATTCCCCGCAGAGTAATCTCTTCATCAAGTTTATTCCCCAACAGAGTCATCTTCTCCTACCGGTCCATTCTTGCAATCTTCATCCCCAGCGGAAACGAAGAACTCTCTTCAACCATCAGCCCAGGATTTAACTCCCGGCATTCGTCAAGGATATATTTTCCTAGACGAAAATACATTCAAAAACATCACATACATCATGATACATGAACGCATCATATCTTACAATCTCATTTATGTTGAGAACATCATTGCTTGATCCATGGCATGCATTACATACGACTGACTTTTACATTTCAGGAAAGATCCAGTTAAGTTCTCAGCTATTCCAAGACCTTGCCTGGTCCAGTTAAATCGACTCCTAAAGATTTTTCTGATGCCGATCCAGTCAAAGGCCTTCTCTGGTCCAGTTAAATCGATTCCTAAAGATTTTCCTGATGAAGACTCAGTTGAAGATTCCAAGACCTTGCCTGGTCCAGTTAAATCGACTCCTAAAGATTTTTCTGATGCCGATCCAGTCAAAGGCCTTCTCTGGTCCAGTTAAATCGATTCCTAAAGATTTTCCTGATGAAGACTCAGTTGAAGATTCCAAGACCTTGCCTGGTCCAGTTAAATCGACTCCTAAAGATTTTTCTGATGTCGATCCAGTCAAAGGCCTTCTCTGGTCCAGTTAAATCGATTCCTCAAGATTTTCCTGATGAAGACTCAGTTGAAGATTCCAAGACCTTGCCTGGTCCAGTTAAATTGACTCCTAAAGATTTTTCTGATGCCGATCCAGTCAAAGGCCTTCTCTGGTCCAGTTAAATCGATTCCTAAAGATTTTCCTGATGAAGACCCAGTTGAAGATTCCAAGACCTTGCCTGGTTCAGTTAAATCGACTCCTAAAGATTTTTCTGATGCCGATCCAGTCAAAGGCCTTCTCTGGTCAAGTTAAATCGATTCCTAAATATTTTCCTGATGAAGACCCAGTTGAAGATTCCAAGACCTTGCCTGGTTCAGTTAAATCGACTCCTAAAGATTTTTCTGATGTCGATCCAGTCAAAGGCCTTCTCTGGTCCAGTTAAATCGATTCCTAAAGATTTTCCTGATGAGGACCCAGTTGAAGATTCAAAGACCTCTCTGACACAACTCGTCGTTATAAACACTCGTCGTTATAGACACTCGTCGTTATAGACACTCGTCGTTATAGACACTCGTCGTTATAGACACTCGTCGTTATAGACACTCGTCGTTATAGACACTCGTCGTTATAGACACTCGTCGTTATAGACACTCGTCGTTATAGACACTCGTCTTTATGGACACTCGTCGTTATAGACACTCGTCGTTATAGACACTCGTCGTTATAGACACTCGTCGTTATAGACACTCGTCGTTATAGACACTCATCGTTATAGACACTCGTCGTTATAGACACTCGTCGTTATAGACACTCGTCGTCATAGACACCCGTCGATAAAGACCACCCGTACATGGAAATAACCTGTCGGTAGAGGCAACTCATCAACCTTTCTGAATTCCAGACTCGATTCCTATATCCTGCCAGGGCACGTCTGAAGAGTTTAAAGATTCGATTCCTGTATCCAGCCAGGGCACATCTACATAAGGAGTTTTTAAGGTCAACTCCTGTAACAGGCCAGGTAATTATCTTTCTTTTTCAGGTACGCAAGTTCTCTCTAAGGAATCTCTTACGCGATCGACAACCTCCCGATGGCATCTATAAGCCCATCCTCCTACCCATCAGTCTCCAAATGGCATCTATAAGCCCATTCCCGACAAAGTTCAGTCACACTTCCAGATGGCATCTATAAGCCCATCCTCCTATCCATCAGTCTACAAATGGCATATGTAAGCCCATTCCCATCATCATGCTGACGACACTCGACTATGTAAGTGCAAATTTCTGGGCACTCTAGTGTTCAATCATCTTCTACCATCGGATTACGAAAGGCACATCAGCCAATCTACATCCTTAGGTCTAAGAAGATTGAACAGGGGCAACTGTTGCACCCCAAAATTTTCCCTCCCATATTCTTCAAGGTTTGCTAAGAGCATGCTTCAAAATCTCCCAAGGGTTGCACAGTCCAATTGCCTCCTAACAGTCAAAAATTAGGGTTTTGGTCCTGACAAAGAAATTGAAGTTTCCAAGGGTCCAATCAAGTCCCACATGCCTATAAACATGGTCAAGCATCCTTATGCCAAGTTTCAAGACTCACAACATCAAATTGCACAGTCAAAAACCCTAATTGCTTCACAGTCAACTGCAGGGGCAAAATGGTCATTTGACAGTCAAAAGTCAAAAAATTTGGTCAACATCTTATTTTGAAGCCACAAACATCATTTGATCAATTCTTGATCATGATTCTCAAGGCATGGCTCAAAAAGTCTCAAGATGCAAAAGTTTCTATTTTTGGACAGTTGGAAAAGTCAACTGCAAATTGACCAAGGCATAACTTCCACATGGTTTATCAGAAAAATTCCATCCAGAGCTCATTTTGAAGAGAATGACATTTCCTTCAACTCATCTTCACACTTCAAGTCCAAGGAATTCTCTCACAAAAAGTTATCAATCTCAACATTATAGGTCATTTTCAAAAGTCAACAAAAAGGCACTTTAAGTCAAAGACCATAACTTGAGATTGGTAAATCAAAATGACATGGGACCAAAGACATTGGTTAGGGGACTTCAAAACCTTTCCAAAATGTCAAGGAACATGATCAAAGCTTACAAATTTAACAAGATATGCCTTGTGGAAGTTGGGAAATTTTTGGGAATTTTGAAAAGTCAACTTTGCTTCAAATGCCTCAAAATTGCTAATGGGCCTCAATTTCTTCCATGAATCATTACCCAAAAGCTATGCACGACCCATTAAGCTAAAATGGAGTTATTTTATTATTTTTAACTAATTAATTGAATTTTTAATCCTATTAATTCATTTAATCAAAATTAATTATGAGAAAAATACTAAACAAAGGTTTTGAATCTTTTTGTGCAGCATATTCTCCTATTATGAACTCAATATTTCGTGTGCCTTCTCAAGAGACCAAACCTTCCAAAATAGGCAAGTTTCCATGGCAAAAAGGATTGGAAAAGATTTTACAAAATCAAATATTCAAAGCATTGATTCAAAGACTTTGGGCTTGGTTTTTCTAACCTAATTCCATCTACATACATATGCAAACATAACCTTAATGCCTAGAACACAAGAGTTGCTGTGATCGGTGGATCTGGAACTGACTGTTTAACGCTGGTTCGCGAAATGTCGCAGAAGCAAGAGTCGCCACCGTCTTTTATTTTCTCCAAATGGAAAGGACAAAAGCACAGAAAAATTCCTTATAGAGATTGCTCTCGGTTCGGGAGGTAAATTTATAGAAAGGGAAGGTGTTAGCACCCTTTCTATCCATGGTTATCCATGGGCTCTTAGATACTTGCTCATTTGTGTTTTCAAAAGTGTTTGTTTGCTTTTCAACTGTGGGTTTAAAAAAGTTTCTTTGAAAATTTCAGTTCGACTCTTGTATCAGTCCTCAAGAGTGTTTGAAAAGTTGCTTTTGAAAGCTTTTTGAAAGTGTCGGTGCGAAAAGAGTTTTTTGATTTTGTTTTGAAATTAGAGCAAGTATCTATGAGTTCTCTACCTACCCTAAGGAATTCGTCTGTGTAAATGTCTTTAAAGTGGTGCCATCCCAACATTGAGAGGTAGGGAGCACCACCGTTGGAGGTGTTCGGGTCAATTCGAGGGTTCGGGACATGGTGATCACCAGAGCAATAGGAAGACACCTTAGAAGCTACCCTCATGCCATGTTCATGGACATGAGGACTTACTAAAACATCCTCTACTCGACGACCACCTTTCGAGGGGTAAGGCAACAGTGAGGCGTACCCTAGGGGTGGTGTGTGATTTGTGTGTTGTTTTCAGATATGTTAATCTTGTTCATGCATTGGTGATCTACGCTTTGTTTTTATTTTTGGCATTCATTCTTTCATGCAAATTATTAACAGTTAAAAGATGCGGAATTAAAAAGTCCTACGCTATTATAAAGGCGCGGGTCTACATCGCCAAATAAATCCAAGACCCGATTTGAAATAAAATAAGATGCGGAAAGATAAATGTCCTAATCAATCTATTACATAGCTTTGGGATAGATACATTATATTCACGAAAAGAAATAAAAGTAAAATGCGAGAAGAAGTAAAGTCGGGAATGCGAGGGCGTTGGACCCTTTTAAGGAAATTAAATTACAATTAATAAATTAATTAAGTTAAATGAGAAAAAGAAATTATTTTTGAGTTTTTGTATTTATGGATTTTTAGTAAGAAAATTAAATGAAATTAAAAAGTTAATTAACCCTAGTTCTAACTATTTTTAATTTATTAAAAAAATGTTTAAATTTAACCTAGTTTTAACCTAATTATTTAAAGGCAAATTTATTTACAAAATAAATAATTAATTATTAATATTGGTAGAAGAAAAGAACAAAGGATAAAAGTATTTAGAACCCTAATTCTACATTTTTTTAGTTTATTAAAAAAACATTAAAATTAAACCTAGAATTAAAACTAAATTAATTGTTGAATTTATTTACAAAAAAAACATTTAAATATAATATATTTATATTTTTTGTCTTTTTGATTTTTTTGTTATTTTTTTATGTTATGAAAAAAATTAATTTATGAATTAAACTAAAAATAAATAAAACAAATAAATAGAAAAAAATAAAAAGAATGAAAAATAAAATGCAAACCAATGGGGGGTGTTGACCCCAATTTGGAGGTATTTTCCAGCATTTTTGGCCCATTTGAAGGAGGCCTGGTTGACTTTTGATGGTCACGTGTAGGCCCTTGGACTGAGGTGCACCATGGAACTCACACCTTGGCTTTTGGATTGATCTCAGTGGCCATGTGGCAAGCACCAACGCTGGACTTTTGGTGGACTTCAAGACATGTTAGGCACCTAATCACGTTGTAAGGAAAAATAGAAAGAAATATGGGGGACCTGGGGATCGAACCCAGGTCCCAAGGCTTGCAAATGCTCTTCTCCACCAACTGTGCCATTCAACGCATTCGTAAGTATTACGCAAAACAAATATAATGAATAATAAGTCACGCTAATGGTAAAAACGCGCTAAAAATTCAAACGATCCAACCATGAGAGGACACGCAAGCTTCTTCTCCATTGTACCTGTAATCAGAAAAGAGATAGCGGGGGTTTTAAACCCCCACTAAATATGCCCTGCGAAAAATATCGATTACGCCATGGTTGCTCATAAATTGAGCGCGACATGTGAACTGAATTTGTGTGAAGCTTCTGAGTCCAATGGCATAAGTCTTGTTGGCCAATTTTTCCTGAAGAGGAAAGCCCTAATTTTACAGCTCTGAAAACCTAACGAGCTCCAATGGTGGATTCACATACCGGGCACGAAAACTCAATTAAAGTACACCATTAGTTTCAGGAAGTGCATATTAGTACAAAACGATCATTAAAATGTATGAATATGGCATATAAATCAAAGCACGAATATGAGAAAAGTTTGAGAAATTTGGACTTCTATATACCAATTCTTGATGTGTGGGGACTGGAAAAAGATTCAGTTAGCTTCCTTGATGCCTTGGCAAGCTATTGGAATTGATATTTCGCCTTGAATTGCCCTCTAATGCAGTTTTCAGTTTTTAATTTTTTCACAAAAAATGCCAAGTTTGTTCTTAGGTTTGGGCGCAGCTTCAAGGTTTTTTGCACTAGGGTTGTGATCTGCTTAAGTATGCCAATGGATTAGGGTAAGAATTTTGAGTCAAAAGCCTTTGCATTGATGAATCAAATATTTGATTTTCATGGAATCTTTTCCAATCTTTTCCTCATGAATAACATGCCAATTTGCACCAAATCTTCCCTTTTTTGATGTGCACGAGATCTTGAGTAACCAATGAGGGCATATGCTGCATAAAAAGATTCAAACACATTTGTTTTGTATTTTTGTCATATTTTATTTAATTAAATGAATTAATAGTGATAAAAATTCAAATAAATAATAAAAAATGATGAAATAAATCCCCTTTGGGCCAAATGGTCGTGCATAGCCTTTGGATAATGATTCTTGGAAGAAAATGTGGCCCATTAGCAATTTTGAGGCATTTGAAGTAAAGTTGACTTTTCAAAATTCCCAAAAATTTCCCAACTTCCACAAGGCATATCTTGCTCAGTTTTTAAGCTTTGATCATGTTCTTGGACATTTTGGAAAGGTCTTGAAGTCCTCTAACCAATGCCTTTGGTCCCATGTCATTTTGATTTACCAATCTGAAGTTATGGTCTTTGACTTAAAGTCCCTTTTTGTTGACTTTTGAAAATGACCTATAATATTGAAATTGATTACTTTTTGTGAGAGCATTTCTTGGACTTGAAGTGTGAAGAGGAGTTGTAGGAAATGTCTTTCTCTTCAAAATGAGCTTTGGATGAAATTTTTCTGATGAACCATGTGGAAGTTATGCCTTGGTCAAGTTACAGTTCACTTTTTCAACTGTCCAAATATGGAAACTTTTGCATCTTGAGACTTTTTGAGTCATGCCTTGAGAATCATGATCAAGAATTGATCAAATGATGTTTGTGGCTTCAAAATAAGATGTTGACCAAAAATTTGAACTTTTGACTGTCAAATGACCATTTTACCCTTGCAGTTGACTGCTGAGCAATTAGGGCATTTGACTGTGCAATTTTGTGCTGTAAGTCTTGAAACTTGACATGAGGATACTTGACCATGTTTGTAGGCATGTGGGACTTGATTGGACCCTTGAAAACTTCAATTTCTTTGCCAGACCCAAAACCCTAGTTTTTGACTGTTAGGAGGCCTTTGAACTGTGCAACCTTTGGGGAGATTTTGAAGCATGCTCTTTGCAAATCTTGAAGAATATGGGAGGGGAAATTTTGGGGTACAACAGTTGCCCCTGTTCAATCTTCTTAGACCTGAGGATGCAGATTGGCTGACGTGCCTTTCGTAATCCGAAGGTGGAAGATGATTGAACACTAGAGTGCCCAGAAATTTGCGCTCACATAGTAGTGTGATATGGGGAATGGGCTTACAGATGCCATTTGGAGATTGATGGATAGGATGATGGGCTTATAGATGCCATGCTAAGAGATTATGGATAGGTGGATGGGCTTATAGATGCCATTTGGATGTCGATCGCGTAAGAGATTCCTTAGCGGGAACTTGCGTACCTGAAAAAGAAAATGATTACCTGGCCTGTTACAGGAACTGGTCTTCCAACTCTTATGTAGATGCGCCCTGACTGGTTATAGGAGTTGAATCTGGAGCTTCAAATGGTCATGAATGAACCAGGGATGGTTACAACCTCAACAAGAACGCTGAGAGAACCTTGGGTGATTACTACCTCAACAGGGACGCTGAGAGAATCTTGGATGATTACTACCTCAACAGGGACGCTGAGAGAATCTTGGATGATTACTACCTCAACAGGAACGCTGAGAGAATCTTGGGCGATTACTACCTCAACAGGAATGTTGAGAGAATCTTGGATGTCTTCTACTGGGATAAGAATCAGGGAGATCTTAGGGTCGATCTGACTGAACCAGAGAAGGCCTTTGACTGGATAAGAATCAGGAAAATCTTAGGGTCGATTTAACTGAACCGGACAAGGTCTTGGAATATCTTCAACTGGATAAGAAACAGGGAGATCTTAGGGTCGGTCTGACTGAACCAGAGAAGGCCTTTGCCTGGATAAGAATCAGGAAAATCTTAGGGTCGATTTAACTGAACCGGACAAGGTCTTGGAATATCTTCAACTGGATAAGAAACAGGGAGATCTTAGGGTCGATCTGACTGAACCAGAGAAGGCCTTTGCCTGGATAAGAATCAGGAAAATCTTAGGGTCGATTTAACTGAACCGGACAAGGTCTTGGAATATCTTCAACTGGATAAGAATCAGGGAGATCTTAGGGTCGATCTGACTGAACCAGAGAAGGCCTTTGACTGGATAAGAATCAGAAAAATCTTAGGGTCGATTTAACTGAACCAGACTAAAGTCTTGAAATATAGTTGAGAACTTAACTGGATCTTTCCTGAAAGGTAAAGGTCAGTCATATGCAATGCATGATATGGATCAAGTAATGATGTTCTCAACATAAATGATATTTGTAAGATATGACGCGTATATGCATGCTATAATGTATGGGAGTGCGATGTTTATGAATGTGTGCTTTCGTCCTAGGAAAATAAATCCTTGACGGATGCCGGGAAGTCATATCCTGGGCTGATGTTGGAGAATAGTGTTTTGTCTCCGCTGGGGATGATAGTTGCAAGAATACCGGTAGGAGAAGATAACTCCGTTGGGGAATAAACTTGGCGAATAGATTACTCTGCGGGGAGTGAACTCTGTGGGGAAAGAGATGTACTTTGCTGAGATGATGATAACTCCGCTGGGGATACCATTGATAGGTTATGTTGAGGGAATTGATGAACTCCGCTGGAGGATAGGAAGACTTCGTCGGGGACGATCTTTCCGTGGCTTTTGGCTGAGGATAACCTAGTTATATCCTGGTAGGGAAATAACCTTTGAATAAAGCCGGGGGACGCGTTCGTGCTCTACGGGGATAAGCTTCCAGAATCTACTGGGGATAGGCGTACTGCTTGGGGAGATGGACTCCAACTTTCCTGGGGAAATCTTGATTGGACTCTCCTGGGGAAATTTTGAACTGTATCGGGGAAGTGACTCCATTGAATGTTTGATATACCGCCGGGGAACAATCTTTAGGTTAAGACTGCCGGGGATGCTTGTTAAAAATGTTCGTATATGCTGGGGAATGTTGAGATCTACTAGAGGATACCCAACTTCCTTAAGGTTGACTGTAACTTTGCTTAGGGAGAGTGTATTGACTTGCTGACTCACCCTCTGGGGAATTGAGATACCCTGGTTACATTCTTTAGCTGAACCTACCTTGGTACCTTGATGGACTGAGCAATTAGATCGCTTAGACAACTCATTATTGCCCCTGTTTCTAATGTTACGTGTAATTAATCCTTTGTTTCATATGCAAATATTCATGGGTTAGCAAATTATTGTCAATGCATATATCACAAATTGAACCTTGGACGTTCTTCACAAAACAAAACAGAAAAGGAAAAGAAAAAACAAATGGCAATTTGAGCTGAAAAGTGATTTTTGTATTGATTTTTGAATTTGCCTGTAAATAGGCGTTTATGTACAAGAGGCTGATGTCCCAGTAAGAAGACGCCGCCGAACAAAAAAGTTTATACAAATTTGTACAAAAGAAAATAAAACAGCTGTGTGAAAAGAATGATCCACTGGGTTTCAACTCTGCTATCGCCTTTATGTCTTTGAGCGTCTCATCACTTGATGACCTAGTCGAGGATGAAGCTGATTGATCAATGTCGTCTGAACTTGATGCTGATACTGGATTCTGGATGTGAAGTGATCCAATGAGACATAGTATTACGCTTTATCCCTAACTTTTGCCTGGACCGCCCTTTCGGGTTTTCAGTCCACCGGGATACCCATTTTTGCCCAAGTCGCCTTTTCAGGTTTTCGACTTGCCGGGTGTACAGATTTTTTTCATTTCATCCCTTCATTTTGCCCGAACCCTTTTGGTTCGCCGGGAAGCCCTAATTTTTGCCTAGGTATGTCAACCTAGCGGGTCTCTTTTTATGCGTAGTATCTTTTTACTATGTCTGCATTAGCGGGGTGAGGAAGGTCGTCACTATCCATGTTGGTTAGAATCATGGCTCCTCCTGAGAACACATGTTTAACCACAAATGGCCCTTCGTATGTAGGGGTCCATTTGCCCCTTGGATCACTCTGAGGAAGGATGATACGCTTGATTACCAGATCCCCAACTTGATATTCTTGTGGTCTGACCTTCTTGTTAAATGCCCTGATCATCCGTTTCTGATACGTCTGACCATGACAGATAGCAGCAAGTCTTTTTTCATCAATAAGGTTTAGCTGATCAAGTCGTGTCTGGATCCAATCATCTTCGTTCAGATCTGCATCCTTCATTATCCGGAGAGAGGGTATCTGCACTTCGATCGGTAAGACTGCCTCCATACCGTAGACCAAGGAGAAAGGAGTTGCCCCGGTTAACGTCCTGGCTGAGGTACGGTACCCATGTAGAGCGAACGGTAACATCTCGTGCCAATCTTTATACGTCACTGTCATCTTCTGCACGATTTTCTTAATGTTCTTATTTGCTGCTTCTACAGCCCCATTCATCTTCGGTCTGCAAGGAGAAGAGTTGTGGTGCTGTATCTTAAACTGCTCGCAGAGCTCAGTGATCATCTTGTTATTAAGATTGGTACCGTTGTCTGTAATAATTCTTTCAGGGACACCGTATCGACAGATCAGATTATGCCTAATGAACCGTGCCACAACGTTCTTGGTTACTGTGGCGTAAGAAGCTGCTTCAACCCACTTCGTGAAGTAATCAATCGCTACCAGGATGAAGCGATGCCCATTGGATGCCGTAGGTTTAATCTCGCCGGTCATATATATGCCCCACATTGCAAACGGCCAAGGTGCAGTCAAGACGTTCAGAGGAACTGGAGGAACATGCACCTTATCTGCATAAATCTGGCATTTATGGCATGTCCGAGAGTGTTGATAACAGTCAGCTTCCATGGTGGACCAGAAATACCCTGCCCGAAGGATCTTCTTTGCCATAGTGTGTCCACTGGAATGTGTTCCGAACGTCCCTTCATGTAGCTCTTCCATGATCCTTTCTGCTTCAGTTTTATCCACACAACGCAGTAAGGTCGAATCATGGTTTCGCTTGTACAGGATGTCGTTGCTAAGGAAGAACTTTGCTGCGAACCTTCTCAGAAACTTCTTATTGTTGACAGATGCACCTTCAGGGTATTCCTGAGCTTCCAAGTATCTCTTCACCTCATGGTACCAAGGCTTCTCAGTCACCAATTCAGTCTCAAGATCACAATAGTATGCCGGTTCGTCCAGTTTCCAGATAGTGACCTGGGGAGCCTCATTGTCCCATTTGACCTTTAACATGGAAGACATCGTAGCTAACGCGTCCGCCAACTGATTCTCCTCTCTCGGGAAGTGTTCAAAGGTTATCTCTGTGAAGTGGGGGATCAATGTCAACATACATTCTCTGTAAGGAATAAGATTCGGATGTTTCGTATCCCACTCGCCTTTGATCTGATTGATCACGAGAGCGGAATCTCCGAAGACACTCAGAAGCTTGATCCTTAGGTCGATCGCAGCTTGGAGACCCATGATGCATGCCTCATACTCCACCATGTTGTTGGTGCAGTTGAAACATAGCCGGGCAGTGAGTGGAGTATGAGTGCCTTGAGGGGATATGATCACAGCGCCGATGCCGTTACCCAAAGTGTTGGAGGCTCCGTCAAAGTGCATAGACCATCGGGATCCTTCCTCAGGTCCTTCATCCGGTCCAGGTACTTCACAATCAGTCACTATCATGATGCTCTCGTCGGGAAACTCGAAGTTCATTGACTGATAGTCGTCTACTGCCTGGTGTACCAAGTGGTCGGCCAATACACTTCCTTTGATGGCTTTCTGAGTCGTGTACTGGATGTCGTATTCCGTCAAGATCATCTGCCATCTTGCTATTCTCCCAGACAGAGCAGGCTTTTCAAATATGTACTTTATAGGATCCATCTTTGAGATCAACAAGGTGGTATGAGTCAGCATATACTGCCTCAGCCGGCGAGCAGCCCATACCAAAGCGCATCAAGTTTTCTCAAGCAGTGAGTATCGGGTCTCACAGTCGGTAAACTTTTTTCTAAGGTAATAAATGGCATGCTCTTTTCGGCCAGACTCGTCATGCTGCCCCAGTACACACCCCATTGAGTTGTCAAGTACTGTTAGGTATAGTATCAGAGGTCTCCCCTCAACCGGTGGCATAAGGATGGGTGGTTCTTGGAGATACTCTTTGATTCTGTCAAAAGCGGCCTGACATTCATCATTCCAACGTACTACCTGATCTTTCTTCAGCAGCTTGAAGATTGGCTCACAGGTAGCAGTTAGGTGTGAGATGAACCGAGCAATGTAATTCAGGCGTCCTAGAAAGCCTCTGACCTCTTTCTCTGTCTTAGGAACTGGCATTTCTTGAAAGGCTTTAACCTTGGCAGGGTCCACTTGAATACCCTTGTCACTTACGACGAAGCCTAGCAACTTTCCAGATCTAACCCCGAAGGTGCACTTGTTCGGGTTCAACCTCAGCTTGTACAACTTCAGTCGGTCAAACAATTTCTGCATATGATCTAGGTGTTCTTCCTCAGTCTGGGACTTTGCGATCATGTCGTCAACATACACTTCTATCTCATGATGGATCATGTCATGAAATAAAGCAACCATGGCACGTTGGTAGGTTGCCCCAGCGTTCTTCAGTCCAAAAGGCATGACCTTGTAGCAGAAGGTGCCCCACTGAGTAACAAAGGTAGTCTTTTCCATGTCTTCCGGAGCCATCTTGATCTGATTATAACCTGAAAAACCATCCATGAAAGAGAACACCTTGTGCTGAGCCGTATTGTCAACAAGGACATCAATGTGAGGCAGAGGGAAGTCATCTTTGGGGCTGGCCCTGTTCAGATCCCTGTAATCGACACACATTCTGACCTTTCCATCTTTCTTTGGTACCGGCACCACATTAGCAACCCACTGAGGGTAAGAAGTCACTGCAAGGAACCCGGCGTCAAACTGTTTCATAACCTCGGCTTTGATCTTCTCAGACATCTCTAGACGCATACGGCGGACCTTTTGCTTAACCGGAGGGTAGTCTTCCTTGGTAGGCAAATGATGGACCACAATGTCGGTATCCAACCCGGGCATGTCTTCGTAGGACCAGGCAAATATCTCCACATAATCATGTAGCATCTGAGTCAACCGTTGCTTCACGCTGAGCTCTAGGTTGGCACCAATCTTTACCTTCTTTCTGTCTGCCTCAGTACCCAGATTTATTGTTTCCACTGGCTCTTCGTGTGGTTGAATTGCCTTCTCTTCCTGAAGTAACAGTCTTGCAAGCTCGCCAGGCACTTCGCAATCATCTTCACCTTCGTCTTCGGCTAAGTTGATCGGATATTCGAAGTCATAACTGGCAGTAGCAGAGTCGTTACCAGTGAGATCCAGAGTGGATTGAAACTTGTATGAGTGAGTGTGTGTAAATACAGCTGTTTTGCAATATATAAAGAAAGGAAAGAAAGAAAAGGAGCATAAGATTTGAAATGCGAGAAAACGTCCAAGGTCTTTATTCATGATATATGAAATGACAATTAATATACCCTCACAAATGAAGCCACGGTGCCCCGGGTAAGACACCGGGCCATAGAGTTTTAATTCATTGTTTATTACAAATAACAAAATCAAAGGAGTTTATTACTGCGTAACAAAAGTAACAGGAGTATGATCTTTGGCAATCCAATTGGTCAATCCGCCATCAGTCGTCGGGTAGATCCAGCTATTGAACTCTGACTATCCCACTTCATCTTCATCCCCAACAGCATTCACTCCTGGATTGGTAATGAGCACAGGAGGTCTTCTGGTCTTTGCCTTGCGCACAGCCTTCTGACCCTCTGCAGTAAAACCCAGTCCAAACTTGTCAGTTTTAGGTGTAAAATCAGGAAGCCTGCCCCGGTTAGCACATTCACCTTTCTTGATTATAGCCCGGGCATCCTTCAAGGAAACCATCTTCAATGGAAAGTCCTCTTCAACCACTGTTTCCGCTGCTGCCAATGTTGGAGGTACTTCTTCGAAATGCTGAAAGGGGGTTTCAATAAACTCCCCGTCCATCTCAATATACCTGGAGGAATTCAAATGGCTCACCATATACTCCTCCTCTCCCTGCACAGTGACAATCTTCCCTCTGACGGGGTACTTGAGCTTCTGGTGTAGGGTAGAGGTCACTGCCCCAGCTTTGTAGATCCAAGGTCGACCCAGTAGATAAGAATATGATGGACGGATATCCATCACATAGAAACTAGAGTCGAATACTTGAGAACCCACCCGAATAGGAATGTCTACCTCTCCATGAACCATCCTCTTAGAACCGTCAAAGGCTCTGACGATGATATTGCTAGGTTTCAGCTCCAGGCCCTCACAATCCAGACGGTCTAAGGCCTTTTTGGGTAGCACATTCAGGGAAGAACCAGTGTCCACCAACACGTGCGCAAGAGTAGTGCCCCTGCATTCAATGGAGACATGCAGGGCGTCATTGTGGTCCTTTCCCTTAGCAGTAAGGTCAGCATCCGAGAAACCCAAACCATTGTCGGCTGTCAGATTGGCTACGCAATCAGTAAACTGGACTGCAGATGTCTCCTGTGGCACATGGGCCGTCTTGAGAAATGAAATCAAGGCCTTAGCATGGGCCTCTGAGCACAGCAGCAAGGAGAGCATAGAGATTTTGGAGGGTGTATGCCCCAGCTGCTCCACAACATTAAAGTCACTCTTCTTGATTATTTTCAAAATTTCCTCCATCTCTTGTTGGGAGGCCTCAGCATTTACAGATTTTGGTGCCTCCATCCGGGCAGGCTCATCTTCAATCCCTTTGCCCCGAGTATTAGATGACTCGGCAGCAGGGGAAACAACTTGATCAGAACTGGGAACAGGTACACTTGCAGGTGTTATAGTGAGAGGTCTTTGAATAGTAGGTGGCGTAATGTCAGGCGAGAAGAGCCTGCCACTGCGGGTAACTTTGGCTGGACCAGTGATATTGCTGATGCTGGTGCCAGTGTTGAACTCTTGCTTTATTCCATGTACATACACATCTGCCCCATAGTGCCATGGGACAGCCTTATCGGATTCGTAGGGGAGGGGCCCCGGAACAGTAATCACAATGGGTGCGACAGTCATGACTTTAACCGGCTTCCTCGGGAGAGCCTTGATCAGATTATTAAAGATTGTAACAACAGAAACTTCTTCCACTGGAACAAACTGAACAGCAGTCTTCTTGAACAGGATCTCTTTGCTGTCCATCAGGCTTTAGATGCCCAACTTCAGCAAAGGACAACCAGAAAGGGAAACAGCGCAGAAAAGGCAACCTTCACTACAACCCGGAAATAAACCGGCCAGCAGTAGGTTCCTCTTAACAGTCATCAAGGGAGTAGCTACATCATTCACAGAAACGGCATACACATCTTCATCAACGGCATTCACTCCATGCTGGGGCATAGGAGCAGTCACCACATTTGGCCTCTCAGGCGCTTCAAATTGTATCTCTTTTGCGTCAATAAGGTCTTGCACCTTATTCCTTAAGGCCCAGCAGTCATCAGTGGAATGCCCCGGGCTATCGGAGTGATAAGCACAGCGGGCATTTGGATTGTACTTGGGAGAAGCCGTATTCGGTATTCACAACCTTCGGGGCCTCTCTAACAGTCACCAAATTGGTGGATAGTAACTGCGGTAAGATTTGCGACAAGGTCATACTCAACCGGGTAAACTCTCTTCTGGGTCTTTCACCCCTTTATGGATTGGTTTGCCGAGGAGCGGCAGCAGGCTTAGCAATCATCACCGCGTTGACAGATTGGCGGCGCTCAGGTTTCTCTTGTCTTCTAGGCCCATATACAGCACTGGCCTCCTTCTTAAAGGGTTTCTTCTCAGAGCTTGCAGATGCACCCTTCTGAATTTTACCGGACTTCAATCCAGCCTCTATTCTCTCTCCAGTCAGAATAAGATCGGTAAACCCTGCAGATGAGTTACCGATAAGATGATTGAAAAATGGCCCAGATAGGGTCCCCAAGAACATATCCACAAGCTCATGGTCAGTTAACGGAGGCTGCACCCTTCCAGCCAGATCCCTCCACTTCTGTGCATACTCTTTAAAACCTTCGCTTGATCCTAGCGACATACCCTGGAGTTGGGTACGTGTAGGAGCAAGGTCGGCATTATATTGATACTGCTTGTAAAAAGCAGTAGCCAACTCCTCCCAGTTACGAACTTTGGTCCCATCCAGTTGATAGAACCATTCGAGATGAGTCCTTGAAAGACTCTCCTGGAAGAAGTGGATCCACAAGTTCTTGTCCACTGTGTACGGTTGAATCTTCCGCACATAAGATCTGAGGTGTAGCTTGGGACAAGACGCCCCGTCATACTTGGTGAAAGATGGTGCCTTAAACTTGTGAGGAATAATCACACCAGTAGATAAGCCTAAATCTCCAAAATCCAGCCCAGGCACTTGTTGGATCTCCATGGCGTTCAGTCTGTCTTCCAACTGCTTGTACCGGTCTTCAGCAGGAGGATACTGTTCCTCATTAAAATCAATCTCGTTGTCAGAGACTACCGGACTAGGACCTTTTCCCCCTTGGGGACTGCTCTTACCTATAGAAGAACCAGCTTCCTCATTCTGCAGAGTATTTCCAAACCTTCGGCCCGAGTTGAAAGGGACAGTTCTCTTCTTCTTCTTCTTCTCCTTCTTCAGGAGTAAAGCCTTCAGCTCTTCTTGGCCTTGAGACAAACCCATGATTAGTTCCTGAAATTGCGCGTTCTGCGCCTGAAGAGCCTTGATAGACATCTCAGTTGATGATGAGTCAGGGTTCATGATGCTGAAATAAACAGCGAAGAACAGTAAGCAACCTGAAAAGAAGAAAACCTGCTATGCACATGATGAATGGAATGCGTATGAGTTATGTTTTCAAAGACAATCGGGAATCAACTTTGTAAACAAAAAGGAACACACTTCATTAGATTCAACTTTGAAACTTAAATTGTTCAACAGATTGCCCTTAGGCGTTACATACAAGGGAAATACTGAAAAGGGAAATAAAACTGTAAAAGAACATCCAGAGCTCCTTATTGGTCCCATGGTCTCCTCTTCTCAGTACGGATGTAGTCATTTAGAGCTCACTCATTCTCCAACTGCTTTATCAGCTTCTGGATCTTCAATTCCTGTTCATAGAACTTTTCCCGATACGAATCCCGTTTTTCTCGCAGTTGCGACCAAGACCTTTTTAATGTCTCATAATCAGTAGGTATCTGAGGAGGGAGGACAGTTGGAGGAGCTCCATCTTTGTCAGGATACTCAAGAATGACGGGTCTGACAGCTTCGTACGGCATACCTAACTTCTGAGCACGGATGCGAACCCATTTGTAGTAGGCTTCCATAGGTAGAGAGGTCTTTGGCCCCAACTCTTGTGGGTCAGCTTTATGAACTCTGTCCCAAGCCTTGATGAACCTACGACGCAACTCATCACTATCCACCTGAAACTCAAAACTGATGTGAGGCACCAACATCTCATGAGGCCCTGCTCTTCTGGCTCTTCCAAACTGACGGAGTGCTAGACATGGATTGTAAGAGATTCCTCCTTGCGTACCAATCAGAGAAACATTAGGGTATTCTCCACAACGATCAATAACAACTATCTCATCCAAACCTCTGAAAGTCCAAATGATGTCCTTGTCAGTGAGAGACATTAACCTATGAGCCCAACCTCTTCCTTCTTGGTTCTTCAGCACGAACTTAGGGAGGTGCGAAATAAACCACCTCACCAACAAAGGGATACAACACCACAGGGTTCCTCGTCTTCGGGCAGTACGAGCATAAAGTTGTTGCAGGATGTCACCCAAGAGAGTGGGCACAGGATTCTGAGACATGAAGATCCTTATGGCAGTGACATTGATGAAGTTGTCAGGATTAGGAAACAAGACTAGCCCATAGATTAAGAGAGCTAGGATGTCTTCATATGCCCTAAAGTCCAAGTTATTCCAGAAACTGTTAGCTTTACCAATCAGGAATTTGGCCAAGAAACCCTTAACTCCGCTTCTAGTCACCCAGTTGTCCATTACTTCTTGATGGGTCAAAGGAAGAGCTACAGCAACCTCCTCAAGCCTGAGGGTCTTTTCCCAACCAGTAAAGGGAGTCTGATCCAAGATAGGGATACCAAGCAAATCAGAGAACTCTTCCAGGGTAGGGACCAGCTGGAAGTCTTGAAAGGTGAAGCACTGGTACAGGGGGTCGTAGAACTGGGTCAGGACACTCATCAACTGTTGATCCCGCTTTGCAGTGACTAAACTGAGAAGAGAACCATGCCTCTGGATGAAGGAGGTGGTATTTGGAATTCTGCTAACCAACTCTTCAAGCAACTCAGGTGGGTGAACAAAGTTGAACCGGATAGTATTCCTTCGCACAGGCATCATGATGTCCTACAAAACAGAGCAAAGGTGAAACCCTCTTGTCTTTGAAATGGTCAGTCCTTATGCAGGATGCATGCAATGCTCATGATGTTATGATGTTATGATAAAGCACACCACAAATATTTACAAAGGCAAACATGATAAGGCACACAAGTCACACAAGGCAAGCCCTTAAAGTTTAGGCCAGCATGAGGTCTAGGTATTACCCTCTTTCAGTTTGTTGGTTCATACCTGTCCTATCAAAGTAACCGGGTTCTTAGAGGATCCCAATATCATTGACTACCCTCAATCGGTCATAACTCCAGCATCGCAATCTTTTCTTGCGGCCAGAACCATCACGAGAGTTTAGCCTCAATGGGCGTAGCATACTGCTACTGTTCTAATGGCCAAGTTGTGTCATTTAAGGTTCTAAGGTCTGTTGGTGCTTAATGACTCCTCAGAAGACCCATATTCTCCTCGTTGCAACACAAGGGATATCGGTACAGACCAAGGTGCCACACCAACGTAGCCACTGCTTCACCCGTGTCGGTCTACGCCGGACAGGTCCCTCACAGCTTATGCTACCTAAACAGGGTATCCCCAGATCCGGGTTAGGATCTATGTAACTCCCATGCAACCCACAATTTAAAGCAAGCAAGTCAATACAATTGAAAACACAGTTATGAACTATCCTAAGGTACACCTCACTTTATAAGAGTCCCCAGCAGAGTCGCCAGTTTTGTGATCGGTGGATCTGGAACTGACTGTTTAACGCTGGTTCACGAAATGTCGCGGAAGCAAGAGTCGCCACCGTCTTTTATTTTCTCTAAATGGAAAGGACAAAAGCATAGAAAAATTCCTTATAGAGATTGCTCTCGGTTCGGGAGGTAGATTTATAGAAAGGGAAGGTGTTAGCACCCTTTCTATCCATGGTTATCCATGGGCTCTTAGATACTTGCTCATTTGTGTTTTCAAAAGTGTTTGTTTGCTTTTCAACTGTGGGTTTAAAAAAGTTTCTTTGAAAATTTCAGTTCGACTCTTGTATCAGTCCTCAAGAGTGTTTGAAAAGTTGCTTTTGAAAGCTTTTTGAAAGTGTCGGTGCGAAAAGAGTTTTTTGATTTTGTTTTTAAATTAGAGAAAGTATCTATGAGTTCTCTACCTACCCTAAGGAATTCGTCTGTGTAAATGTCCTTAAAGTGGTGCCATCTCACCATTGAGAGGTAGGGAGCACCACCATTGGAGGTGTTCGGGTCAATTCGAGGGTTCGGGACATGGTGATCACCAGAGCAATAGGAAGACACCTTAGAAGCTACCCTCATGCCATGTTCATGGACATGAGGACTTACTAAAACATCCTCTACTCGACGACCACCTTTCGAGGGGTAAGACAACAGTGAGGCGTACCCTAGGGGTGGTGTGTGATTTGTGTGTTATTTTCAGATATGTTAATCTTGTTCATGCATTGGTGATCTACGCTTTGTTTTTTATTTTTGGCATTCATTCTTTCATGCAAATTATTAACAGTTAAAAGATGCGGAATTAAAAAGTCCTACGCTATTACAAAGGCGCAGGTCTACATCGCCAAATAAATCCAAGACCCGATTTGAAATAAAATAAGATGCAGAAAGATAAATGTCCTAATCAATCTATTACATAGCTTTGGGATAGATACATTATATTCACGAAAAGAAATAAAAGTAAAATGCGAGAAGAAGTAAAGTCGGGAATGCGAGGGCGTTGGACCCTTTTAAGGAAATTAAATTACAATTAATAAATTAATTAAGTTAAATGAGAAAAGGAAATTATTTTTGAGTTTTTGTATTTATGGATTTTTAGTAAGAAAATTAAATGAAATTAAAAAGTTAATTAACCCTAGTTCTAACTATTTTTAATTTATTAAAAAAATGTTTAAATTTAACCTAGTTTTAACCTAATTATTTAAAGGCAAATTTATTTACAAAATAAATAATTAATTATTAATATTGGTAGAAGAAAAGAACAAAGGATAAAAGTATTTAGAACCCTAATTCTACATTTTTTTAGTTTATTAAAAAAATATTAAAATTAAACCTAGAATTAAAACTAAATTAATTGTTGAATTTATTTACAAAAAAAAAACATTTAAATAAAATGTATTTATATTTTTTGTCTTTTTGATTTTTTTGTTATTTTTTTATGTTATGAAAAAAAATTAATTTATGAATTAAACTAAAAATAAATAAAACAAATAAATAGAAAAAAATAAAAAGAATGAAAAATAAAATGCAAACCAATGGGGGGTGTTGACCCCAATTTGGAGGTATTTTCCAGCATTTTTGGCCCATTTGAAGGAGGCCTGGTTGACTTTTGATGGTCACGTGTAGGCCCTTGGACTGAGGTGTACCATGGAACTCACACCTTGGCTTTTGGATTGATCTCAGTGGCCATGTGGCAAGCACCAACGCTGGACTTTTGGTGGACTTCAAGACATGTTAGGCACCTAATCACATTGTAAGGAAAAATAGAAAGAAATATGGGGGACCTGGGGATCGAACCCAGGTCCCAAGGCTTGCAAATGCTCTTCTCCACCAACTGTGCCATTCAACGCATTCGTAAGTATTACGCAAAACAAATATAATGAATAATAAGTCACGCTAATGGTAAAAACGCGCTAAAAATTCAAACGATCCAACCATGAGAGGACACGCAAGCTTCTTCTCCATTGTACCTGTAATCAGAAAAGAGATAGCGGGGGTTTTAAACCCCCACTAAATATGCCCTGCGAAAAATATCGATTATGCCATGGTTGCTCATAAATTGAGCGCGACATGTGAACTGAATTTGTGTGAAGCTTCTGAGTCCAATGGCATAAGTCTTGTTGGCCAATTTTTCCTGAAGAGGAAAGCCCTAATTTTACAGCTCTGAAAACCTAACGAGCTCCAATGGTGGATTCACATACCGGGCACGAAAACTCAATTAAAGTACACCATTAGTTTCAGGAAGTGCATATTAGTACAAAACGATCATTAAAATGTATGAATATGGCATATAAATCAAAGCACGAATATGAGAAAAGTTTGAGAAATTTGGACTTCTATATACCAATTCTTGATGCGTGGGGACTGGAAAAAGATTCAGTTAGCTTCCTTGATGCCTTGGCAAGCTATTGGAATTGATATTTCGCCTTGAATTGCCCTCTAATGCAGTTTTCAGTTTTTAATTTTTTCACAAAAAATGCCAAGTTTGTTCTTAGGTTTGGGCGCAACTTCAAGGTTTTTTGCACTAGGGTTGTGATCTGCTTAAGTATGCCAATGGATTAGGGTAAGAATTTTGAGTCAAAAGCCTTTGCATTGATGAATCAAATATTTGATTTTCATGGAATCTTTTCCAATCTTTTCCTCATGAATAACATGCCAATTTGCACCAAATCTTCCCTTTTTTGATGTGCACGAGATCTTGAGTAACCAATGAGGGCATATGCTGCATAAAAAGATTCAAACACATTTGTTTTGTATTTTTGTCATATTTTATTTAATTAAATGAATTAATAGTGATAAAAATTCAAATAAATAATAAAAAATGATGAAATAAATCCCCTTTGGGCCAAATGGTCGTGCATAGCCTTTGGATAATGATTCTTGGAAGAAAATGTGGCCCATTATCAATTTTGAGGCATTTGAAGTAAAGTTGACTTTTCAAAATTCCCAAAAATTTCCCAACTTCCACAAGGCATATCTTGCTCAGTTTTTAAGCTTTGATCATGTTCTTGGACATTTTGGAAAGGTCTTGAAGTCCTCTAACCAATGCCTTTGGTCCCATGTCATTTTGATTTACCAATCTCAAGTTATGGTCTTTGACTTAAAGTCCCTTTTTGTTGACTTTTGAAAATGACCTATAATATTGAAATTGATAACTTTTTGTGAGAGCATTTCTTGGACTTGAAGTGTGAAGAGGAGTTGTAGGAAATGTCTTTCTCTTCAAAATGAGCTTTGGATGGAATTTTTCTGATGAACCATGTGGAAGTTATGCCTTGGTCAAGTTACAGTTGACTTTTTCAACTGTCCAAATATGGAAACTTTTGCATCTTGAGACTTTTTGAGTCATGCCTTGAGAATCATGATCAAGAATTGATCAAATGATGTTTGTGGCTTCAAAATAAGATGTTGACCAAAAATTTGAACTTTTGACTGTCAAATGACCATTTACCCTTGCAGTTGACTGCTGAGCAATTAGGGCATTTGACTGTGCAATTTTGTGTTGTAAGTCTTGAAACTTGACATGAGGATACTTGACCATGTTTGTAGGCATGTGGGACTTGATTGGACCCTTGAAAACTTCAATTTATTTTCCAGACCCAAAACCCTAGTTTTTGACTGTTAGGAGGCCTTTGAACTGTGCAACCTTTGGGGAGATTTTGAAGCATGCTCTTTGCAAATCTTGAAGAATATGGGAGGGCAAATTTTGGGGTACAACAGCTGCGCAGAAACCTGAAGAACAACTTTGCACTTTTTCACAAAAAAACTTGAAACTGTTTTCATAGCTACTGCACGTTTCAAAGCCTAAAAGCCATTCCAATACACTCCTGACACTACCAGGAAGCTTTTCCAGTCAAAACCACGCCTCCATACTCAAGGAATTGGTATAATAGAGTTTGACTTTTCTTGAAAATTTTCATAATCGTATTCCATTTTCCATGCATTATTTGTGGCTTTTAACCATTGATTTATACTAACATGAGTGTTCTGAAGCTAATGGCATGCTTTGATTGAACTAACCATGCCTGTATGAGAATCCACCATGAACGTTTCTTAGGGTTTCAGAGCTCCAATTTTGGGGTTTTACGCATCTGGAAAAATTGGACAATAAAACCAGTACCATTGAAATCAGGGCATCAGGACGAATTAAATTCACACATCGCGCCCAATTTCTATTTGCCCAGGAGCTAATCGCTATTTTTCTTGTTTGAGTTTAGTGGGGGTTTAAAACCCCCGCTATCTATTTGTTATTTTCAGGCAAAACGAAGAAACAAGGAAGACGAAGCCTATGTGTTGGAACGTGATTGGACCATTTAAAGTTTGGCGCATTTTTTTGGTTATTCCAACATAATATTTGTTTTCCCATTATATTAATTGTGTTCCATTTAACTAACAAATATGCGCGTTGGTTCATGTGGTTGTTGAGTTGTCATGCAGGCAATGGGACCTGGGTTCGATTCCCAGGTCCCCCACTTATTCAATAATTTTTCTCCTAACGTGTTCCTATGCAGTATGCCATCCAAGGACCATCATACGTACTCACCATCTAGCCTGCCAAGTGTCCAGAAGGCCAATCCAAAGGCCAGAACATGCAGCTCATCATGGATGCTAGTCAACCGTTCCATACACGTGCTGGAAAAGTCAAAAGGGCCTGCGTTCTTGGGCCAAAAATCACTCCAACAAACCTCCTTAATTGGGTCAGACCCCCTTGCTTGTATTTCCTTTCTCTTTTTTTTCTCTCTTTTATTTAGTTTAATTATTTTAATTGTTTCTTTTAATTCACAAAATAATTTTCATAATACAAAAAAAATCAAAAATCAAAAAAATAAAATATGTTTATTTAATATTTAATGCATTAATATTTTTGTAAATAAATTTTTAACAATCAATTAGGTTAATTTAGGTTAAAATTTTAATGTTTTTTCTTAAATAACGAAAAAATATAGAAATTAGGTTTTTTAGCATTTTTATTCTCTTTTCTTAATAAATAACTTTTTCTTCTTATTATTATTATTATTATTAATTATTAGTTATTTTGTAAATAAACATGTCATTAATTAATTAGGGTAAATTAGGTTAAAACTTAAATATTTTTTCTTTAACAATTAAAAATAATTTAGAACTAGGGTTTCATTTAATTTCTAATATTAATTAATTTTTCTTTATTTCATAAATACCAAAAACCATAAAAATAATTTCTTTTCTTTATTTAATCATTAATCAACTTTTAATTTCAATTTAACCTTTAAAGGGTCCAACGCCCTCGAACTTTCGATTCTAATTTCTTTTCGCACGTTTGTTTCTATTTTTCATTTTAAATCTTATGTAATTGCCCCAAAGCCTTGTAATAGTAATTAGGAAATTTATTTATTTTCCGCATTTTATTCAAAAACGGGTCTTTGTTAATTT
The DNA here is from genome assembly GCA_948472305.1 of Vicia faba. Lineage (NCBI taxonomy): Eukaryota > Viridiplantae > Streptophyta > Magnoliopsida > Fabales > Fabaceae > Vicia > Vicia faba. The sequence continues at coordinate 1,282,649,474 of OX451736.1, forward strand.
GGCGATGTATAGACCCGCGCCTTGTAATAGCGTAGGACCTTTATTTTCCGCATTTTAATTTCCGCACCTTTAAACTGCTAATCACATGAAAGAATGAATGGCCCAAATAAAATCAAAGCGTAGCTCACCCAATGCATGATCAAGATAAAACATAACTGAAAATGACACACAATTCACACACCACTCTTAGGGTACGCCTCACTGTTGCCTTGCCCCTCGAAACGTGGTCGTCGAGTATAGGACATTTTAGTAAGTCCTTATGTCCACGACCCATGGCATAAGGGTAGCTTCTAAGGTGTCATGTCGTTGCTCTGGTGACCACAATGTTGCCTTGCCCCTCGAAATGTGGTCGTCGAATACAGGACGTTTTAGTAAGTCCTTATGTCCATGATACGATCCAGTTGCCTCGGAAAGGGTGCCTCGAATAAAAAATGATCAATGGCATAAGGGTAGCTTATAAGGTGTCCTACTGTTACTCTGGTGACCACACTGTCCCTACAAACGAATTGACCCGAACACCTCCAACGGTGCTGCTACCTATCTCTCAATGGTGGGATGACACTACCTTAAGGACATTTACACAGCCTAATTCCTTAGGGTAGGTGGATGACTCGTAGATACTTGCTCTATTCAAAAACAAATCAAAACTCTTTTCACACCGACACTTTCAAAAGCTTTCAAAATAATTTTTCAAACACTCTTGAGGACTGATACAATGGTCGATCTGAAATCTTTAAACGAAACTTTTTTCAACCCCACTCACAATTGAAAAGCAAACATTTTGAAAACACAATGAGCAAGTATCTAAGAGCCCGTGGATAACCATGGATAGAAAGGGTGCTAACACCTTCCCTTTCTATAAATCTACCTCCCGAACTGAGAAACTATCTCATAAGGAATTTTTCTGTGCTTTTGTCCTTTCCATGTTGGAGAAAATAAAAGACGGTGGCGACTCTTGCTTCCACGACATTTCACGAACCAGCGTTAAACAGTCAGTTCCAGATCCATCGATCACACAATGCATTCAAGGATTTTAGAAATTCACAATTGTTGCAGACAAAAAAGAACGCACGTCATATTAATAAAAAGAAATTTGTTAGTACATAAATGCCCCATGGGCCAAATATTACAAAAACAACTTCTCAAGGTAAAAAGACGTTGCGCATCCTCTTTGGTGCGATGTAGGTGTTGAGGGTCTCTTGCTCATAGAGTCGGCGGGTGAGCTCTAGAACCTTCTTCTTGCTGGCGTAGAAGCTAGCTTCAAAAGTGTTCCATTCCTCCCTGAGTTGGATCCAACTCTTCTGCATCTCCTCCCACGATGTAGGCATGTCAGGATATAGGATGGTGTAGGGAACCTCTCCTTCCTTAACGGGCTCTTTGATCACAGGGAGAATATGAGGGTAGGGCATCATTAGACTCTGGGCTCGGGCTCGTACCCATTTGAGGTAAGGCTCAAGAGGGATGGAGTTCTTATGCCCCAGTGTCTTGCTGTCAACCTTGTTAGGCATCCTCCAAGCTCTGATGAATCTTTGGCGAAGTCCTTGCACATCGTTGTCGAAGTCAAAAACTAGGTCAGGAATCAACATGTCGTGAGGGCCATCTCTTCGTGCATATCCAAATTGTCTCAAAGCTAGACAAGGGTTATAGGTGATGCCTCCTCTGATTCCAAGTAAAGGAACATTAGGAAACCCTCCACAATGTTCGATGATGATGACATTTTCTCTGGACCGGGAACACCAATGTACATCAGAGTGAGTGAGGGTCATCAACCGTTGCGACCACCTCAAGCCTTGGTCATTCTTCAAGACAGATTGTGGAAGGTGCGAAATAAACCACCTTGCAAGGAGAGGAGTACAACACATGAGAACACCTCTCTTTCTCATTGTTCGTGTATAAAATGAGTGAAGGATGTCCCCAAGCAATGTTGGTATTGGATTTCTGGACAAGAAGATTTTGACGGCGTTGACCTCTACAAGCTGGTCAGGATTTGGGAACAGGACCAACCCATAGATAAGGAGTGCCATAATTTCTTCAAAGGCTTGTAGGTCCAATGAATTCCAACACTCTTGTGCCTTTTCAAACAAGAATTTTGCTAAGAAGCCTTTGACACCGCTTCTAGTTTCCCAATGCCCCTTGATGTCGGATGGCTGTAGATGTAGTGCTCGAGCAACATCTTCAGGCTTTGGTTCCTTTTCTGTACCGTTGAAAGGTAGTTGATTAAGGATAGGAATTCTCAAGAGTTGAGAAAATTCCTCCAAAGTGGGCACCAACTGGTAGTCGGGGAAAGTGAAACAGTGGTGAAGAGGGTCAAAGAACTGGAATAGCACTTTCATCATGTCCTCTTCAATGTTGGTGTTGACTAAGCTGAGCAGTCTACCATGTCTTTCACTGAAGGGAGAGCTTTCCGGAATTCTTGATGTGAGCTCCTTGAGTTGAGGATGGATTCTCACAAGGTTGACTTGGATGGTTTTTCTGCGAGGAATTTCCATGACCTACAAAACAAGAACAAAGATGAAGATCTAAACCCTTGAAGTGGTTAGTAAATGCATATGATGCTTTATGATGTTCATGATGTATGCACAAACATATGTACAAGCAATTCACACCAAACCCTAGTTTCAGGCTTGCATGGGGTTTCATAGGTAAGTACCCTCTTGAGTGTGGTTGGCTTAAAAACCTGTCCTATAAATAGTAACCGGGTTCTAAGGAGCTCAATATCACTAGATTGTTTTCATTGTTCATTGTTTTGGTTTAGCCACTTAACTAGCGACCAAAATATTCCAAGAAAACAACCCTCAATGAGTGTAGTATCGAGTATCTACCAACTTCGGACTGCACCAAAGCCGGTCATCTCACTACCCCTAATGAAAGGCCAAGATGATCAAGTAAGGTTCTAGGTCATTAGTGCTTAGTGACATCACTCAGCGGCCCCGTACTCTCCTTGATTGAACTCAGCGACCGTGTCGGTATACCCCGCACAGTTTCCACAATGTATTGCTATCTATGAATGTTTCCCAAAATCCGGGTGTAGGATTGTAAACCCAAACAAGAGAGCCAAGATATAAAGCAATCAAAACAAACAATTAGTCATGCAAGAGGGTGATCTAAGCCCTAAGGTTACTCCACTTTTAGATTCATCCCCAGCAGAGTCGCCAGTTCTGTGATACGGTGGGAGAACTGACTTGAGGTTTTGCGTTTGTTTTCGCAAATGTTTCGGTTGAGCAAGAGTCGCCACCGACTTTTTATTTTATCCTAAGGAAAGGTTAAAAAGCACAGCAAAAACCTTTGAGATGTTTTCTTGGGTTCGGGGAGTAGATTATAGAAAGGGAAGGTATTAGCACCCTTTCTATCTATGGTTATCCATGGGCTCTTAGTTACTTGCTTAGATCAACTTGCCTTAATTTTCAATTGTTTGAAATGGTGCTTTGTGTGTGGATTTTGAAAATGTTTTGAAAAGAAGCCAATGTGGTGGCAACCTTTGTAATGATCCATGTTGGGATGTATACAAAGGTGTATGTCTTTTGAAAAGGTTTTCAATGTTTTTGAAAGTTGTTTTGAAAGTGTAGTGATGTGTGGTTTGAAAAACAGGCAAGTGTTTTTGTTTTGCAAGGGGGCAAGTAACCAAGAGCTATCTACCCTACATTTCTCAAAGATCTTTGCTATGTTTTAACCCTTTTAACAATTTTGTTCCACCATTGTATTTGGTAGACAATCTTGTGTTAGGATGTGAAAGGGACGGGCGTGGGTCATCGTTTAGACCATAATTGCAATGGTTCCAAGTATCTTTGGGCAATTTTCTTTAAGGGACTTGATCATTTTTAGGCAACTTTCGAAAGCGTCATCGAGGGACTATGATCATTTGAATTGTGTTGTTTTGCCCAAAGAGACCTAACATGCAATATGGCCCATTATTGAAGGCAACAAGTGGAATACCCTAGGGGTGCAAGTGTGATTAGTGTTGTCCATTTTCATGCTTGTTTATCTTGAATTTAGGTCAAACTATTTTTGGTTAATTGATTTGCATACAAACCCTAATTCTAGCATGGCATATTTAGAAAGCTTTTAAAATGCGGAATTTAAAGGTCCTAAGTTATTACAACACAATATATGGGATGGGGGGTACAAATGTTCAAATGGGGATATTTTAGCAAGAAATTAAATCCTAAACTATTATATCAAATTGAAATTTTACAAGGTATTTAATTGCACAAGTATTAAAAATAAAAATAAATATGCAAAAAATGCAAAAAAATGGTTTTCATATGTATGTAAAAAAGTATTTATCATGTGTCAAATAAACAAAAATAAAATTAATTAATTTTAGGTATTTTTATGCATTTAGGGCAAAACCCTAATTTTACTAAATAAAATGTATTAATCATTTAATATATGTAATATTTATTAATCATGTGCAAAAAATAAATAAATAAAATATATTGTAAAAAACAAGTATTTTGAGGTCATAATATTAATAAAAAATAAAATGTATTATTTTTATATTTTTCTAAATATATTAATAAACATATATGTATTTACATTATATATTATATGTACAAAAAATAAAATGTTTAATATTATAAAAAAAAGTATATTTTTTTATACAATGTTTTCAAGAGATAACATAAAATAAAAAATCAGAAATAAAATATGTTTGTATTATTTTTTGTATTTTAAAACAAAAGTATCTATATTTATTTATTTACAAAACTAAGCAAAGCCAAATAAATATCAAAATAAATGCAAAAAATATAGGAAAAATAAATTTAATATTTTTTCATGCTTAAATAAAAATATGGAAACAAAATCAAAAGGAAAAAATGGAAAATGACAAGTAAAACTCAAAATGGGCCAGGGAGGTGCATGTGTGAAAATGTGGTGTAAACAGAAAAAATAAGACAAGCCCAACCCAAAGGACTTTGTCTTCAACCTCTGGCCAGAAACTTGTCAAAAACGCGCGCCTCCTACACTGATTCAAACATCTTGATTCCTGGACTTTTAGCACAAACTCATAACATGAAAAATGTTAAGCATCAAACCACGATTCTGGACATATAAAGAAGTCAATCTAACTCTCAGAAATGAGAGAGAATTTCTTCTCCCCCAATTCCTGACCTAGTTTTTGTTCAATGTTCAGACTCAAAATTCTCTAAATACACATAACATAAATGAAAAGTAATGATATGGGCAGATTCAGGGCCATGAATATGACATAATTTCTTCACAAATCTAAACCTAACTATGCCTGGATAGAGAGATAGGAGTTCATGAACTTACCTGTTCAGCTTGAATCGTATCTGGCAATGGAGGTACTTTCAGTGCAAGGTGAGGATTGGTACAGCTTGTTTGAGGTCCAGGGATGCTATTCCAACCTTTAGTTTGCTTTGAATCTTGCTAAATCGAGCTACAGAAGTCAACCTGCAAGAGAGAAAAATAAAAATGGCAAATGATGCTATGGTTGTTACAGTCTCAGTTCAATGTTTGGAATAGTCTATATGGATGTTATGGAAGGTGTATGAAGTGGTTTGGATGAAAGTGTACGATGGAAATGAGCTGTGGCATTCAAACTGCAACCTATGCCCTGTTTTTGCAGTTTTATGGTGTTTTGAGGTTTGATGATGTTTGGAACTTGGTTGGCTCGTGTTTCAGGTCAGGGTTGGTGTTTGGAATGTGTACAACAACTTTGCTTAAGCTTGTTCTTGCTGGAATGAGAGTTGGTTCAAGTTATGCCAAGTTACTTCACCTTTAAGCAAGAAAATCAACTTGGTATTTTTTAAACTTGTACAGGCCCCTCTATTGTACTGCCTTAATCTCTCTTGGTCAGAGTGATTTGTGTACAAAATACCAGCTCAAAAGATTTTGCCTATGCTTCTTGGATTTGCATTTGACATAAAGTTGATTTTTACAAGAATAGATAAAATGCTTTTTCTATTTTAAGACTAAACCTTCATGTAATGCTTAAACACATAATGCAAGGCTTGAACACAAGGGGTTTGCATTAAATTATTGAGTGCAAGTGGGATAAAGGACCTGTAATCAAGTTGTGCAAGCTGATTTGAAAAATTGCACAAGTTATGAACATGTACATGGCCATGAATCAAAGTGACTTTTTCCCAACTTGCCAAATTCGATTCTCCCTAACCATGAGGTTGTTTGATGAGTTCTTGGACATTTTGGAAAGCTTGGAATGTGTACTACAATCCATCTTTGTAATACAAATTGAAATTCCAAGTGGAAGTATGTGAAAAGTGGTCTTGAAGTTAGGCAAAAATCCTGCCTAGAATGGGTCAAAATTTCTCTAAGTTAAGAATGGTTTGGTACCCTTGTTCCAAAAATTGTAACTTGAGCTACAAGCTTCTTTTGAGGAAACTTTGTGAATCAAAGTTGTAGATTTTGCAATGGACTACAACTTTCATGTTTTGACTTTTGTTTGAATCCACATGAATCTTGATGAGAAAGTGGGACAAAGTTAGGAAAAAATTAGGGTTTTTCATAACTTAGAAAAATTCTAAGTTATGAAAATTCTTCATTTCAAACCCTAATTTGTGATTTTGGATTTCTTGATGAACAAGTTTTATGATTTGGCATGTTTTGATGAAAAATGAATCTTGACACTTGATTTTGACCAAAAAGTCAAAGTTTGACTTTTCAGTATACAGTCAAAAATTGATCAATTGACTGGAAAATTCAACTGTCAATCTTGTGCATTTGGGATCTTTTGAACTTGTTGAGTATGTCAAGACAATTCCATGGGGTCCTTGAGTCCATATGTGAGCTTGGTTTGCCATTGGCTAGGTCAAACAGTCAAAAATTGCCTTTGTGCAGTCAAAACCCTAAAAATGACCATTTTGCCCTTTTGGTGATCTGATCAAATTTCTTGTGGAATTGTGATCCAAACTTGATCAAATGGTCCATATGAGTTCATAATGTTGATGTGGGTCAATTTTCATGAGGTTTGACTGTCAATTGGCCACAGTTGACTTTTTCCCCAATACAACTGATTTCTAGGTCAACTGTCCAATTGACTGGGCAAAGGTTGGAATCAAGGCTTGAAACTTGGTATGGATAAACTTGGGAGTCCAACATGAAGCATGAAAGTCATCTTAGGCATTTTAGGTCAAAATATCTTTGTGCAAACACAAACCCTAATTTGGGTCAACAGTGCTAGGAGAAGTCTTGCAGAGGAAACCCTAATTGGATCTTGAGCTCCAAGGGCCTTGTGATGAGAAAATGTTGAGAAAATGGGAGGGCAAATTTTGGGGTACAACAGATTGCAAGTCACAATTTTCAGGTTTGCAACTTCACACGAAACCAGCTATTTCTCATCATTTCACACGTATGAGCTCACCGTTCATTCCCCTATAAATAGAGGATCATATTCCTATCATTCCCCAAGCTTTTGATAGCCAGATAATCCCTGCCAAGATCCCATACGAACTCTTGAGCTTGAATTTCATTTTCTTATTTCCAAGCCTTCTTTCTACAAACTTGCCACAGATTCTTCATTCTTGATCATCATACAAACTTTCCACAATGATGTGTGACGAGCGTTCTTCTAGTTGAGGAGGCGTTACGGTCGTCATAGGGTGTGACGGTCGTCACAGCTACAAAATCTGCAGACTTTGCAGATTTGGTTCTTTCTCCTCTGTTTCTTGGTTAGCTTCCTTCATGTGGTCCTTTTTCACTGATTTGAGTTGACACACGTTGTACCTGTGAAAAGACACAAAAACTCGGAATAATCGGGAGTTAGACGACTCAATGTATTATAAAAATCAATAAAAAGCGTAGTAATTATATGATACGATTTCTCGTTATCAATGTTGTTCTTCATCACTGTCGTCCATAAATTCTTCTTCAACTAACTCCCAAAATTCTTGATCGTAATTATCTGAATTGTCTGAATCCATTTTAGTGAGGAATAAGAAGATAATGAGAAAACAATGACATAAGTGGTAGTATATATAATGGTTTGAATAAAGGCTAGTTATTCATAACAGCTAGTTTGAATAACGGCTAGTTTGAATAACGGCTAGTTTGAACAACATAATATTTATTATGATTTAAAATGGTACTAATGACCATTTTACATAGGATTTGATAAATTAAAGTGGTACTAATGACCATTTTACATATAATTTAAAGTGGTACTAACTACAGTCCATATTTTTTTTCATTTTATTATAATATTTTTCATGAATATCTCGTTGACTTTCGTTCATAGTAGAAGTGTCTTTCATCATGATTTGCATTACCTTTAATTCTATCTCGTCCTCCTTACTTTGCGCAAGTCTTTCCATTGTTTCTGCTCTTTTATTCCTTGCATCTTGCGTTGCATTTGAAATTTCCTTTGCCTTACCCTTCCTTTTTGCTGCTTTTTGTCCCATTAGACGCTCCATTGGTGATGATGAGTTAAACTCATAACTTGAAGGTGTATCAGGGATCTCCGATGATGCCCCACTAGCAGAAGTCTGTGTCATTTTTGAAGAATTTCCAATCGATTCTCCGATGATGCCCTATTTAGCTTCATCTTTTAACAATCGCCATGCATACTCAAGATTGAATGTTGTACCTTGATCTTTAGCATAAAAAGCATGTGCAGCAGCCATGATATCGTTCTCCGATGTTCCACTTTTCTTTCCATTGACAGCTTGTCTATAACACCCAACAAATTTTTGAACCGAAGCATTTATTCGATGCCATCGGCATTTTAATTGACCACTTAACTTTTCTCGCAATTGCCCGCGATACTGGTTATAATTTGCAGCGATTCTATGCCAAAAACTCTCAGCTTTTTGCTCAACTCCCACAATTGGATCCTTTGAAACATTGAGCCATGATTGGATAAGACATATATCCTCATCCCTTGTAAATTGCTCTCGAGATTTTTTTTTTAACGAGAACCCTTTCTTCTTTTCAACACCAACTTGAGTAGAAAATGGTGGAACTTGAGAATTTTGAGGATTAGGATTTTGATACATATTTGGATTGTTTGGTGACGGAAAAAATATGGCGGGGTTTGGTGGTACTGATGGAATTTGAGAATTTTGAGAATTAAGATTTTGATAATTTTGCATGAAATTGAACATAGCTTGTTGATAATGAAAATGATTAGGATCCATTTGGCCTAAACAAATGTAATTTGAAATAAAGAGATAAAAATTTGAAATAAAATGATAATGAGAAGAAATTGTTGGAAAAAAATTAAAAATTTATGAATAAAATGATGAAATTGTGAGAGAGAAATTTGAAATTAAAGAGTAAATAAAAGTGAGAGAAAATATGATTGGTATACAATTTTCCAACAAACCTATATTTATAATAAATAAATAAAGTTTAAAAAAAATAAAAAAATAAAGTCATTGCACAACGGCTAATTGATTATTTTAATAATAAAAAAATATGAAGAGTCGTTGTTTATATTTGTACGATTCACTAACTGGAACAACTTTTTTGTTGACAATTTCAATGCTAAGCTGACAAACCAATCTGAAAAACCATCGTTGGAGATGGTCTTAGTAGAACTCAAAACACTCTCATATATGAGACTTTGATATTAAGCAGACTATTTGTCCAAAACTCATCCCAAACAACCTTGAACCTCAATTTATGTTTAAACCTGCCAACCAGAAAAGTCCCTTGTAAAATTTAGCATGTATTACTTTTATATTCAATATATTCAAATATAAATTTTAATTAAAAATCATAAACTAAACATTTACTCCTATTATATATAAATCAAAACTCAACCTTAATAATATAATATTCATTAAAACTAAATTTCTCCTGTAAAACAAAATTAAAACTAAATTTCTACAAATGGACGGTGGTCTCCGAGAATAAAGAATACTTCGAGATGATTCTGATTGATAAAGAATACATTTGATGTTGATGATTTTTCACATAAATCGTTGAGATGGTTTTAGCATAAAATTTGGTTGTTGGAATGAAATATATCTGCATAAATCGTTTTTTTTGTTCTAAAGCTTTAGGTTTTTTCGAATTTGTTTTCAGGGTTTTTGTTACAAGCTTTTAGATCTGACTGGTTCATAAAGAAGTAATTTTAAAGAAAAATCTGGTTACTTTTAGATGATGCTTTAGAATGTCATGTTTTAGTTTTAGGGTTTTTGTTACAAACTTTTACATCTTCCTGGTTAATTAAGAACTATTTTTTTTGAAAAATTTGGTTAGTTTATGATAATGCTTTGGAACGCCAAATTTAAATTTTAGGGTTTTTCTTACAAACTTTTAGATCTTACTGCTTCGCAAATTTTTTTGAGAAATCTGGATATTACAAGGCTTTGTATAAACCTATAATAATATGCTTTTTCAATGTACAGTATGAATGACCTATATTATGTTGTATGTTTTTTAATTTAAATTTGAAAATGAATATGGCTATGAAGGACAAATTTGAACAAAAAGAGATCTTACAAACATGATATATACTTGTGGAGTTCCATGTAATTAGTATAACTTGTATTTCTCTGAATATCTTGCAGATTGGGGCTTTACTACAAATGCATTAACTGAAAAACAAGAACAAGTTTTGGCTGGCGAAAATGAGGTAGGTTAGTATTGATGCGCGCTAAGTATACACTAATTAATGAACTTACTGCATATGAACTGTGTGCTAAGTATACACTGATTAATAAACTCACTTCATATGAACTATGTTAAGTATACACTGATAAATGAGCTTACTGCTTATAAATTGTTCATACAGGATAGTGATCGGGAAGAAGTTCCAACAGTTGGCATTGAAAATGAAAAAGAATTTCTTCATTCAGTGTATGCTCTGGGAAAACCCTCACATGAACATCTTGAAGCAATGGCCGAAGTATTTAGCGAGATTTGGTTGATTTACCATTATTGTTACACCACGATCACTTTATTATGATTCTATCTTGTCTGAGTTTTAAGCTGAACTTTATTTTTTCTTTATTTTAATATTTCTGAACTTGCTACTGCATCAGAAAGAACAAGATGATCAGTATGAAGATGACCTTTTAAATGTCATGGATCCTCTTAATCAGGTCAGGTCTCACATTGAAGTCTGTTTCATTGTTTCATATGCACTAACCTGCATATGCATTTGTTAACAATATTTGTTACTACTGACAGATAAATCTGGTAAATTACCTTGAGGATCTCTACTGCTTAGCAGTTATTAATCAAGTTTTTCAATTTAGGAGTTGTGAAGGTGGTTATGCAGTGAAATCATCTTTGAAAGCTGAAGATGGAATTATGTATCCCCTTGAGAAGAGCTCCTTCTTTCTACCTAAACCTCCCACTCTTATTCTTCATGAAGAGGTAAAATCCAGGTTTAATTCTTGATAGCCAGATATCAGTTATTGGTTGATCTGCATATGATACTTGCAAATTAGAGGTTTTTATGGTTTAATAATTTCTTACCAGATTGACTACGGGGAATTTGAGAGGCATGCTGCTGGTGGTTCAAACATGCATTATTTTGACCTTCTTATCAGACTAAAATCTGAGCAATAACATCTCTTCCGTAATATTCAGAGAAATGAGTTCCACAATTTGTATGGTTTTATCAGGTAAATATCAGCTCACTACCAAGATTTATTACAACTAATTGGTTGTTACACAAGCAAATCACTAATGGTCTGCACATGCAGTTCAAAGTGCTTGAAAATTATGAATATAGTTGATGCCCAACAAGCTGTTGGTGGTGTGGCTAAGGTTCTTGAGAATGACATCAACGATGCTGTTGATCCACATCTTGAGCGCATCAGAAATGAAACTGGTGGAGACGAAAGTGACAAAGAGGTACTTAATATGTGTTTGATATTGTTTTTATCCTCTTTGTAGATCATGAATAGCTTTTGGTATATTTGTGTTCTAATTTAAGTGATTGAGGTAGAAGTATTTATTTACATGCATGTCATGTGAGTGTGTCTTACGGGGGCTACACATGGCAGAATTTCCCTCTAGAATTGGTTTGATTTTGTATAAACATTATGAATTGGGTTGCTTTATTCGAAATTTAATGATGCGGGGTACTGGATTTTGGGGATCTAAACTGCAACATTTTGATAATGGATGTGATTATCGTTGAAGTCTGTTAAATTGTAATTCATAGTGTCGAAAATATTAGATTTGTTTTAAATTTAAATAGATTTGATTTAGATCTAAAATAGAATAGATTTGATTTAGTACCAAAATAGGTTTTTTGGGCTTTTATAGTTTTGGGCTTAGGGTGCAAGCTAAATCTACAAATAGAGGGTTGGGCTTAGGGTGCAAGCTAAATCTACAAATAGAGGGAGTAACCCCTATTTTTTGTAATCAAGTCAATTAAGTTGTATTCACATAATTTGCAGTTGTAAGTGAATAACAAAGTTTTTCCACAGTTTGTGGGCAGAGAGAAACTCTGCATAAAATAATTGTCTTCTTTCTTTTCTTGTCTTTCTCATAATTCATTGTCATTGTGTAGAAATTCATCATAGATATTTGGTGGGTTTCCAACATCTGGTATCAAGGACTCGATTTTGATTCAAGGGAAGTATCAATCAAGAACGATTGAAGAATTCACGATGGTGAATTATGGGAATGCAAATTATCCAGCAACTCTACCAATTGTGAAAGTAGACAACTATGAGAATTAGTGCAAACAGATGAAAGTGTTGTTCGGGTGTCAAGGGCTTTGGGACCTTGTAAACGATGGAGTCAAAGCGCTTGGAGAAAATGCTTCAGAAGAAGAAAAGAAGAAACACACATAAATTGAGAAGTTGAGTTATAAAGCACTCTTTATAATTCATCAATGTGTGAGTCCAATTTTTTTTGAAAAAGTAAGTGATTCAGAATCTGCAAAAGAAGCTCAGGATGTTCTTGAGAAGTCCTTTGGTGGTGCAGAAAAGGTGAAAGAAGTGAGGTTACAAACTCACAAGCGAATGTACGAATTGCTTCAGATGGAAGATAGTGAGAGCATATCTGATTTCTTCACTAGAGTTACAAAACCAGTGAATCAAATCAAGGTATGTGGAGAAATATTAACAACAAGAGCTGTTGTTTAGAAGATCTTGAGATCTTTAGCTCCTAAGTTCGACCACATAGTGGTGGCGATAGAAGAAGGGAAAGACTTGTCTAAATTGACAAAGGAAGAGCTTCAATGGATGCTTGAATTTCATGAACAAAGAATGAATGAAAGAGCTGCAGGAAAATCGAAGAGTGATGTGGCCTTGCAGGCACATTCGGCAAAAGAAACCAAAGCCAAAGGAAAATGTTTCGAAAGAGGTAGAGGCGGATACAACAAATCAAATGGTAGAGGAAACCAGAACGAAGAAAACTTTTAGAATCAAAGAAGACCATACCAAGGCAACCAAAGAGGTGGTGTTGCAAATAGAGGAAGCGATGGTGGTCGAAAACCTGATAAGAGTCACATTCAATGTTACAATTGTCAGAAGTATGGTCACTATTCGAGTGATTGTCCAGAAAAACAAAAGAATCAAGAAAGTGATGCAAAGTGATGCAAAGCTTGCAAAACATGAAGAAGAAGAGATGATGTTGATGGTCACAACAAGAGATGAAGATATATTCAAGGACCAATGGTACTTGGACTCAGGATGCTCATCACATATGTCTGGAAGGAAAGACTGGTTTGTCAACATAAAGCCCTCAATGAAAAATATGGTAAAATTCGTAAATGACAATACCCTAGTAGCTGAAGGTATTGATGATGTTATGATTATGAGAAAAGATGGAAAGAGGTCAGTAATTTCCAATTTGTTGTACATACCAGGCATGAAGAGCAATTTGCTCAGTATAGGTCAGTTGGTCGAAAAGAATTATAAAGTGTCAATCGAAGATAAGATGATGAGAGTCGTCGATACAAATGGAAGATTAATCTTGAAGGCTCCTATGTCTCAGAACCGAACCTTCAAGATCGAACTAAATGTGATGGAGCACAAGTGTCTTTCGACTGTAGCTAGCAGAGATGAATGGATATGGCATTATAGACTAGGCCATCTCAACTTCAGAGACATCAGAGATTTGAAGAGAAGAAATATGGTTTCAGGATTGCCAGAAATCAACATTCCAAACGAGGCATGTGAGGAATGTGTGCAGGCGAAGCAACACAAAAATAGCTTCAACAAGGATGCAGGAAGCGGGTCAAAGGCTATTCTTGAAGTCATATACTCTGATGTATGTTGACCAATCCAGGTGGATTCGATGGGAGGTAACAAATACTTTGTTACATTCATAGATGATTTTAGTAGAAAGCTGTGGACTTATCTGATCAAGAAGAAAAGTGAAGTGATCGAAGTATTTGCCAAGTTTAAGTCTATGGTCGAAAGACAAAGTGGTCGAAAACTCAAAGTTTTGAGAACTGGTGGTGGTGGAGAATATGTGTCGAAAGACTTCGACAAGCTATGTGAAAAGGAAGGGATTGTGCATGAGGTAGTGCCACCCTATACTCCACAACAAAATAGAATTGCAGAAAGGAAGAATCGAACCATCATGAATATGGTGAGAAGTATGTTGAAAGGCAAGAATTTACCTAAAGAGTTTTGGGGTGAAGTTGTTTCGACTGTAACATACATTTTGAACAGATGTCCTACAAAGAAGCTAGAAGGAATCATTCCAAAAGAATGTTGGTCTGGTGTGAAGCCTAGCTTGTGTCATATGAAGGTATTTGGATCTATTGCACATAGACGTGTGCCATATCAATTAAGAAGAAAACTTGATGACAAGTTAAGTCAAATGATTCTAGTTGGATATCATTCAACAAGAGGCTACAAGTTGTTCGATCCAGTGAAAAAGCAAATTGTGATCAGCAGGGACGTGATCATGGATGATTTTAAAGAATGGGATTGGACTGAAAATGTCAAGAAAGATTCAGTGGGACTGAAAATAGAAAGATTTGATTTAGATCTAAAATAGAATAGATTTGATTTAGTACCAAAATAGGTACTTTGGGCTTTTATAGTTTTGGGTTTAGGGTGCAAGCTAAATCTATAAATATAAGGAGTAACCCCTATTTTTTGTAATCAAGTCAATTAAGTTGTATTCACAGAATTTGTAGTTGCAAGTGAATAACAAAGTTTTTCCACCGTTTGTGGGCAGAGAGAAACTCTGCAGAAAATAATTGTCTTTCTTTTCTTGTCTTTCTCATAATTCATTGTCATTGTGTAGAAATTTATCATAGATATTTGGTGGGTTTCCAACAAAGTCCGGGATGATTATTGTCTTTGTATATAAGGAATGTTACTAACTAATAAAATTTGACTGAACCAATTAACTATGTGTCAGTGATATCCAATTATGATAGATTTTTTAAAAGTTGGTAAATACACGTTACTTGGTAAAACACACACCCATTTCCAACTTGCTCTCTTATCCCCTGCATTCAACTTTACAAAGGTAATGCTCATATTCTTCTCAGTGGATACTCCTAATTGTATAATTAACGTTATGCGTTTATTGATTTTTTCAAATTTCTATGTGTTGTTTAATGCATCTTTAATGCAGAATCTGTCATAAAAGATAATCTTCCTGAGTTTTGTACCAATTTCTTTGATGCCTACGGTAGAGGTGGTCTGTTACGTGCGCTCGAAGAAGTCCAAGTTGACTGGAAAAATTGGGTCAAACACTTTGGTTAATTACTTTAGGGCAAGGTGAATCTCAAACATTACTCTTTATATTTTGTTCTAGCATATGTCTCTATAACTTGAAAAAATCGGGTGCATTGTCATAATTTCATAGGGAAAATCACTCTTTTTGCCCCTTTGGCTTCTACTGATTGGAAAACTCCATGGACCATATATAGGAGCTACTATGATTGACTTAGTAGGACTAACAGTTATTCTGGGTTGTGTTTGTCTAAGGTCTTTTACGATCTTTGTAATTATTGCTAGGTTTCTATACCGTCCCTTAGACTTGAGTGCTTATTTTCAATTTTTTCTACTCCTGAAACTAACATGGACCTTTTTTTATTGACGTGAACATATAAGATTAAGAATCTGGATTAAAATATTGGTACCTTATCAGTGAAATTGTCAGAAGAGGAGTCGAGAGAAGTATCTGCAGCAGTTCCTCTGGATGATGTAGAAGGCAGTAGAAAAACAATAGATTGGATCACTTTTATTGAAAGTTTGCTAGCACTTCTCCAAAAGTTTAAAGGGTTTCAATCTCAAGTATAAAATTATAAATCCATTTATCCTTAAAGTTATTTAGGAATTTGTTCTATGTAGTGATTATGTTAAAAGTGCTAAACTTATAAACTGCAGAGATGATGAATTGCACCCAGATATATACAACAGGTTTCTATTAGTGTCGATTACACAGATTAAGTGAATTGATCGGTTCGGATCACTGTGGCATATATATATATATATATATATATATATATATATATATATATATATATATATATATATATATATATATATATATATATATATATATATATATATATATATATATATATATATATATATATATATATATATATATATATATATATATATATATATATATATATATATATATATATATATATATATATATATATATATATATATATATATATATATATATATATATATATATATATATATATATATATATATATATATATATATATATATATATATATATATATATATATATATATATATATATATATATATATATATATATATATATATATATATATATATATATATATATATATATATATATATATATATATATATATATATATATATATATATATATATATATATATATATATATAAAAGAAAATATCTTAGTATCTTCCTTTTCTTGCTCACATTACCATAATGCCTAAGCAATCCATATTGTGACAATTGTGTAGGGATTGTTGGGTTTTATTGTGTTTTCAAGCCCTTCCTATTACTCAATATATTAGTTGAAGAATATATTACTATTGCTTCTTCATATATTACCAGGTTTCAATTTTTCTTGAATTTACTTAAATAAGGTGTTATTATAATGTATAGTGGACTGACATAGCTGCTATATATTGGGTATTTATTGCTTTGCATAAAGTCAATTAGTCAATTTGGCAATTGGCAAAAGAAAGAAGGGCTAGAATACACAAGTTAAGACTTGAGAAGAGATTTATGTTCTCGGAATGTTGTCTCTCCACCTCTTTCAATGAGGTGATCCACAAAATGGCCCAAATACTATTTGATGGGTTTGAGTAGTTAGAATATGTCATTTGATGTATTCGTGGTGTGCTACAATAAGACCCCATAGTTCTTTTCAAAGCTACTGTACTAATGTGCTTATATTGAAAGTTTGACTTCCTTTATTCGGTTGTGTATATTGCTACTAATTTATTCTGCATATCTAATTTATGTCATCATTATAATATGTTTTCTAAGATTTTTTCTATTCAATATATATAATAAGTGTTTTAATACAAAATATAATCTGTTTTTATAAACACTATTTTAAACAGCAGTTTCGGTTATAAGTTGAACTGTAAGTTGTAAATGTAGTGATTATATTTTGTATTTTTTTGGTCATGTTTATAAATTATGCTGATATTTTGTCATTTGATTTGACAATGTTATGTGGTTATAATTTACAAAAATAAGCTTAAAATAATTTATGAATATTGTCTTGAGTTTAAATAAATTCTCTTAAATAGTGTCACATGTGTTTATGTCGACTGATAAGATTATGTATATTAAGGCTTGGATTGGATTGTGCTAACACTTTGACCATCTAATAATAAGAGTATGTATATTAAGGCTTGGATTGGATTGTTTGGTAAACTCTAACAATGAATTGCTATAGCTAGATTTTGAAATGAATTGCTATAGCTAGATTTTGATAGTAAATGCAAGTGTAAACTTACTATGTTCATATTTAGGGATGTCAACGGGGTAGATCGGGGGCGTGTATAAGCATACCTAGATTCGCATCTGCTATTTAGATCCACCACGTCTTCAAACTCAATTGACGTTAATATTTATTCTTTCATTCCTGCTTCCAATAAAAATGGGTTTTTTCGCGCATGTCTCACACTCGTTCAAATAAAATTTTAATTTTTTTTAAAATTTATATTTTTTCAATAAAAATAAAAATCAATAATTAATCTAAATAATTGATTATGTTAAAAGTATTTTTTATGTTTGATATTTTTATTTAAATTATATTTTTAAAAAATAAATAATAATTTTAATAAATATGATATTATAACATTAAAATGTGTAAATAATATGTAAATAATGTGTAAATGTGTAATTTGAGGCCGCCCGAGTTTGGCGAGGACGAGTTTATTCGTCATGTCTATTCATATCTAATAGACGGCTCAACAAAAAAAAGTTGATGGTAATCATGTAAACTCATTATCATTCCAATTGGTGTTTTAAACATAAAAATTTAAATTGACGGTGTTTTTCAATATTTTAAAAGAGAAAAACTATTATTGCAATAAAGACAATATAATTAATTAAAGTTTTAAATTAATAAATAGTTATAAAAATTAATTACGTTTAAGGGCATAAAAAATAATTCTAAGACTGATTTAGTTAAAATAATAACGTAATTTTGATAATAATTTTTTATATATTAAGCCAGATATATCTAAACAATCAATTAAAAATAAATAAAATTTAAACATTTGAGTATATCACCTGCTACTACTATCTACTATGCCCTGAAATACTGACTCTATAAATATGACAAGACCATGCTTTTTTTAATGAAAACAATAAAATGTACACACTTTAACTTTAGTATACTTATCAAATCAGTTTAAAATATTACATATAAGCTTTTCATTATAAATTTAAAATAACATCATACATCTCATTCTCTACTAATTTTGTAAAGTTAAATCATAGATAATTATCATTTGTATGTTTTAAAAACTATGAATTAAATATTCTTTATTTTTAAAATGTTCACCAATCTCCATTATGCATGTTCTCTTTAAATGATTTGTTTGATTTGAGTAACTTTATTATAAAATCAGTTTGTTTCAATGTTAGACACTTGATATAAATCAAAACTAAAAATTCAATTTAGAATAAATAAAAGATAGGTAAATTTACATTCTAATTTAAAGAATTATTTATTTATTGTTTTATACAATCTATGGATTTAATTATAATTTTGATTAATGTTTCTATTACAAAAATAAAATATATAGAAAAAAATAATATATAAGAAAAAATTTATTATTAATCTAAATATTTTTATATATGAAAATTTATTATTGATCTAAATATTTTTGTAAATGATATTGATACCTAAACAAAAATAAAATTTGTATATGAGAAAAATCTATTATTTATTTAAATATTTTTATATATGAAAAATGGTATTTATGATTCAAATATTTTTTATTTAAAAATATATACGAAATTTTTTTAATTATTAATCTAAATATTTTTATATAAAAAAATTTATTATTGATCCAAATATTTTTATAAATGATATATAAACAAAAAAGAATATTTATATACGAGAAAAAAATTATTATTAATTTAAATATATAATATATAAAAAATAATATTTATGATCTAAATATTTATAAATAAAAAATAATATACGAAAAAAAATCTATTATTTATATAAATATTTTTTATATACGAAAAAAATCTATTATTAGGATAAATATTTTTTCTTCTTTAATTTTCTATTTAAAATAAATATATTATTTAACAAATGGGCGTATGAGATCCGAACCAGTGCGTTGGCACAGTTTCTTCCTAGTTTGAATAGAAGCTTTTGGGGGTGAGATAGAGAAGGAATGACCGGCTGACATATACGAAGACGTGGAAGAAATTAGACCTTGTCAGCTCATCTTTCTTTCTTTTCTCCTTCTTCAGTCATTACTTCACATTCACTTCCCTCACCATTTTTCCTTTCATTTCATTCCTATCAGAAAAATGGCGTCGCTGCTTCTACCCACACCTCCTCCTCTCACCTCATTCTACCACCGCAGCACCTCATCATCATCATCATCATCATCATCGTCTTCTACTTCCTCGCTTCAATTTCACCATCGCTTCTCTTTTTCT
Source organism: Vicia faba (assembly GCA_948472305.1). NCBI lineage: Eukaryota > Viridiplantae > Streptophyta > Magnoliopsida > Fabales > Fabaceae > Vicia > Vicia faba. The sequence continues at coordinate 1,282,669,495 of OX451736.1, forward strand.
TCTTTCCCCTATCTTCCTCAAACTCCGACGAGAACACGCATTTCCCTTCGCGCTTTCGACTCTTCCTCTGACTCCACCAAAGTTCAAGAAGAAGAAAAACAAGGGGCTATTGATGGTGAAAACGTTAGAATCGCCGATGAGGATTATCCGAGTGGCGAGTTCGAATTTGAACCTATTACTGGGTGGAGGAATTTTCTTGTTAAGGTTAAGATGTTGATTGCGTATCCATGGGAGCGTGTTCGGAAAGGTAGCGTCCTCACAATGAAGCTGCGTGGCCAGGTTTCCTTCTATCCTTTTCCGTTATCGTTTTTTCTGTTACGATTTAGGGTTTGTTTGTTGAATAATTGTTCGAGTTTAATTGGTATGCAAAGTAGGGTAAAGTTGCTGTACTCAATTATGTATCGATATATATGAATACTATTTCTAAAATCATAGACGTGTGATAGGAACTATTATAATAAAGTGGTGTACTCCAAGCAAGTGTTTATCTTATGGACACTATTTATAGAATAAAAGAGAGAATGCGATTAAATTGCTTCAGTATAAATGTTATTAAGTATAGGCTATAGTGTAAATGAAATTTCAACTATTTAGTGCAAAATGTTGTCAAACAGCTGCTAGGACCTCATAGAGGAATTTGTTAGAACAGTTATTTTCTGCTATTCACGGTTGACAACCTCCGAATAAACTATATAATGTAATATTTCTTTTTTGAAGTAAGCTAAACCCAACTTATGAACTTGTAACACGTTATTTTTATAAACTCTTGTGCTATAAACTGCAAATAATCTGTTAATCCAAACAGGCCCTAGTGGTTTTGATTTCATGAAATGATTAAAGGTAGATTTTATAATGCATGGAAAATTTATGCATGCATATCAAATTACCTTTAAGAGGAAAATCATCTAAAAATAAATTAAATTACTTCACATTCATTTTATAATCAAATCCGGACACAATAATGGTAAGGTTGTTGACTTGTGAGCCGCAAATTCTAGAAACAGCTTTTCGCTTGCAGAGTTATGTTGTGTTCATCTACTCTCTAGACCCCACATGGTCGAAGGCTCGTGTTATAATCAAATTAGTCATTTAAAAAGTTTAAATCACTTTTATTAAATGCCCTCCCAAATATACATACAGTTTTTTCTGCTCTCACTTTAAAAAACTGAATATAATTATATATTTTGATGTTGTTGTGGAATATTTTGTTCAGATATCTGATCAAGTGAAGAGTAGGTTCTCTCCGGGACTTTCTCTTCCCCAAATTTGTGAGAATTTTTTGAAAGCAGCCTATGATCCTCGAATTTCTGGCGTCTATCTCCATATTGATAGTTTAAACTGTGGGTGGGGTAAAGTGGAAGAAATTCGAAGGCACATTTTGAATTTCAAAAAATCAGGTAAAAACATTGGATTTGTGTTGAGGTGCAGCTAATATCTGCGAGAAAGAGAAACATGGAAACATCTAATGTCAACAAACTTTTTTTCTTCATATTCTATGACGTTTATAGACACTTATGTTACTCTCGAATCAGCATGTGTAGAGTTTTCCAAGATATTCCATAAATTTGCATAACTGTTACATTTAAATGCAAGTTAGTGATTATTGGAGTGCTGATGCATATTATTATTGGGTTTGTGATGTAACTGAGGATTTACATTTTAGAGAAAATATGGTGATTAATGATTTATAATATCCCTCGAACATGCATTGATAGTTGAGTATGCTTGTAGGAAAATTTGTTGTAGCTTACGTCCCTACATGTCAAGAAAAAGAATATTACCTTGCATGTGCATGTGAAGAGATATATGCCCCTCCAAGTGCTTACTTTTCTTTGTTCGGATTGAGTGTTCAAGCTTCATTCCTCAGAGGTAAGCTGTCCTTCTTTACTTTGCGTTTTTTAAAGTTTGATGGCAATTATTTTCCCTCCTTTTATGTATGTATAGATCCTTGTAAGAGACTTACATGGTAGTCTGGTACTTCATATATAGTTTGTACATAATTCAAGTACATACTGTCTTACTATTCATGCCCGAATTGAAGTCTTGTACTGATGCACCTTTCTTAAATATTAAAGATGTATAAATATATCATATCAATGCCTATACCTAGCAGCGGAGCTTGGTTGATTTTATTGAGGGGTCGTGAGAAACGAAAAACATCTATTCATACTATTTTAGATGATTTTCTTAAATGGTTTGATGGTGTGTAGTGGCCATTTTCACTTGATTTTATAAGTCCCTGGGCGAGTTCAAGCCAAACATTTTAGGGTAAGAAAATTCACTAAAATTACAAATCGTGACTCTGGAAACCAGCGCATGACCTCACCTTTGTAAAACTTCACCACTGATTATGTCTCAAATCATTCTTTACTTGTTCAAAAAAAGTCTCAGTATTCTCATAAATTATTTTGCAGATGCGGGTCATGTTTATAGATAAAATTTTAAGCCTAATGAAATGATTATGAATAATATAAAACTTGTGTTTTTGACATTAATTGTTAATTCTTTTCAGGTGTTTTAGATAACATAGGAATTGAACCACAAGTGGAGAGGATTGGCAAGTACAAAAGTGCAGGAGATCAATTAGCTCGAAGGACCATGTCTGATGAAAATTGTGAGATGCTGACTGCATTGCTCGATAACATCTATTCAAACTGGCTGGATAAAGTCTCTTCTGCCAAAGGTACTTCGCATTTGAAATTTAAGTTGAATCTTGTTTCACTAAATAATTTTTGGTCTTCTGCCAATTCACAATAGGAAAGGGAAGAAAAGATATCGAGAACTTCATAAATGAAGGTGTTTATCAAGTTGATAAGCTGAAAGAAGAGGGCCTTATATCAAATGTGATATATGATGATGAGGTACATAGTTGCTTGCTTCTGATATATGCTATATGTAGGTATCATTTGTCCGCTTTTATCAATATAGCTTTATTGACAGTAAGATCAAATATCATTTAGTATGCAGTGGCGGATATATTTGATGAATTGTACTATATATTCCTAAATAATAACATTTAACAAGTTGTTAATTGATTAGAAGATATCAATACATCGGAATTGGATTGGGTTAAAAGAATAAGAAATACAATATATGATCATTAACATATGATATCATGTATCAATTTAGTATTTAACGAGACAACAAAATGATTAATCCTAAATCATATTCTATTATGAGCTAGTTGAGCTAGATGAGTCTAAATGTACTAATGTAAACAAGTTGTTGATACTTAGTAAAAAAAAGTTCTATCATTGCACTATAGCCTATAGGTAAATTCTTATTCTAAATATAAATTGGGTTAAAAATCAACACGATAAGCTAAAAAAATAATATACCAATCCACCCCTACAAAATACAATTTTATAAATAAAAATTGAAAGCTAATAAAATATAAATAAAAAATAATCAGATATTAAATTTAAAAAATAAAACTATTAATTTTAAAAACATGTATGATTGTCAAAAGGGTAATTCTACAAAATTTATAACCTATTAAAATTAGAAAATAGGAAACTAAAATAATTATTATAAATTACAAAAATATGATATTAATTTTTTAACAAATTAAAAATGATTTTCTTGCAAGGTTATTTTTTTCATTTACATATAATATATATTTCAAAATAATTTGGGAAAAAAACGTAATTGTTTTACAAAGGTAATATATAATCATGTCATTATGAGGTGTGTATCAAAAACATGATATGATAAAATAATATAATCATGTTTATCATTTTTTGTGCATCAAACACATGATAGGATAATTGTTTATCCTGTCTATATCCTATCCCGTCATTATCATGCTTTATATTGTTTCCTGTCTCTATCATATTCTGCGCACTTAATGGTCCTAATTTCCTAAATGTTTTGTAGGTAACTGCCATGTTGAAGGAGAGACTTGGAGTGAAAGCCGAAAAAGATCTTCCCATGGTAGATTACAGGTAGAAAATTATATGCAGTTCATTTGGAGTAGATAAAAGTCAGCTTTTGGAATGTCTAATTTGGGAAATTTTTTAATCCTTTATCCTGTATAAATTTCGATCTCAATCTTTGTTCCATTTTTGTACCATGTAAGTTAGACTACTTCTCAATGACTAATACTTTCCATGATAAAATAAAATAAGTATTTACATCAGTGGTTTTTTTGTTTTGTTCTTTTCACCCTGAATGGGGACTATTCTGAAAACTTACATTTTCCTCCACCTCTATGCTTCAACAAGGATGTTATAAGACATTAGCTTTTGTTAATTGTTTGTTGGTTCCTAAGCAACAGATTGTCTAGGTTCAAGTGCATATTTTATCAGAGTGCTAGTGCTGTTGATTGCATCATCCTCTTAATGTTCTACTATGCAATTGCAATAGAGTGTTGCTCAGTTCACTGGATGCATCATTTTTTGAATTGTCTTGTAAGAGTTGATTCAGATTATATTATAACATAGTATTTCAAATATAAGATAGCTTTCATGTTTATTACAAGCACATCAAATACATCAGCTTAATTTAAAAATTATAACTTTTTATTATTATTCTTTAGAAACAAAGTTTACAGTTACTTTATGCATAAATTTGAGGAAACTTCAATGTATAGACAATATGTTTTTGTTGAAAATTAATCATTTTCATAGCATCTGCCCCTCTTAGTTATGGATCTTTTTAGTGGTTTACATATGTAAATTACAATTTTCATATGACTTGTTCCTTCCTTTTTCCCACCCAACTTTTATTGTTAACAATACCTCTTTTGGTGAAAAAGTATACCAAACTAACATATCAAGCTAATTTATTGATTTGATTAAATACAGGAAATACTCCCGTGTTAGAAAATGGACAGTTGGAATATCAGGTGGCAAAGAATTGATAGCTGTCATACGGGCCTCAGGGAGCATTAGTCGAGTTAAGAGTCAATTAAGTGTCTCTAGCTCAGGCATAGTTGCAGAGGAGTTCATTGAGAAGATTCGCACTGTCAGAGGTATATTTTATATAATGAGTTTCCATTTTTTGCAGATATCATTATTATATCATTGATACCGTTTTTTTAGTATAGTAATGTTACATTGTTATTTTGTGGTGTTCCTAAAATTAAGAGGAAGCCAATGAATTACACTTTTTTGAAGTTTTTGATTCCAAAAATAACCATAAAAGTATTGTTAGCTTTCCATGTGTAGGAAAATCAAGAAAAATCTGATTTGATTCTGTGATTTAATTTTTATTCCCTTTATTTTTGTTTTATTTTGTCCTTAATAGTCCTAAATAATAAGAGGGATGCTGTTGTAAAAAAAAGATGACTTACAGAACTTGTTATTCATGTGTTCGAGGATGTAAATAACAATGATTAGTTTTATTCAGATATGTATTATATGTAATGTAATATAACAGAGGCACGATCATGATTTTCATGTTCATCTATGATGCTGTTTGTCAAACCTGCAGTCAGTCTTTGATACTGTTATCAATTACTATTATAATTCATGTTTTATTTGTGCTATAGTTTATCTCCTAGTCACAATGGCTGTTCTTTTTCTTATCAGAGTCAAAAAAATTTAAGGCCGCTATTATCAGAATTGATAGTCCCGGAGGTGACGCTCTTGCCTCTGATTTGTAAGTTCTGGTAAAATATCCCCCCATGTTAGTTTCATTTTAAAATGCGATTTTAATACAAAAACCATTTCATTTGATTTGTATTGGTTTGAAATTATTGGTTGAATGCATCTAGATCTGATGTGTGCGACATAGACTGTGTAAGTACATGTGTATATGAGATTATGATTAATCCTTCATTGAAGCTTTTTTTTTAATAATACTTTCGAGATTTGAATATATTTTTTAGTCTCTAAAATAGGATAATGATTTCTTTTGGTCCCTAAAATCAAATTCATCAAATTTTGGTCCCTCTTCTAAAAATGATGACAATTAGTCACTCCACTTTTGGTCAGCTTTTGGTCCATTTTTGTTTACTGAGAGGGACCAATTGTGGCCGATTTCAGATAATATGATGGAAATTGAGTGGCTAAAAGCAATAATTACCATGTTTTTAGGGGTTAAAAAACATATTTAAGCCTACTTTAAACTTGAGAGGAACGAATCATAAACTTCCTTTATAGTCTAGTTAAATTTGAAATGCATCTGTAATTTTTTATCATGAATGGAATTGTAACGCTTTCTAGTATTTTGGTGAGGTTTATTTTGTATGTTTAGCTAGTCATAGCTTGATGTCACAAATCTTTATTTGTATCACGGTCTTCAGGATGTGGAGAGAAATTCGGCTTTTAGCTGCTTCAAAACCAGTCATTGCTTCAATGTCTGACGTTGCAGCAAGTGGAGGATACTACATGGCAATGGGAACTGATGCTATTGTCGCAGAAAGTCTTACCTTAACTGGTTCAATTGGAGTGGTAACAGGTTAATCAAGGTGTCTTATACTCTTATTAATATTATTTCAGTAAGTGAATATAGAAGGCCATACCGACATTAATCTAACTCGAAAAAAAAAGAAAAGATTTATTAAAATCATTAATGCACATAGTGGAATTAATCACACAGCATCACAAAGATTGTAACATAGAAACTAATCAGTTTAGGAACTCCTAATTGAGGCAGGCGCTGAGCAATGATCAGTCTCAGTACATGTTTTCCCATTGATTTAGAGTCATAACTGTTACTTATAGTCAAGATAGGGGATTAAATTCGTTCACTGGGATTGGAAAACGAATTGTCCATCTAAGATGATAGTGGTTTGTTTGAATTCCCTTATGCTATTGTGCCACTATTTGACTAAAAAGTGTACTGTATTGCTATTGCAGAACAAGAGCATTTTGTTCAAATTCCACTACACTATAGCAATGCTATAACTGCTAGTTGATATAACACACATTCTTTATCACACATATAAGAAAATCTGCCGTTGGACTGAAAACTATATGATTATCATATATATTGTCTATAAACTTTTATATTGAACATAAATTGTTTGATATGCCAATGAGACACATCAAAATCAATCTGTCTCGAAGCTTCATAAGACGTTAATTTTTATGTATCTCATTGACCATCAAATGATTCCTGATTAATATTATATTTTTTAGACATGATCTATGATATTCTAGCTTTTAGTCTAACGTTGGATTTTGCAATATGGGTATCCAAATAAAATATATCAAATGTGTCGTATCATATGTGTACGCCCACACGTCCGCATGTATAAAATATAAAAATAATGTAAAATAACCTCTAAATCACCACTAAAACTTAATTAAACTTAGATTCTTAACCCATAAGAAGCATGACAACAGAACAAAGAACATAATATGATCAGGATGTGGCATTGTACGATCTCACCGATCATAAGTGCAAACACGACAATCCTACCAGATTTGGTGAAATCATATTCCGAAATATGATCAGGATCATGTAGGGTGCAAAAACCGAACAATAGTGCAACCGTAGTTTTGACTATCATGCTTAAAGTCATTGTTTTGGTCCTGTAGCTAATTTTCCTTTATTTGACGTCTCTTCAGCTCTAGTTATAGTGTTCAAAATCATTTTCGACAAATGGAAGAGCAAGTATTTTAAAAGTACAGACTGTTGATAGTGTTTACTTTCCACCAAGAGGAAACCTGCTTGTGGAAAATCTGCTGGTGGAAAACCTGCTTGTGGAAAATCTGCTGGTGGAAAACCTGCTTGTGGAAAATCTGCTGGTGGAAAACCTGCTCTACAGTGCTTTTTCTGAAAACAATAATGCAGGATGAAATCTGCCTTTATAGTTTATGCTCATTAGATTTCCAGTAATCAGACATATAGCATATTTATAGTTGTAGATCTCAGAGTACAAAACTTGCCGAACATTGCAATGAACACAATTAAGTTTGTGATTTAACATTTTAAGGTTGTTTTAATGTAGAAAACATAAAATAACAGTTCGTGCTACCATTTGAGTGCTAATTAACTGCAGCCAAATGATGTGTAGCTGAGTGCTAATTATTGATTCAACCTCTGAAATAATGAGGCAAGACATTATAACATTATGAATAGTCATTGCTAAGTATTTAGTTTTGAGCTTTGTAGCTTTGTAATTTGTTAATTTATGAAATAACATTTTTTTTTGGTAGGAAAATTTAACCTAGAGAAACTGTATGAGAAGATTGGCTTTAAAAAAGAAATCATATCCAGGGGAAGATATGCTGAGCTTGTTGCTGCTGAACAACGTTCTTTTAGGTAATAATTTTATTTGTTATCTTAACTGTCAGGCACACTCTTTGAGTGAGAAGTGCATAAATATTGCTTTTACATTCTAAATAGTCTCTAGCGCAACAATAATAAGCTGTTGGCACCTAGATTATTCCCTAGCTTATATTATTAAAAAGTTAAAAGTCACGACAAGTGAACCTAATAAAAAAATTTATTTCAAGAAGTTCAGACGCTAAAACAACTATATGGTGGGCTGCCCCTGGGCGACTGGGGATTCGTGGGGCTTTAACTTTGCCTCTATTGTTTCAATTGAAAGAGAGTCAAATGGTGAAACCACTTGTTTAAACTAAACCATGGAGACTCAATTATAGATGCTCTGAAATAAAGCACACTGCAATATTATATCAAATCAACAGAATTTTTTGTTCTGATATACAGAATCAACTATTTGTTAAATATCAAACACTCTCAGGCTAGAGCCATATAAATCAAATGTACCAAATTCGCTACATCCATTACTGATTTGAGGATCTGAGATATTTTGTAAAGACATCTAATAATTGATCAACTCTAGAACCAATACATTCACACGGTCAAAAATAGAAATATGTAATATAATGTGTATATCCAAAAATTCCTAGCTAAAACATTTTGATAATTTATAAAATAAAAATATATGTTAGAAACAGTGCTCATAGAGAAGAAGAAAGCAGAGAAAGAGAGTAGATGGTGAGTGTGCTAACAGAATTTGAAAATCTTCATTATTGTAATTCTGTTGCTTGACAAGTACATATACATAGAGTAGTTATTCTAACTGACTTTCAATATAATTTAGTTAGTTATAGCACACCTCTAACTGAATTTAGTTAGTTATACTCTTTCCACCCTTATGGGTGCTTCCACACCCCGGTGAAAAGTTAAAAAAGTCCCTAGAATCCAGAGATACTTAGTGAAGTTTAGTGTGATGGATTGTAGATAAAATCTTCTAGGGCTTACCCATATACTTAGTTAATAATGGTAGCGATTATTGGGTTCCCATTTACTGATCTCTAAAGAAAAGGGATCAAAGGTGCTAGGTATCTGTAAAAATTCAATCACATATGAAAACAGATTGTAGCAAAGATAATCCATGGATCAATAAACAAACTAACAATCTCTTACCCTCTAGGAATTACAACATCAACTTAGGGAGGCAAAAGGTTATTCGGGACATTTATATTTTTAAAATATTTATTGACGGTTTTTAGGTTTTACGATGTATTTTTATGTTGTATAGCTATCAATGCATACATATTTGATTTTCATACCAGAGCAGACAAATATGAGCATTTCTGTTTCCTTTTTCCTTTGGTATAGACCAGATGAGGCAGAGCTATTTGCCAAATCTGCCCAGAATGCTTATAAACAATTTCGAGACAAGGCAGCTTTATCCAGATCAATGACTGTATGTTCTATGTTCATAAAGCTTATTATTCCTGTGATTTTTTGTTCACCATTCTTTCTTATTGATCTTTGTCACAACTACCATTTTGTACCTAGGTTGATAAGATGGAGGAGGTAGCACAGGGAAGGGTTTGGACTGGTAAAGATGCGGCATCACATGGTTTGGTTGATGCTATTGGTGGACTTTCCCGAGCCATTGCCATAGCAAAATTGAAGGCCAATATACCTCAAGAAAACCAGGTTAGTTTGAGATCACGTATATTCAGCCAATATGAATGTTGTATTAGAGAAGTACAATTGCAAAAAATGGTGATTTTGACTGAGTTATGCCAGGTTACTGTTGTGGAGATATCCAGATCAAGTCCCTCTCTACCTGAGATTTTATTAGGCGCAGGGAGTTCACTAACTGGAGTTGAAACGACGTTAAAGGAACTGCTACAGGGTTTGACATTTTCAGATGGAGTACAAGCAAGGATGGATGGAATCATATTTCGTTCATTGGAAGGATATCCTAACTCCAACCCCATTTTGTCAATTATAAAAGATTATCTTAGTTCTCTATAGTTTTTCATAATTCATTGCAAACATTTTAATTCAGTTTGTTTCTATAGTTTTCCTTCCATGTACTCTTTAGCTTGTTCAAGAGATCATAGATGAGGAAAAGCGTCTTGATAAAATTATCCTCAGTCATTGTACGTACATAATGTAAATTTGTATAGGTTTAAAGTATAGTTTTACACTTCACCTAATAAGCATACACATACCTGAATTGTCTCATCTGGACTTCTTTATGTGTCATCTCATTAGTCAGTTTTTTTCTAGATAGTTTTCTTTGGTTGTGTTAGTAACTAGTTAATGATTAATCACGTGTTGTATTTATTGTCTTCCCCATATATACAAACAAGCTCTGATACCAACTATGTATACCCTAAAACTTCATTATTTTTTTATAAGACATAATTATGTAAAAGATTTATTTTCTATAAGAAAAATGATACTATGACATCAAATAAATGTGTAAGACTAAAATTGATCTGGTCTGGGCTAGTGTTTGTCCTGTTGTTGGAAAGACCTAATCTAACACCTTTGCATAGGGTCCAAAGGCAAGCAGTCTAAGTTGGGGACTGTTGGATAACTCCCCACGTGTTCGTTAGGGAACGTAGTTCACGTATCCATATCATCATCATCCTGTCTTCTGAGAATAACGGGTCCAACTCCTGCTTTCTCGCGACAGTTGACCAGGGGAGAGGCTATGTGTTGGACTTCATACACACGTAAGCCTTGTCAGTCTTCATTGTTGGGCCTCATCGTGGCCCAATATTGGAGACTTTGGCCCAACGCTGGAGGTTATAAATATCCTCTCACTTGAGAGGGTCAGGTATTGAATCATTCACACTCTCATACTCTCTTACTTACATTAAGCTCTGAACCTCACTTTGACATCAGAGTGTCTTGCAGTTACTCCCTCCACTTCACCTTCAACTGCTGATCAACTCGAAGCTTGTGGGATTTGACAATCCATTCTGACCTAAGACTAAAGCAATTATCAAACTCTGTGATTGTCATGGATGATCTAGCTGCCAACAACAACCTAAACGCCTATCCCATTGACCTCAACAACAACGTCGACGACGACATTGGTAACAATAATGTCGAGAACAAAATTGACATGACCGATCTCGAGCAGAATTAGAGACAGAATGACCGCCTCTTCATCATCCCGCTCTCGGCCCCATGAGGATGCCCATCCGCCCCAGAACTATGAGCCAAATGTTTTCCAAGAGGTCCCCGTCCCCGCGAGCGCTGATGCCACGATTAGGACTCTGTTCGCAGCCATTAACCAAATAAATTACTTAATCTTCTCGCAAGGTGAGCGGTTAAGGGTGCTCGGGGATACTCGCCGAGCCCCCAGAAGACACAGGAGACCTGACACTCTACCTCCTCGTCAAAATGAAGACTGTCCCCAGTCTTCCCCGCAGAAACACAAACAAGATAGATCGTGAAGTCGTTCTCCCCGACGAACTGGGCGAGGCCCCGCGTTGGAGAGAACACTCCCTGAAACCACTGGGAGGTGCGACCCCCCACCCGCGCAGGGAGCGATGATCCCCTAGAAACAGGAACATGGGAAACGGAGAAGCACAACCCCAGCTTAGGGATCCTCCCCATGACCAAGACCGCTACCACAACCGGCACTACAATCGGTCCCCCTCCTGCTCTCCGTATAAAAGCGACGAAGACGATCCCCACGGTCCCTTATCCCAAACCATCATGGAGGCGCACATCCATGGGGAAATAGAGAAACCTCCCCAACTGAAGGAATACAACAGCATTGCAGATTCAGTCGACCACATCGACGGGTTTGAGGCAATGTTCCATTACCATAACATTGGGGGACAAATCAAATGCAGGTTGTTTCCCACGATCTTAAGAAAGACTGCCATGGACTGGTATAAGAACCTCGCCCCAGGGTCGATCACCTCTTGGAGAAACCTCAAGAATAAGTTCATCAACTCTTTCATAGTGTCTCTTCGACATTCGAAGACTGAGGTCGCCCTTGAGGCTATCGTCCAGAGAAGCGACGAAACCTCAGAGAGTACATTGATCGGTTCAACCGCGAGGCCATTCAGGTCCCGTGTACCGATCACATGAAAAGATATTTGCTCGAGAGAGGACTCCTCCCGGGCACTAAGTTCAGGAAGGCTGTCGGTATCAAATCACCCTGAACTTTCGATGCTCTCCTCGAAAAAGCTAGGGCCTATATGGACTACGAGGAGAGGGAAGCGACCAATAAAGCCCGCGACCCGAGGAATCGCGGACTGACCAACACCTTGGGACACCAGGACGCAGACCCTCCTCGATAAACGGGCGAGAAGCGAAGGGATGATAAACCGCGTGATCCCCGCGAGAACAGGGGACCCATAGGGCGGTTCATCGAATACACTCCGCTGATCGTTTCCTACGAGCGCATCCTGGAGGAATGCTCTAGTACCGACTTCAAGGACAATGATGTCATACATTCTCGATCTTCTCATGCGAAGCCCAGGGCTGACAGGAGCAAATACTTTCAGTACCATCAGAGTCACGGACTGCGTCCACCTTAAGGACGTCATCGAAACCCTCATCAAGGGGGGTAAACTCGGGAAGTACTGACGCAATGACACCCCTTGTAGGGATACCTGCAAGGTAAAAGAGGCCGAGGAAGAAGCTCGACCATCAGATGAGTCGCCCCCATCCAGATAGCTTTCTCCGTGACAAGGCCAGAGGACTTCTACATCCATGACAGATATGAGGAAGAACCTCTGTCCATGCACAGCAGGTGGGAGAAATTCCCCTCCTCCATGGTTATAACAGGCGGGGGATTCAACGACCTCTCAATAAACTCCGTGAAAAGGAAGCTCGACGAGTTAGTTGACGCAGCCCCGACTCAAGCGGTGACACTCGAGAGGGTCAAGGACAAATCAAAACCAATCACCTTCTACCTTGAGGAGTTTCTCGGAGGGGCCCCTAACTCGAGCATCCCTCTGTTAGTGAGGGCAAGAATAACTAATTTCGACGTACACCGCATCCTGTTCGACGATGGGAGTTCTGTCGATGTTATGTACATCCATCTGTTTCGAACCTTACAGCTCGACGACACCCACCTTTCACCATACGTGGGGTCCGACCTGCAAGGCTTCAATGACTCGACCTCCAAACCATGGGGATACATTGAGCTTTTTGTCACATTCAGGGAAGAAACCTCCTCCCGGCAGATCAAGGTGATATTTCTGGTTATCGACTGCCCGTCTCTCTACAACAGCATCCTAGGGAGACCAACACTGGCCGAATTGACCGCCGTGCCCTCCAGTGTCTATGTGAAGATGAAATTTTACACAAGGAAGGGACGCGTCACCACCATCCACGGGGATATCTCAGCTGCCAGAAGATGTTTCCATGAGGCTTCCAAAGGACATAGTACGGTCGACACTGGGGCGCGACCTCCCAAAAGAGCTGCTACTGCTTGACCTGAACCGCAGCCTGCTCCGACAGAAGAACAAAGGGCTCCGCCAAAGATCGACTCCATCTTGCTCGACGCCCGCTTCAACAAGGATGAAGCCCCCAATGGCAAACAGGAACTCCTCCGACTCATCCCAGACGGAGACTTCGAGTTCTCCCCCCTCGGTGAAGACCCTCACAAAGGCGTGAAGATCGGCACCAGACTCCCTGACTTGGCGAGGAAGTAAATTAAAGCTTGCTTGAGGGAGAATACAAACTCGTTCGCATAGAGCGCCGTGGAGATGCCTGGACTCGACCTCGAGGTCGCCTGTCACCAACTGACCATTGATCCAACCGTTAAGGCTGTAGTGTAACATAGATGTAGGCAGTCTCCCGAGAAAACAGAGGCTGTTGAAAATGCTGTAAAAGACCTCATAGAGGCTAATTTTATTTCCGAGGCCCAATATTCAACCTGGCTCTCAAACGTTGTACTAGTTAAAAAGAATAATGGAAAATGGAGAATGTGTGTTGATTATACTGATCTTAACCGGTCACATCCCAAAGATGCTTTTCCTTTACCAAATATTGATATGCTGGTCGACAACTCGACCGACTATAAAAATGTATCATTCATGGACGCCTACTCGGGCTATAACCAAATCTCGATGGCGATGAGCGACAAGCATTGCACCGCTTTCATGACCAACTCAGGAAACTACTACTACAACGTAATGCCCTTCGGCCTAAAAAACATAGGAGCAACATATCAGCGGATGATAAACAAAGTCTTCTGTAACGAGATCAGTGATATGCTCGAGGTATACATGGATGACGTGATCGTCAAATAACAGACAAATATCGACTACGCTGTCCACCTCAAAAGAGTCTTTGCCCAAGTGAGATAATGCATAATGAGATTCAACCCCGAGAAATGCACCTTCGAGGTTAAGGCAGGCAAATTCCTTGGTTTCTATCTGACTGAGCGGGGAATTGAAGCCAACCCCGACAAGTGTCGGGCATTCTCCGAGCTTCCTACGCCTAGCTTGAAAAAATCCATACAAGTCCTAAACGGTATGCTCACCTCGCTCTCCCGTTTCGTGGAAAAATTCACGCAACACGCTCTACCATTTTTCAAACTTCTGCGCAAAGAGGCAGCTTTCGAGTGGACCGATAAATACGAGCAAGCCCTCCTCCACCTCAAGCAAAGCCTTTTGCAACCGCCCGTACTGTCGCGACTTGAGAATGGGGAAACCTTGTTCTTTTACCTGGCCGTCTCCGCCGAGGCCGTAAGCGTGACCCTCATTCGTGAGACTCCAGACGGGAAAAAACCAATGTATTTTATGAGAAAAGCACTACAAGGATCTGAGGTTAGGTATCAGCTGATTGAAAAAATAGACTTGGCCCCTCATCAACGCGGCGAAGAGACTTAGACATTACTTCTTGACCCACACAATCACCGTACGAACATACCAACCTATAAGACAGCTCCTATGCTGACCCGACATGGCCGGTCGAATGCTAAAATAGTCATTGGAGCTCTCGGAGTTTGACATCTAGTATGAAAGCAGGAAGGCCCTCAAAGCCCAAGCGCTGGCGGACTTTGTCGCAGAGATGACCCCTCACAATCCTCTCATAGAGGAGAAGCATAAGTGAACCATCTTTGTGGATGGAGCTTCCAGCTCGACAGGGAGCGGAGCGGGAATCCTCCTTGAGAACGAGGAAGGCATCATGATCGAACACTCCTTCACTCTTTCTTTTCCAACGTCGAATAATCAGACTGAATACGAGGCCCTGCTCGCAGGATTAAGGCTGACCGAGGATTTGGGTGCCCGAGAAATACAATTTTTCACATACTCCCAACTCGTTGCATCTCAAGTACAAGGGGGATACCAGGCTAAGAACAATAGCCTCGTCAAATACCTGAACCTAGTCAGAGAACGAATGAAGAGGTTCGACCGGGCATAAATCAAACACGTACCATGCAAACAGAACACACGGGAAGACATACTTTCAAAGCTCGTGAGCACAAAGAAGAAAGGCGAGAACAAATCCGTTATCCAAGAATCCCTTTCTCGCCTGAGTATTGAAAAGTCCACTATGCCACCCGAGGTAAATGCCATCGGGGATAACTCATGTTGGATGACCCCGGTGTTTAACTTTCTGACAAAGGGGGAACTGCCCGTTGACCAAAGGGAGGCAGCCGCGGCTAAACAACGAACATGTTCGTATGTGGTACTCGAACACAAACTTTACCAGCGAGGATTCTCCATCCCGCTCCTGAAAAGTGTTGAGGAATCCATAATCCCCGAGATACTGCGGGGAAATCTACGAAGGAATCAACGCCCAACACATGGGCAGAAGGTCACTGGAACGAAAGGCGCTACGAGTAGGCTATTACTGGCCGACCATGCAAAAAGATGCAAAGGAGAACGTCAAGAAATGCGACAAGTGTTAGAGACACGCGAACATGCACCTTGCACCCCGCACGAGCTCAAAGCAATGTCCTCCCCATGTTCGTTCACCTGGTGGGGAATGGATATCCTCGGGACATTCATGCAAGCCAATTAAACTTCATTACATATAATACAACCCACTCATTTCTATCTACTCACAAATCATATCCAAACTTCAGCTCATCAAACATCCTTCTCTCAAAAACCTAAAACCTTCAAAACCCTAAAAACACCTTACCCATGGCTTCAAGGCAAAAACGAAAGGTGTCAGATTCAGGGAAAGGGAAGAAAAAGGTTGGTTCATCCTCTGAGAATCCATTAATTTCATCTCTCACCGAAGTACAAGAAGCAAGATTCACAAAGGATTTTTCAAAGAAAGATAGTGTCCAATCCTAAATATGGTATACTATCATCCTTTCCCCATGAATGTTTCTATTTTCAAAATGATTTAACTGCTTATGGACTAGAACCATTAATTTCATCATTTGGTCCATATTATCCGGATTTGGTAAGAGTATTTTTCAGCAATTTAACTCCCCACAAAGGCAAGATGGTGACATATGTGTTGGATACTCGAATCTCTCTAACCCCTGAGATTGTTGGTGAGATTCTACATATTCCCTACACTGGAAGCTCTTTGTACGACCCTGAAAATGAGGCATGGGATGACTACAAAATTTTCATTTATTTATTACAGCATTGGGATATTAAGCAAAGCCGAATTTCGTGCCAAAAGGATTCGTGGTCTAGGCGGAGTAATTCCCTCTAGAGACTCATGGAGTGCAGGTAACTTTTATATAGACGATCGACTATTTCATTACTTTATAGTCTATATTATGTTTCCACGGGATGGAAACCACTGCACCGTGACTGACCTAGAAATGCAGCTGATCTATGCAAGAAAGAAAGGAATAAGTGTTAATTGGGCAAGGGTCATAATGGTTCATATGCTGAGAGTTGATGCAAAATCAAAATTTCTACCATATGCTTACTTTGTTACATTAATTATGGAAGAATTTGGAGTTGATTTTGTTGGGTTTGAGAAAGTTAATATGGATCCAAGTCTGCGTAAGATTTCAATCAAGAATGTTGACTCAAGAATGGGTGTTCATTATAATTCGGAAACAAAAACTATAACTTACATTAGTGAAGATGTGGTTGGTGATGAAGGGAATGATCAAGAAGTTGAAGGTGGTGAAGCTGTACCTCCTCCACCTACTGCTCCCTCTGGTCCAAGCAATCAAGATCTTATGGATTTCATGTCTCAACAATTTGCTTCCATGAATACCAATATCAACAACCAATGGAATGCTATCAACAATTCTACAACAACCCGGATTAATGACTTCCGCACAGATGTGAATCAACAATTCTATTACCTTTACTCTCATCTTCTCATTCCACCATATAACCCAAATAATCCAGCTGCACCTCCATAACATTACACAGAACCTCCTCTACAACAACAATTTCCAAATAAAGGATCTTGGTTCTATAACAACCAGGACATGAATCAACCATAAAGTTTTGTCCAACTTTATCATGTCTAATGTTTTCTGTTATGTCCTTGTTCAGTTATGCTACATCTTGTTTGTTGTTAAATTTCTTTGTAATCGTTAGATTACTATGTCTATGACTATTTGTGATGCATGATTAATTAAGTTTTCTCTTCAATATTTCTTTATTACTGTCCATTTTTTTGCATCTTTCCCTTCTTTTTGATAATGTCAAAGGGGGAGAAGGATGTGGTACTTTATGCTTGTATATTTCCTTGTCTTAAATTTTTAAGGTACTCTTCAACCAAGATGAACAAATTCAAAGGATTCCAACCTTCTCATACAAAGGGGGAGTTATGCATCTTAGGGCGAGAAGCTTCTTTCCAGAAATTACAATGCATCAAGCAAGATCGTTTGTCATCATCAAAAATGGGGAGAATGTAAAAGCAAGCTTCTCAAATGCACTTTTGTTTTGATGAAGACAAACCATGATTGATAAAGAAGGCAAAGATTTTTTATCCAGCTAAAAGCATCTGTGGATAAAGTCTTTAGTTCAAGCACTTAGCAAAATTTCAAGGTATAATGATAATACTTACTTTGAACTTAAGACATAGATGCTCAATGGTCAAAAGAAATATTTTATATTGTCCAAATCTTTACTCAAGTTTTTCTAAAGCTAAAAATCAATTTTTACTTGAGTGCAATCAATTTGCATATTAGTGCAATCGATTGCATGCTTCAATTTTTCAAATCTTTTGCTACTGTTTCTAAGTGTAATCGATTTGCATGTTTATGCAATCGATTGCACTCAATCAATTTTTGCTACTGACTTCACATGCAATCGATTTACACTCTTGTGCAATCGATTGCACACTCAAAATATTTGAAATTCTAGCTGTTGAAACCCCATGCAATCGATTTACACAAAAGGTGCAATCGATTGCATGCTACACGATTTTGAAAAATGCAGCTTTGCACATGCCTGTTCATAACACCATTTCATGGAAACCTTTCACTCAATTTTGGAAATTGTTCATGATTCATCTCCAGAACTTTATGCTGTTTCAAAAAGGTGCTATGAACATATAAATACTCATTTTGAAAATCATTTCAACACCTCTTCCAATTATATTTTCTGAATCTTCAAAAAACAAACTCAAGTTGTTATACATTTTCATACACAAGTTTTCTGCACACTTTCACATATTAACCAGAAAACTTTGAGCATTATATATCTTGAGTAATTGTATACTATTATCATTGGAAGAGAAGATCAATTCATTGATTAAATTACTCAAAGTGATAATTGCTACTCAAACTCACTCAAATCAAATATTGCTATATACTTGCTTATTTTTCAAGATTGTTGGAAATAAGTTTAAGTGGTTTTATAAATCTTATTTTTCCAGGATTGTTGGATACAAGTGAAGTCACTTTGAGAGGATTGTTCTCATTGTTGACATAGTGAAATTCCAAGAGGATTGTTATTGGTTTTGGGTAGTTCTTGTTTAAGTTTGCCACAGTAAGGAAATCTCTTTCATGTTGAAAGGGGACTGGAGTACTCTCGGACTGTGAGGGGAACCAGGATATATCGCTTGTGTCTCTTTATTTTCATGCACTTTACTCTTTCATAAACTCACCATAATCCAGAAAAATAATACCCGTCATCACTAAAACCAGAATTTTTTAAAGTACCTAATTCACCCCCCTCTTAGGCACACTTCGTACTTATAAGACAATATCGCTGGCATGTCCCTGCATAAAAGCCAAACATAAAAATAAGATTGCGACCAAATCCCCTACCTAAGAGCCTTATGGATTCCTCGCCTGAAAAACATTCGAACAAAGCCTTCGTATTGATCAACCTATTAACAAGGAGATACTCCCCTTTATCATCAAAGAGGAGGTTGTTGTTCACATCCACACACCTCGCTGGTGAGAAAATCTTAACATAGGACGCCAGCTTCTCATAAGAGAGCTGATCCGAGGCATCTAAGTCCTCAGGTTTTACCACATAATACTCAGGATTTTGCTCGAAATGTTTCCATTGCCATTCGAGCAGAAATATGGCCATCAATCGGACTACTGGTCGGCCATCCTCCATCTCTTCCGAGCGCTCGTACAGGGAATCTACGACCGCATTCGTCAAAGGCTTCACGATAAAGTACCTCTCTTTGAAATGGCAAACATATTCCAAATAAGGCCTGAAGAGTTTCCCAAACTCTTTGAAAGAAACCCAGGCTTGCCCCCTCCAATGGACTGCCTTTACAAGTGGAAGATACGGAAAAAAGGGGCAGCGTGGCCCCTATTTATAGATATTGATAGGCGAGCTCGAACGTCCGCATAAACACAAGCGCGTTCGGGTGAAGCTGGGAGGGTGCCAATTGTAGCCACTGGAAAACCCCCATTTTGAAGTCATTGAAGGGCAAACGCATCCCCGCCTCCTTGAAAGCAAATTCGTACATAGGGAAGTGCTTGCCCGGATACGACGAGCATATCTTCTTGTTTCGATGTGGGATTTGTAGAATCCAATTGGCGCCCCCCCCCCCCCTCAGCTCGAACCTCTGGACAGTTGAACGTGTCTGATGCATCGTGTGAAAAGCACATCCTCTTATTTCTAGGTTCAAGTGCGACCCATGCCAAATGGTCCTCCTCGACATTAGTTTCATCTTCATGACTGGCAGGCACGACGACCTCCTCGACTGGATATGCCATTATACCTGAAAAGCAGGGAAAACAATGAATTTGATATCATTAAACTAACCTTCCACCATAAATCAAGTGAAAGGGCGATGAATCCGTCGAGGAATGAACTTCGACCCAAGCCCTCGACTGCTACACTGAAACAAGCTCGGGGAAACTTAGTTAAACATGCACGCTTCCCGGATCAACCCCACTACCCGGGGAAAACGTCCCCGACACCTTGAACTTCATCCACTACCATGAACTTCAATGAACATTCATCTAAGATTCTTCCAATCAAGACGAAAACTAAGCGTTTAATCTAAAAATTCCAAAGAAAACATGTTGTTAGGAGGATATGACTTACTTGAATGAGAATGCCTTGAAGAACTCTAAGGAGAAGCTAAGAGGAGGGAATCCACGCGCAAATGAGGAAGATTGCAGAAAGTTTGAGAATAAAAAATGAAACCCTGGGGTCCCCTTTTTATAGATGGCTCACTTCCCAGGAGGTGCACACGAAAATTCATCATTAGTTTGGGCCTTTTGAACTCCCATGGGAAGATGGCACCCCAAAATAACAGCCACGTGGCGCAACAAGCAGCCGCATGCCCATTCTAAAAAAGAAGAACATATCCCCGACTTCCACACGAAACATTATACACGGGCACAACGAATATGTCTTGCATGACAAAATTCTCGACACCGTGACCAAAGCATGCATACGGGCATATTCATCATGTGCCGCTCACGAGGACGAAATAACACTCGACAACATAGCAACACCTCAAGGACGGGCACATCGAAAATGACCTGGGGAAGCTCCATGCAGCCTGTGTATTCCCTGACGGGCGCCAGACAAACAATTGGCCAAGTTGACCTTACAGCTCGCGTGTGTACGAGATCCCCGACACGTTTAAACGGGTTATCCCCAACGCGGGTGAACAACTTATCCCCGGTAGAGGGTTACTATCTCTTTTCTCGAGAAAATTCTCCCCGATCGTGAAGTTGAACTTAAGTCATCACCCTTTCAGCTAAGGGAAATAACTTGGGGGGCTCCTGATCTGGACTGGGCCAGCGCTTATCCCGCTGTTGGGGAGGCCCAATCCGATAAATTTTCATAGGACCCAAAGGAAAGCAGCCCAAGTTGGGGACCGTTGGGCAACTTCCGACGTGTCCGTTAGAGAATGTAGCCCACATGTCCATATCATCATCATCCTGCCCTCCGAGAATAACGGGTCCAGATCCTGCTTTCTCAGGGCAGTTGGCCAGGGAGGAGACCACATGCTGGACTCCATACACACGTAAGCCCTGTCAGTCTTCATTGTCGGGCCTCATCATGGCCCAACATTGGAGACCTTGGCCTATCGCTGGAAACTATAAATACCCTCTCACTTGAGAGGGTCAGATATTGAATTATTCACACTCTCATACTCTCTTACTTGCATTAAGCTCTGAACCTCACTTTGGCATCAGAGTGTCTTGCAAGTACTCCCCCCCACTTCACCTTCAACTGCTGCTCTACTCGAAGCTTGCGTGCTTTGACAATCCATTCTAGTCAGGTACGATCAGTGACGCCGTCTTGCAGGTACTCCCCCATTCACCTTCAAATTTTTTTTATAAGACATAATTATGTAAAAGATTTATTTTCTATAAGAAAGAAAAATGATACTATGACACCAAATAAATGTGTAAGACTAAAATAAATGTGTACATAAAGTGGCATACGTTGTAGTGAAATGTGTCATGATAACATAGCTCTATAAGAAAACATGGTATCACATTAACTCAAATAATATAAACATCCTCAATTATGAGTACTTGCTTAAAACATAAATCAACATATTACTTTTGAAAACAAATAAATCTCGACTCTGATGTCAAAATGCCAGAGCCTTATTATAAACTCAAACATAATAGTCAACTTAATAGTCCAACATACATAAACACAGAGAACTAATTGTTTGGTCCTCTACAACATCCTCAATATCCTTATAGTAATGTAACTACACCCTAGTCTCAATATAAGGATATCTTGCACATAGATTTACATCATAAAAACATCGAAACAAAGGGGGGGGAGGGGGGGGGGGGGGGTTGAGAATACGTTCTATAACTTATAAGACATAAATAACAACAAAGGATAGCATAAATCACAACATTCAAGATTACCCAATCATAACATTAAATAGAGTTACACGACATTACATAATATACAATGATTATTTGTGCAATGCACTTTATCCTCTACTCTATATACATATGGTACCCATCACTGAACTAATGGCTTATTCTGGAAGGACATGTAGTCTACCTTACGTACCATAACACCCATCATGATTTCTATAATTTTAAAGTATATGTGAGCTACGTTACATACTATCATCTCTCTAGATGTTCGTAGACTCTCACTATCTAAGGCACATTAGAGCCTCATACGTACTACAACACTCTCGCTAAACTCTAATATAGGAGTGCATATGAACTACGTCCTTATTACAACACTCTCTCTAGACGTCTACGTGTCTAGGAGTACATGCGAGCTACGTACGTATTACGACACTCTATGTAGACGCAAACTTACTCCCCTTCTGGCATGATGCATGATCAAACATACGTGAGTTCCTCCCGAACCTCCTTCCTCTTTTGAACACACTTACATTTATTGCCACATTAGGACTTCAACATACTTTATCAAATTTGCATTGTCACATTGGGACTTCACAATAATTTACCAACAATGGACTCATGTCCTACTTTGCTTCATAATCCTTTATTAATCACAACACACTCACAATCCCTATAACACTTATTATATGATAAATCTTTGGAGTAGCTTTCTGACCCAGGTGACCGCGTCTCAACCGGAGTTACCGAACTCAAGATAAGACGAAAACAAGATTCTAAACATAATATGCCTTTAAGATTCAAGTCACATAACTCATGATTCAAATCATGGCAAACATAGCTGAATTTGTGCTAAAAATTTACTCTGTGATTCGAATCACCGACCTCATGATTCGAATCATAACTAGTGAAACTTGAATCAGGATTAAAAATGCAAAATTTACCACTTGATTCGAATCACAAACCATTTGATTCAAATCAAGCAACCATAACCTAGATTTTTCTCAACAATTCAGCACACAAGC
Source organism: Vicia faba (assembly GCA_948472305.1). NCBI lineage: Eukaryota > Viridiplantae > Streptophyta > Magnoliopsida > Fabales > Fabaceae > Vicia > Vicia faba. Next base: position 1,282,692,880 of record OX451736.1, read on the forward strand.
ATTTGAATACAATACATATTCATCATACAACAATATGGTATCAATTGAATACAAAATCAGTCTATATTAGCACATCTTCATCAAGGTAAACATGAATTCCACAATTATACACATAATCATGAGCAAAAATATCAATTCACACAAACACTCTAATATCATTCAATAAACAAACTGTAATCTAAGGTTCAAGACAAATCATCTCTTATGCAAATTACCACAAGAAATTAGGTTGAAGCTAGAGTTAAAGGGAAACCTTATTACCCTAAACGCTAAAATATCTATTATAAAATAATCTTACCCTTACTTTGTTATTGCAGAAATTTCTTCCCGTAGCTCTCAACAATGATGACAACTCTTCTTTGTAAAATCTCTACCGCTACTTTTTTTGGTGAATTAGGGCATATTACAACAACTCATTAATTTATCTCATCATCATGCATCAAACATACCTTTCTTCCATTTTTCAGAAACAAACTCTTGACGTTTAAATTTTTCTCTCTTTACAAAACTTCCAACCCTCATTCCCAACAAAAACTTATATGGAAAGCTTCCATATTTCTTCACATTCACCCTTGTTACAATTATTAGTCCTAATCTCAAACCGTCATTTTCACTAATCAAATATGGAAATGAGAAGCGCATGTATGTCACAACAAATATCCTCTAAGTCATCCTCAGACCTTGAAAAATCAAATGAAAAGAAAAAAGAAAAAAATCCAAAATTATTATCAATAATTAAGTGAAGGGATTGCGAAGATAATTTTTCTAATTTTTTAGATAGTTTAATATTATAATACTTAACTTAATACGTTGAACAATTTCCATTGGTAATTTTCTCATTGCCTACTTAAAATATAATTGTAATAAATATTTTTTATATGGGTTTTTCAAGAAATAAAAAATTCAATCGGTTGGTAGGACTCCAATTTTGAGTGTTTTGCTTTCCAATTGTTTACTTGTTTTATGCATTGTACTTTTTAAAGAATCAATCTTAACTGTTGGTGTGAGTATTAATCCTTTCGATAAAGAATTGTTTATTTGGTTGTGAAGTTAGTCAGGTGTATGCAGCTTTCGAAGACATAATATTTATGGTCTGTTGGTCTGACAAGATAGGAGGATGATACTCACAAACAATATGACGTCCTGTTGAATGTGAGATTTTGGTGGAAACTAGAGTCTGTAAGGTATAAACAAAGGGGTTTATTAGAAGCTATGTATTTGTATGGTTTTTAGGGAAATATTTCTTTGAAATATCCTTCTTAAATAGTTAACCATAGGTGATATATAATGGTTTCATGCTGGTGGATTCATCATCCCCATATGGGTGCCACTATAAATAAAGTATATATCTAGATTATTGGTCCATTTACTTTAATACTGAATGTTTGTGGTGTGAAGGGAAGCTTAATTATTATAATGAGTTTTGAGGAAGAAAAAATGATTACCAAAAAAGAAAATTGTATGTTGGTTCATATCTATGTTTCAATAGGTTGAATTTAAAAATTTCTACAGTCTCAAATTGTTAGAATATCTTTTTGGTTGAAAAAAATCATCTAGTCCCACATTGCTTATGTGAGAAATATTAACTACCTTACTTTATTATATAAGGAATGCACATGTTTCATTTCAAAATACATCAAAAACTATTCTATTAATTTTTCCTTCCTCATTTTCATAAGTATGTGTCTTTCGAATTGTCGAAGCGCCATCTTCTTCCCCTTTCTTCCTACTCGTTGAATTTTTTGAGTGTTTTCTTGAATTCTCTTTAAAGAATTATGTTAATTTCTCCTCATTTGAGTTGAGAAATTTTCAAGTTTAATCTTTTGGATTCTCTTTGGAGAATTATTTGAATTTCTCTTTGGAGAAATTATTATGAGTGGTCAAATGACCATTACTAATTTCTCTTTGGAGAATTATTTGAGTTTCTTTTTGTTTGAGAAATTATTATGACGGATGTTTGTACCAGATACTACGAGCTGCGTGGTAGTTCGACTTTGCATAATTTTGAGCAGTGTCGCGAAACGTCTTAAAGAGAGCGACCTAGTCTGTGACTCAACCTGGTAGTTTCTTCGGTAGCAAATATTTCAAAATCCGAAAACAATAATTTTAAGACGTTTCAAACTGCCATGGCTACCGAAAAAATTATTGGTACTTTTGCAGATATTGTCTTTGAGAAATCGTTCATGTTTGAGGAAAGTCACTTCAAACGTTGGCAACAAAAGATGTTCTTAACGTTGAAAAAAAGTTGCTAACGTTCTGATCGATGACATCCTGTTGCTCCTTCTGGATCAATTGAACAAACTAACGGTAGTAAATTTAGAGATTTAGAAGGAACACTTAATAGTGTTGAAGTTGAATCTGCTGCACAAATTAAAGCGAAGGATTTACAACATAGGAAAGAAATCACCTTATAGAAAGAGAATGAAAATCTCTACAAAATCATATTTTGAATAGACTCGCAAATGATCTATATGATAATTACAGTTGATGTGATACTGTAAAACAAGATTGAGAGACTCGGAAAAAGAAGTATGTCGTAGAAGCTGAAGCAAAGAAGTATGTTGTTAGCCGCTACTTCAAGTATCAAATGCAAAGATGTAAGGTTGATGGAGGCTCAATGTTACGAACTTCAAAAGATTGCTTAAAAGATCATCACAAAAGGTATGTGTTTAAATGAACAATTTCAAATTGGTTTTATTATTGACAAACTATCCCATATTTTGAATGTTTAAGAAAAAAGGGAATCTTAAAGACAATATCAAAAAGAAAAAGTCTTGGTTTTTTTAAACAATAAAAAGAAATTCGGTGTAGTTCTGAAGCCAATTGGCAAATGATTAAAGAATCAGAATCACAATAGTGTGAACCGAATTAAGAATGATAATCCTTCTATGATCCCAATAGCTCCAACCAGGCAACAACCACCACCTAAAAGAAATGATGTTGTTTTCCCTTTGTTTTAACTATGGAAAATCAAGTCATATGACTAAGAAATGTAGAAGTAACCTTGAACTTGGTGTTGTCCCTAATGCACAGATCAACCTGACTAATGGAAAATTTATTGCTATAGTCATTGAAGTCAACATGGTTGATGGATATGTTGGTTGGTGGATAGACACATGCGTCTCTCGTTGTGTATGTTATGCCCGTGTTATGTTTAAAACATACACGAATACTAAAGATAAGAAAGTGTTGTTGGGAGATGGCCAGGCCACGAATGTTGCTGGAATTGTAGACATGAAGCTAAATTTCACCTTCAAAAAGATTTTAATCTTAAAGAACGTTATGCATGTTTATAAGATTAGAAAGAATATTGTTTCTGATTTTATTTTAAATAAGACAGAGTTTAGTCAGTCTATTGGGGTAGATTTGTACGCCATTACGAAGAATGAAGTTTATATGTTTAAAATTTTTGTAAAGAATTTGAAAATGATATAATAAGAATTTATAGTGATAGATAAATTGTATAATTCTAGTTTATTAATGAATTTTATACATGAAATTGTACATGAAACGACTGCACCATACTATCTTGCAATGAATGGTAAAGCAGAAAGAAAGAATAGAACTCTTACTGAACTTGTTATTGCAATTATGATGAATTCTGGTGTTGGGAAATTTTATTGACTATTTGTTATGTCCTGAATAGAGTCCCCAAGTAAAAATGTAAGATCCGTCCTTACGAGATATTAAAGAAAAGATAACCAAATTTGTCTTATTTGAGAACTTGGGGCTGTCTGGCTTATGTCAGAACTCCGGATTCAAAATGAGTTAAACCCGCTAGTAGATCATATGAAGGTGTTTTCATTGGGTATGCATCAAACAGTAAAGCATACATGTTTTATGACCTAAAGGCAAACGTGATCATAGAATCAAATGATGCTGAATTCTATGAAGTCAAATTTCCTTTCAAATTGAGAAATAGTGAGGGCACACAATCGAGTCACATTCCTGTGATAAGAAGCATAGAAAGCAACGACAATGTAGAAACTGAACTTCGACGAAGTAAATGAGTAAGAGTTGCTAAAGACTATGGGCCTGATTATGCGGCTTATAATGTAGAAGAAGATCCAATGAATCTTCAAGAAGCCTTGTCATCTCTGGATGCTGATTTATGGCAAGAAAATATCAATAATGAGATAGAACCTCTAGAATCTAACAAGACCTGTCACTTAGTAGACTTGCCTCCTGGTTGCAAACTAATCGGTTGTAAATGGGTTTTAAAAAAGAAACTAAAACTTGATGGAACTATTGATAAATACAAGGCTCGCCTTGTTGCCAAGGATTTTAGATAAAGAGAAAATAGAGATTTCTTCGACACCTTTTCTCCTGTCACTAGAACTACATCCATTAGGGTACTTATTTCAATAGCTGCTATTTATAACTTAATAGTACACTAAATAGATGTTAAAACAACTTTTTTTAAATGGTGACTTGGAAGAAGAAATCCATATGGAACAAGCGGAAGGGTTTGCGATCCATGGACAAGAAAATAAGGTATGTAAGTTAGATAAGTCTTTGTATGGGCTAAAACAAGCTCCAAAGCAATGGCATGTAAAATTTGATAACTTAATGATATCGAATGGGTACAAAGTGAATGAAGGTGACAAATACGTTTATTACAAATTTGAGAATTGCATTTGCATTATCATATGTCTATGTGTAGACGATCTACTCATATTTGGATTCAACGTTCAGGCCATTAATGATATGAAATTATTGTTGTGCAACAACTTTGATATGAAAGACCTCGAAAAAACGAGTGTGATTCTTGGTATCAAGATCACGAGATTCGAGCAAGGAATTTCTTTGGATCAATCACAATATGTGAAAAAGATCTTAAAGAAATATAATTACTTTGGTAGTAAACCTGTGAGCACACCAAATGATCCAAGCGTGAAGCTGTTTAAGAACACTGGTGAAAGTGTTAGACAAATAGAATATGCCAGCATCATTGGAAGTCTTAGGTATTCCATTGATTGTACTAAACCCGACATTGCATATTTCATGGGATTGTTGTGTAGATTTATTAGTAGACCGAGTAATGAACATTGACAAGCTATTGAGCGAGTCATACAGTACCTTAAAAGGACCATGAATCTCGGTTTACATTATCAGAGATTTCCTATTGTACCTGAAGGATACAATGATGCAGATTGGAATACCTTATCAGATGATTCCAAAGCGACTAGTGGATATATATTTAGTATAGCTGGAGGAGATATATCTTGGAAATCAAAGAAAAAAACTATCCTAGCTCAATCCACAATGGAATCTGAGATGATAACACTAGCCACAGCTAGTGAAGAAGCAAGTTGGTTGAGCTGCTTGCTAGCTGAGATCCCTTTATGGGAAAAACCTATGCCAGCTGTGTTGATCCACTGTGATAGTACCGCGACTATTGCAAAAATCAAGAACCGTTATTATAATGGTAAAAGACGTCAAATTAGAAGAAAGCACAACACTGTTAGAGATTGTATCTCTAAAGGAGCTGTAAGAGTGGACCATGTACGCACTGATGAAAATTTAGCAGATCCTTTGACGAAAGGATTAGCTAGAAAGTATAATACATCATATAAGATAGGACTAATGCCTATCAGAAAATGAGTTGCTCATGATGGTAACCTGACCTAAATGATTGGAGATCCCAAGAAATAGGTTCAATGGGTAATAACAAGTTGTGAGTAATATGAGATGATCATGCAAGTAAAGCATGCATCCTGAAGTAATAAGAGGATGAGATAATAGAAACTCTTAATGAGATCTATACTCTGTATGAGGGAGTACCTAGGCTACATGAGTACTCTTGATAGACTCACCTATGTGATTGTGGAACTTAGGCCAGTTCCTATGGAATTTCGAGGCAGAATTCCTAGAGCCTTCATTAAACTGGGATACACGTGAAGGGACATTAAAGCATGAGCTATTAGAATACACCTTAAGAAAAGGTTGTGTGCAGGTTTGATGTCTGAGATAGAGTTCAAGACATTTGTGTCACTCTTGTTGAATTGGAATCCTACTTGCTATGCAAAGGTTCAAGTCGTAGACACCTTTCTTTATGCATAATCTTAGAAACGTTTGACATTACTTCTAAAATCAATTTTTTAAATTCAAGTGGGGAATTGTTGGAACATGTCCATGTTCCAATATGTTGAATTTAAAAATTTCTCAAGTCCCACATTGTTAGAATATCTTTTTGGTTGAAAAAAACCATTTAGTACGACATTGCTCATGTAAGAAATATTAACTACCTTACTTCACTATATAAGGAGTGCACATGTTTCATTCCAAAATACACCAAAAACTATTCTATTAGTTTTTCCTTCCTCACTCTTATAACTCTGTGTCTCTCGAATTGTTGAAGTGCCATCTTCTTCCCTTTTCTTCCTACTCGTTGAATCTTCCGAGTATTTTCTTAAATTCTCTTTAGAGAATTATGTTAATATCTCCTCATTTGTGTTGAGAAATTTTCAAGTTTAATCTTTTGGATTCTCTTTGGAGAATTATTTGAATTTCTATTTGGAGAAATTATTATGAGTGGTCAAATGACCATTATTAATTTCTCTTTGGAGAATTATTTGAGTTTATTTTTGTTTGAGAAATTATTATGACTGGTCTTTGTACCAGATACTACGAGTAGTATTGATATTTGAATGGTCTTGTACCATCAGAGGGTGTATTTCTAGACCGATTATCTACCATGCAAGTAGTAATCGTACAATATAGAACTGGGCTGTTTTATCCTGAAGACGGCGTGGTAGTTCGACTGCTTTGCATAATTTTGAGTAGTACCACGAAACGTCTTAAAGAGAGCGACCTAGTCCGCGACTCAACCCGGTAATTTCTTCGGTGGTAAATATTTAAAAATCTGAAAACAACAGTTCAAGAGTTTAAATTCTCCAAGACTAAGATTGCTCATATTCATGTTTTAAGTTAGATCTTTGATCAAGGTACGCAATTCATATATTTATACAATCTTTAGATACTCATGAAACTTCATATAGATTCTTCTAAGCATTTCCCTATCATTCTTATTATATACTCTTTAAAATCATGGCTTTTCAAAAGAAAAAAAAACCAAAATTTGAAGAAGTGCAACCAGTTACATAAATAATGTAACCGATTGCTTCAATGTTTTCACTAAAATTTTGAATGTTGAAAAAATGCAACCGATTGCATAAAAAAGGAAACCTATTGTTTTTTGGTTGTATTTCAAATTTTTTGAACATTGTTGAAAGTGTAACCAATTGCATAAAATATGTAGCCAAAATGGTGACGACAATATCGAAAAAGAAATATCTCTCTAAAATGACTTATGCAATATTGTTTGGCAAACTATGAAAACATGAGATATAAATTGGAAGATTAGAAAAGCCTGAAGTACAAGAAAAGAAACCTAAAAGCATCGCTGATGACACTCTATCATTGCATGTATTCTGTCGAAGAAACTGAGAAAAAGAAGTCAAAGATCACCAAGTTTGATGAATAGCCAAAGGACGGAGCAAAAATGACCAAATATGAAGAAATAGGGACTTGGGGGAAAATTGAATGAAAAGGGAGCAAAAGAGAGAAAGTTACTAGAATAATCACACCACCATCGCGTGCGTAATGGACTTTCTAAACTTGTATCGCGCACGATGCAGTCATTGATGCGTGCGATATGCCCTTTATCTGGGAAATTTTTGACGCGATCTGACTGTTTCAAAAGGCTTTAAAAGGGAACTTTTGGCACTTTTTCAAAGTTTATGCAATTTTACACTGCAAGTCACGATTAACAACACCAGAAAGCATATTTGGAGCACATTTGAAGCTACTGGAGGCCAATTCTTCAAGGGATATCTTATACAAACCTCTTATTTTTATTTGGTATTGTAATTTATTCATTATGAGTAGCTAATTTTCTCCAAGTTAGGTTTTGTAGGATGAACCTATTTTAATACTGTTGGGTCATATGTTAGATTTGTTATTGCATGAATAATTTGAGTTATAATTCTATTCAATTGCTTCTTGTACGTAATGCTTTTTATGTGAGATACTCTTTTAATCTGAATTTGGGCACATAGGGAATACTGACCATTAGTCTATAGGTTGGACCTAGGGCCAATTGTCATACTTACACCAGTTAAATATGGATAGGAGACTTCGAGTAGTGGTTTATGAATTAACATACTATTGCATCGCTTAATACTCAGCAAACTCTAGTTCATAGGAAACCATAACCTCTTGAAGAGACTTTGCAGAAGTTCATTCAAGCAACCCAAAGTAGCTTTGAACATGTAAGAAAACAACATGAAACCATGAGTAATAACCATGATGCATCCTTAAAAAATTTGGAGATGCAAATTGGTAAACTTTCCTGCCAAGTGGATGCATTACCTGGTTTTGGTGGGGGATTCAATGGTAATACTGTTGATAATCTTAAGAATGAAACATGTAAGGCTTTGGAATCATGGTTTAATATGAACACCAATGTTTAAAAGGATGAGATAGTGGAAGAAGTAGGAATTGAGAGTGAGAAGGAAGTAAGTGAAAATGCAAGTGACTCCACTGAAAAAGGATTCACCATTGATCAGCTGATAGATAAAAACTCACCCTTGAGGAGGACTAAGAAACATATCCTGAATGACCATAGTCTTGAATTTCCCTACTATATCAAACCACCGTATCATATCCTTAAAAAGAAAGCAAAGGTGGAAGATGCGGGGCTATTTCAAAAGTTCAAGGAAATTATTGCTAAGCTTCAGGTAAGTATTCTTTTCAATGAATTTTTGTAACTAATGCCTAATTATGCTAAGTATATTAAGGAATTCCTCAGTGGAAAAAATAAAGAGAAAGAAGGTGAACATGTAGATGCTGCCATACCCAAAATTTGCCCCACCCTTAATTACATTGAGGTTTTCTTTAAATAAATCGTATCGTGTAATTTTTAATTTGCAGGGGTGTAAAACATAAAAGAAAGAGTGTTGGTTTTAAAATGGGCCATCAATATCTGATGGCCCATTAGGTTTTAAAATAAAAGTCCATGTCAAAAGAGATACTTTGTTTTTTGGTCAAATAATTGCATTAAGGCCCACTAAAATTCTTTTCTTTTAAAGAGGGTGTTTAAAGAATTGCATTCTATTTATTAATTCCCAATAAGGTTAAACATTGTGGCCCGACCCAATCGATTTTGTCAAGATTTTTTTCGACTCTAAAGACATAACATTTTTATCATCATTATCGAAATTCATATTATTAGAACTTTTTTGAACTTTATTTTTGTTTTTTAAAAAGGGATAATTAACAAAAAGGGCTATCAAATAACCTTTTTTACTTAGGCCCATCTTAACTTATTATATTGCTGTTTCAAATAAACAGAAACCAAATTAGGCCCAATAACTAATTGTATTAAGGTCCGTTGTGTTTATTTTGAGAACTATTTTTAATCACAAACAATGTTTTATTATTAATTTTTATTAATTAAAATGTTGTATTAAGGATTAAAATAAATTTCTGCTTTATTTGATTAAGAGAGGATTAAAGTAAATTTCTGTTTTATTTGATTAAGAGAAAAGGGTTGAAAGAGTTTTTGTTCAGGGCCAAATAACGGAAACGACATTGCCCATTAAGGTGTTTTATTGTAAGCTTTTTATAATTAAAACTTCATTATTTTGTAACAGGTCCAGCCCAAATAAAAATGCATACAATAAAAAAAACGTAATTATTTTCAAAAAGAAACATCTACTGTATCAATTAAAGACTAACACATTTTTTGCTTCATTCCACAAACACTTTAATGTACGAATCAAGCACAAAATTATATTCAAATTCATGCCAAAAAAGAAATAAAATCAACATTAATACAGAGCCATAATCAAGTTACACAGATCTGTAAAACTTTAATGAGAATCAATTCTAAGTTTCTAAAAAAACAATCACAAAATAAAGAAACTATTAAATTTGTTCCCTAAAACCAAGTTCCCAAATTGCTATAAAAAAACTCAGCTGACGAACAGTGGGGGGGGGGGGGGGGGGGGGGAGGGAAGAATAAACAGAAAAAGGTTACAATAGGGGGGAGAGAAAACAAACAATACATAGACGAAAAAAATAGAAGGAGAAATATACAAAAAAATAATTTTGTATAATAAAAGAGAAACATAGGGAATTCTCTTATCACTGTGAACCGCTAACCCTTCCCCGTGTAAGCTTCTTCCGTCACCGGGAACAACTGAAGATCCATCGGGCTTTTGCGATTCCGAGACCTCTGATCAACACCAGTCCACCGCCGGATCCGCTTCTTCGCTTTTAGGTAACCCATTTTTTTCCTTTTGACGCTGCTTTTGTGTTTTGATATGGAGTGGTTAAGAGGAATATGGTGGGACGAGACCAAGGAGAGAGATACTGGTGCCGCCGCTGTATATTATGAGATAGGGCTTGTGAGGTGAAGGAGAAGATAACCCGAAGAGAGAGAGAGAGAGAGAGAGATAAAGCAGAGAGAAAATGTTTTGAAAAGAGGATAAATTTTTGTGAAACATGGGAACAGAATAATTTTGAAGCGGCTGATGATGAGAGGCATTATCCTAGGTTTTTTTATGAGTTCCAATTGGGCCTAACATGGTTCACTATCCATTTTTAGCCCAACAACTTATTTTTGTTAGTATTTTTTTCTTCTTCTTCTTTGTCCATAACTCTTGGGCCTGACTTCACCCTACTTCTCACCCCCCGATTTTGCTAAGCCCCTCAAAGACATACCATGTTAGAACAAAGTTTGGTTCTAATCATATCTTAGAGTTTTGATGATAACAATGAAATAAAATTTTGTGAAATATATTTTATACTCTGACTTGTGTGTTCTCTAAGTTCAGATGATGTTCTGACTCATGCATCTTAGAAAGAAACAACATTCTATGCAAGTCTAAAGCAAACTCAAAATGAAGCACTCGAAAGCAAACTCTGATGAAGAGCAATACTAAGCAACCTATGATAAAGCTAGCTGAAGCAAAGATCTGAAAGAAGCATGCTGAAAGCAACATCTAATAATGCAAGATTAAAGTAAAATCTGATGAACACATAAATTGAATAATACCCTGATAGAAGAAAAGATAAAGTATACTCTGAAATGGCAACGTTGCAAGCAAACACTTAAACATCCACATACAAGCTCTGACAGTACCGTTGGTTATTAAATGCTAAGACGGCTAACGCACTCAAGTGTACTACGCACAATCATTGGAAACATAAAGACCAAGCCTACACGCATCATTAAATGCATGCACTCTCATCAAGGCAGTAACGATCAATAATTGGAAGCTATATATAGAAGACCTTTTATTTCAAAGAAAGGTTACTGATCCACGTAAAACATACTTACGCTCACTGTTTTCATACTTGTAAACTAATACTGTATAATGGGTGGATGTTAAGTATTGGGCAACAATCTTAGTGATAAATTACAGTTTGTGATAAAGCTTATTAGAAGCAATCTGTTTCACTACTATTAAGAGATGATTTTGTAAGTGTTCCTTGAGAGACCAGTTGGGTCAGATTTCTCAAGAGGGCTAGGACTAGTTGATTATTAGAGGTGTTAGTCACTTGCAGTTGGCTTGTGCATTGTATTGTTAGTCACAACAGTTTGGTTGTGCATTTGTAATCAGTTTGAATAGTGGGTTAAGTCCTCGTTGAGAGAGGCGAAATCACCTTGGCAGGTGGACTGGAGTAGTTTGAGTTTCAAACGAACCAGGATAAAAATACATGTGTCCTTCCATCAATATTACGCGAGAAAAAGGAAAAACTTATTCAACCCCCCTTCTAAGTGTTTTCTCACCCTTAAATTGGTATCAGAGCTCTAGTTCTGGGTGCAAACACCTAACAGTGTCAGAAAAAGATCCAGAAGGAAAACATATGGCAACTGAACAAAACAACAACAACAGCACCAAACCTCCTGTGTTTGATGGAGAAGACTTTGAATACTGGAAGGATAGACTAGAAAGTTTCTTTCTAGGTCATGATGCTGATCTATGGGATTTGGTCCTAGATGGGTACACTCATCCAGAAGACAAAGACGGAAACAAGATTGACAGAAAGAACATGGATAAACAACAGAAGTTAGATTTCAAGAATCACCACAGAGCCAGAAACATCTTTCTGAACGCTATCTCTAAAACTGAATATGAGAAAATCACCAACAGAGATACAACACATGACATGTTTGAGTCTCTCTAAATGACTCATGAAGGAAATGCTCAAGTAAAAGAGACAAAAGCTCTGGCTCTCATCCAGAAGTATGAAGCCTTTAAAATGGAATAAAATGAGTCTATTGAAGCTATGTTCTCGAGATTCCAAACTCTGATTACTGGCCTGAGAGTTCTGAACAAAGGATACACCAAGGCAGACCATGTTAAGAAAATTATCAGAAGTTTACCCAGAAGATGGGCACCTATGGTTATTGCATTCAAAGTGTCAAAAGATTTAAATGACGTATCCCTTGAAGAACTTATCAGTGCTTTAAGAAGTCACGAGATAGAACTTGATGAACATGAGCCTCAGAAGAAAGGTAAGTCTGTCGCCCTTAAATCTATTAAAAAATGTGAAACTAGCTTTTCAGGCAGAAGGAGGAAACTCTGAAGATTCTGCATCAGAAGAAGATGAGTTATCTATGCTCTCCAGAAGGATCAAGCAGATGTGGAAGCACAGACAAATGAAGTTCAGAAACTACAAGAGGTCAGAAGATAAACCAGAATCTTCTGGACATAAGAAGTCAAGAAGAAGAGATATAGTCTGTGTGATCGGTGGAAATAGAACTGACTGTTTCTAAGCTGGTTTCGCAAAATTTCGCGGTAAGAAAGAGTCGCCACCGTCTTTTATGTTCTCCAACATGGAAAGGACAAAAGCACAGCAAAATTCCTTATTCGAGAATGTCTCTCGGTTCGGGAGGTAGATTTATAGAAAGGGAAGGTGTTAGCACCCTTTCTATCCATGGTTATCCACGGGCTCTTAGGTACTTGCTCTTATGTTTTCAAAATTGTTTGCTTTTTAAATGTGTGTGTGGGTTTTGAAAAAGTTTCGTTTGAGTGACTCTTGTATCTTTCCTCAAGAGTGTATGAAAAATTTGTTTTGAAAACTTTTAGAGAAGTGTAAGGTGTGAAAAGTATTTTGTTTGTTTGAAAAGAGCAAGTACTTAAGAGAATCTACCTACTCTAAGGAATTAAGCTGCATAAGAGTCCTTTAGATAGTGCTATCCCACCATTGAGAGGTAGGTAGCACCATCGTTGGAGGTGTTCGGGTCAATTCGATTAAGGGACAGTGTGGTCACCGAAGCAATGGTAGGACATCTTAGAAGTAACCCTAATATCCTAGATCCTTTTATCCGAGGCAACTGTTTCGAGGCAACTGGATCTTTAGACAAAAGGGCGACTTTTAAGACACCCTATACTTGATGACCACGTTTCGAGGCAACGAGTGAAGCGTACCCTAAGAGTGGCATGTGCTTTGTGTGTTGTATTCAGTTAATGTTTGTCTTTGTAATTAGTGAGCTACGAGTTGTTTTTATTTACCATAAATTCTTTCATGCATTTAACAGTTAGGGGGTGCGGAAAGTAAATTGCGGAAACATAAATCCTACGCTATTACAAGGCACGGGTCTATACATCGCCAAAAATACAAAGACCCGTTTTTAGTAAATAAGTACGGAAAGTAAATAAAAACAATAAACCTAATTACTATTACAATCTTGAAAGCAATTACATAATAATAAACTATGCGCGAATAAAAATTAAATCGGAAATGTTCTAAGGGTGTTGACCCTTTTGAGAAAAAGAAATTGAATTTTTTTTGGTCTTTTTGGTGATTAAATGAAATTAAAAACTAATTGTTAAACTAGTTAATTAATTTATTAAAAGAAAATATATTTTTTGTGTTTTTTATGTTTTTTATGGAATAAAATAAAAAGAAATAAAATTAAAAGTTAATTTTACCTAATTCTAAATCTATTTTAATTATTAAGAAAAGAAGTTAAAATTGCCTAATTAAACTATTTATTTGTTAATATTTTATTTACAAAAATAATATGAGAATAATAATAATAATAATGTTAATTCTATTTTTTGATTTTTTATGAAAATATGTTAATTATGTTAATTGTTAATAATAAAAATAATTAAAAGGTTAATAATTAAGAAAAATGTAAAAAAAAAGAAAAGAAAAGAATAAATCAAGGGAAGGGGGTACTGGGCTAGATGGAGGTGTGCATAGAATTATGGCCCATTTAGAAGCCATGTTGACCATTGGAATTGAGTGGAGCGCTGTTGACTCCTGAGCATGGTGCTCTTGCTTTCTGGACCTTTGGATTTGCATCTGTGGACACTTGACTGGCTTTTGGATGAGGTTTATGGTGCACATCATTTGAGAATCTGCACAGGAATACCTTGAAAAAAATAATATGAGAATTATAGGGGGACCTGGGAATCAAACCCAGGTCCCAGAGATTACAAGCCACGTCTTCCACCACTGCATCACTTAGGCGCGTTTGTAAGTAGAGTGAGAAACAAACATTATATCAAGTAAACACGCCATGTGCTGAAAAATAAAAAAGAGCGCGCGTGGTTTGAATCAACCACACACGCACAGCCACCTCATCATCGTCTTCCTCTTTTCTGCAAAATAGAAATAAGATAGCGGGGGTTTTTAACCCCCACTAAATGCAATGACAGAAAATAGCGAATAGAAATAGGGGTAACATAAAAAGGGCGCGAGGTATCCATCCCGTTCGTCTCATCATGCTGAGTTTGACCATATATGTTTGGAATCCTGATTTTACAGTATAGCAAAAGCCCCAATTCTAAACCTTAAAAACCCTAAAGTGTTTCAATGGCAAGTCATGATTATGTACATGATAATGAAATTAGACAATGCCAAAAGCTTTGGGAAGATGTCAGCAACACAAATCAATCAAGAGAATGTATTAAAAACGCATGGAATATGATATGTAGATTTGGAAATATATGCAAACCGTATGAGTTGTGTGCTTTGATTCTGATGGTGTTAGGGCTCGTTTTTGATAGCAATAGACTCCTGGAGATTCAGGCAAGCTGTTTGAATCCAAAAGAGGCTTTGAATTACGCTGCAAATAGGTTTTCGGTTTCTCACTTTTTCTTTGAAATTTTGAAATTGCTTATGCTGTATGGGAGTGTTCTAGGTCGTGTTCTCTGTTGCCAAGGCTTGCATATATGTTTTGTAATGAGAATCAATCAATATAATGAACATTAAACCAATGCAATTATGTTCTTGGTTTTGCCATAAACTCCATTGAAGAAAACTTGCCTTTTGTGTCCAATTTTAAATTCCATGCTCATAATAGGATGTACACGAATTTGGAAGGTGCTTCATGGTGTATCAAAGCTATTCAAGCCACAAAATATCCTTTATTTAATTTTCTTGATTTTTATTTGAATTTTAAAGATTTAAAATGAATTAAATCAAATAAAATTAAATAAAAATAGAAAAATTAATTTTTTAATCTTGAAATAATTTGTGGGACACGTGGGAGGCATGGCCAAGCTGAACCAAGTGGAAAAAGTGGACCCTTTTTGTCAAAAGTGAAGTTTCAAGGATAGTTGACTTTGGCCATTTCACAAAAATTTCCCAACTTCTCCAATGCATATCTTGCTCAATTTTGAAGCTATGAACATTTTCTTGGACATTTTGGAAAGGTCTTGAAGTTCTCTAACCAATGCCGTTGGTCCCATGTCATTTTGATTTACCAATATCAAGTTATGGTCTTTGACTTAAAATGCCTTTTTGTTGACTTTTGAAAATGACCTATAATGTTGAAAATGATAACTTTTTGTGAGAGCATTTCTTGGACTTGGAATGTGAAGATGAGTTGTAGGAAATGTCATCCCCTTCAAAATGAGCATTGGATGGGATTTTTCTGATGAACCATGAAAAAGTTATGCCTTGGTCAAGTTGCAGTTGACTTTTCAACTGTCCAAAAATGGAAACTTTTGCATCTTGATGATTTTTGAGCCATTCTTGAGGAATTATGATCAAGACTTGATCAAATGATGATTGTGGCTTCAAAATAATATGTTGACCAAAATTTTTGACTTTTGACTGCCAAATGACCATTTTGCCCCTACAGTTGATTGTGAGGCAATTAGGGTTTTTGACTGTGCAACTTGACCTTGTGAGCCTTGAAACTTGGCACGTAGATGCTTGACAATGTATATGGGCATATGGGACTTGATTGAGCCCTTGAAAACCTCAACTTCCTTGCAGGAACCAAAACCCTAATTTTGACTGGCTTAGGAGGATGGTTTGACTGTGCAACCCTTGAGTAGACTTGAGATGATGCTTGCCAAAACTTTGAAGAATATGGGAGGGCAAATTTTGGGGTACAACAGTTGCCCCTGTTCAATCTTCTTAGACTTGAGGATGTAGATTGGCGTGCGTGCCTTTCGTGATCCGAAGGTGGAAGATGATTGAACACTAGAGTGCCCAGAAATTTGCACTCACACAGTAGAGTATCAACAATGTGATAGCGGGAATGGGCTTACAGATGCCATTTGGAGAGATGGTGGATATGAGGATGGGCTTATAGATGCCATCTGGAAGTGTGACAGAACCTTGTCGCGAATGGGCTTATAGATGCCATTTGGAACTATAATGGATAGCTGCGTCCGAATATGAAATAGAATGGCCTCCGTGTCTGGAGCATATCTAGTCTGTGTTTGAATGAGTGACAGTATGTCATCCGAATCTGGATCATATCTGGACTGGCTTTTGAATGAATCTGGACTAAACAATAGAATAGCATCCGGGCTGGAGCATCTCTAAGTTGTCTTTAGAAGCTTGAATCTGAATAAGAAATAGAATAGCGTCCGGGTCAGGAGCATCTCTAAGCTATATCTCAAAGGAAGTCTGAATAAGTATCAGAATGTCGCCATGTCTGGGTTGCATCTGAACTATCACTGGACAGAATCTGGAATAAGTATCAGAATGTCGCCATGCCTGGGTTGCATCTGAACTATCTCTAGAAGGAAATCTGAATAAGCAATAGAATAGCATCCGAATCTGGAGCATCTCTAGGCCATCTCTGAAAGGAATCTCTGAATAAGCAATAGAATAACATCCGTGTTCGGAGCATTTCTAAGCTATCTCTAGAAGGGAGTCAGGAATAAGTATCATAATGTAGCCATATCTGGATCGCATCTGAACCATCTCGAGAAAGAATCTCTGAATAAACAATAGAATAGCATCCGTGGTTGGAGCATCTCTAAGTTATCTCTGAAAAGAATCCCTGAATAAGCAACTCTGGCTAAGCAACAGAATATCGTCCATCTCTAGAGCATTTCCCAGCTATATCTGAAAGGGAACTCTTGAATAAGCAAAAGAATAACATCCATCTCTGGAGCATTTCTAAGCCATCTCTGGAGAGAAATCTGGAATAAACAATAGAATAGCATCAATGGTTGGAGCATCTCTAAGTTATCTTTAGGAGTTTGAATCTGAATAAGCAATAGAATAGCGTCCAGGTCAGGAGCATCTCTAAGCCATCTCTGAAAAGAACTCTGAATAAGCAAAAGAATAGCGTCCATATCTGGAGCATTTCCCAGCTATATCTGAAAGGAAACTCTTGAATAAGCAAAAGAATAACGTCCATCTCTGGAGCATTTCTAAGCCATCTCTGAAGAGAAAATCTGAATAAGCAAAAGAATAGCATCCATCTCTGGAGCATTTCCCAGCTATATCTGAAAGGAAACTCTTGAATAAGCAAAAGAATAACGTCCATCTCTGGAGCATTTCTAAGCCATCTCTGAAGAGAAAATCTGAATAAGCAAAAGAATAGCATCCATATCTGGAGCATTTCCCAGCTATATCTGAAAGGGAACTCTTGAATAAGCAAAAGAATAACATCCATCTCTGGAGCATTTCTAAGCCATCTCTGAAGAGAAAATCTGAATAAGCAAAAGAATAGCATCCATATCTGGAGCATTTCCCAGCTATATCTGAAAGGGAACTCTTGAATAAGCAAAAGAATAACATCCATCTCTGGAGCATTTCTAAGCCATCTCTGAAGAGAAAATCTGAATAAGCAAAAGAACAACATCCATATCTGGAGCATTTCCCAGCTATATCTGAAAGGGAACTCTTGAATAAGCAAAAGAATAACATCCATCTCTGGAGCATTTCTAAGCCATCTCTGAAGAGAAAATATGAACACGCAAAAGAATAACATCCATATCTGGAGCATTTCCCAGCTATATCTGGAGATAAATCTGAATAAGCAAAAGAAGAACATCCATATCTGGAGCATTTCTCGGCTATCTCTTCAATATCTTTAATGTAGATATGCCCTGGATGGATACAGGTGTCGAATCTACTCACAGATATGCCCTGGTTGGATACAGGAATCGAATCTGGAATTGCGATAGTTGATAGTAATCATCTTTGGGATTGACCTTTTTCCTGAAAAGGCGAAACATCAGTTGTATGCAATGTCATGATGTATGAAATGCATGATGTCATGATGTCCCCAAAATAAATAAGATAGTGTGTTATGATGCGTATATGCATATGTCATGATGTATGTCAATGTGATGTTTATGAATGCATTTTCGTCTAGGAAAATAAATCCTTGACGAATGCCGGGAAGCTGAATCCTGGGCTGATGTTTGAAGAGTAGAGTTCTTCATTTCCGCTGGGGATGATGGTTGCAAGAATAAACTGGTAGGAGAAGATGACTCCGTTGGGGAATAAACTTGTTGGAGAGATTACTCTGCGGGGAATTGCTCTGTGGGAAGAGATACTTCGCTGAGGTTTGATGATAACTCCGCTGGGGATTCCGTTGATATGTTATGTTGGAAGATTTGATGAACTCCGCTGGGGGGAGGAAGAACTTCGCCGAGGACGATCTTTCCGTGGCAATTAGCTGAGGATGACCCAGTTATACCCTGGTGGGGAATAACCTTTGAATAAAGCCGGGGAGACACGTTCGTGCTCTGCGGGGGATAAGCTTCCAGAATCTACTGGGGATAAGCTTCCAGAATCTACTGGGGAGATTGATTCAACCCTCCTGGGGAAACTTTTGAGACTGTACTGGGGAGTGGCTCCACTGGGGTGTCTGGTATTCTGCCGAGGAACAATCTTATATTAAGACGATCGGGGATGCTTGCTTAGGAATAGCTGTATACTCCGCTGGGGAATATTGAGATTTTCTGGGGATACCCAACTTCCTTAAGGTTGACAGTAGATTAACTCTGCTTGGGGAGGGTGTTGTTGACTTGCTGGAGATACTGTGTCTTTTCAGGGCTGATGAGAGACCAACTCTGCTCGGGAGAGAGTATTGCTGAATCTTATCTTACTCTGCGGGGAGTGAAGGTATCTTGGTCACGTTCTTCAGCTGAACCTACCTTGGTACCTTGTCGGACAGAGCAACTAGATCGCTCGGACAACTCATTATTGCCCCTGTTTCTGCTGGAGAAAAAAGACCTAGGAGGTGCTTGATAACTGCTGATTGATGAACCTTCTTCTGGTAGGCAAGTGACGAGATGACGGGACATAGTCGTACGCTTTGATCCCTAACTTTTGCCTGGACCGCCCTTTCGGGTTTTCAGTCCATCGGGATACCCATTTTTGCCCAAGCCGCATTTTCAGGTTTTCGACTTGCCGGGTGTGCAAATTTTTTCATTTTCATCCCTTATTTCTGCCTGAACCCTTTTGGTTCGCCGGGAAGCCCTTTTTTTTGCCTAGGTGTGTCAACCTAGAGGGTCTTTGATTTTGCGTAGTATTTTTTCGACTATGTCTGTGCTCTCAGGATGCAGGGAGTTGTCACTGTCAGTAGTGCTGTGTTGTCATACTACCAGAAGATCTTCGTTTGATCGTGCCAGATTCTTGCTGGAATTCCTGCACAACGCCTCGAGTGATCCAGATGGAGATTTGCCCCTGGTTATTTGGCATTTGAGAGATTCTCTGAATCTTGACTTGACTGCCCCAGATGATGGACAATGATCACATCTGCCCCTTGGTTGGAAGTGCTTTTGTTCATTAGACATTCGTCGTGCGAACTTCTACGTTGTTCAAACAAATAGTCATATGCAAGCAATGTTATATTAAAAATGCAAAGCTTATGTCTGTTTCGAAGTTTTTGAAAATGCGTCTTTTTTAGTAAAAACAAGTGAATTTTGTAACATGTGATGTCAACTCAAGATTTTACAGCGAGCCTTAAGGAGTCAGGATACCTTTCGTATCAGTATGCTTTCGAACTACCCTATGCTTCAGCTAGGACTTTTAAGGGTTGTAACGTGGCCTGGTTCACGGTTTAAGAAACAAAGGATAAAGGCTCAAATTTTATTTGTACCCACCCGTTCTTCGTGATGTTCTTTAAACCTAAACTCAGCTGATCGTGCGTTAGACCTTGTTTGAGTCTTTTGCTCTGATATACCAGTGATGGTTCGGATATCGACAATTTATTTGGAATAGGCAGTCATTCCTTTTTTGGTTGAGGGTTTATAGGACCTCTTTCTTTTTTGATTTCGTTATCCCTTATTTTTTTTTGCCTGAACTGTTTCTTTTGTGATTACAGTCAGCGGGATGCCCCAGTTTTGTAAGTCTCCTTCGTACGTTTTGACTTATTGGGCTTTTATTTTGAGATAATGACTGCCTGTCCTTATGATTGTTCGGAACCATCACTGTCTTTTTGTTTTGTAAGGACTTCTTTGGTGCCATTCGTCGTGCACTTGGATCAACTGAGAGAACTACCCTGCCCCAGGTTATGATTAAGGGTTTTAATTTTCGAAAATAAAAACTCCTACTTCTTTGGCTCAAAGGGGTTGACGAGGGATTATCTTCCTTATAACTCCAGTGTTTAGGAATTGAAACAATGCCCGTACCTCATCAGCGGGGTCTGTTCAAAAGCATATTGTAGATTGTGGTATCGTTTTCGTCATCCTCCCTCAAGAGGCTTAGAATTATTAACCGAGCGTTGATCATCACAGAAAATATGAAAGCAAATTGAATATAGTGAAAATAATTGGATTAATTCAAAAACAGACATATGCAGTGCATTAATGAAATAAAAGAGTTTTCTATGACATTAATTGTTTGTATAAGCAAAAATTACAACTCGAAAATTCAAATAAACAAAAGCCTTCAATGATTTGGCAAAGGAGCAGTGATCATGTTTCGAGTCTCTGGTGCTTCAAACTGAATCTCTCTGGCGTCAATCATGTCTTGGACCTTGTTCTTCAGAGCCCAACAGTTGTCTGTAGTATGCCCAGGGCTATCAGAATGGTATGCGCACCTATCGTTGGGATGATAGTTAGGAGCAGAAGTGTTTGGATTCCGGAGAGGATCCCTTAAGGTAATCAGCCCCGCCTTCAACATTTGCTGTAGCGCTTGATCCAGTGACATGTTGATCTTGGTGAACTGTCGTTTGGGTGCGACCTCCTTACGTTGCTGCCCCTGTCTTTGCTGAGCAAGCCTAGGATTAAAGATCTGGGTTGCCCCTACATGTTGATCATGGCGACCCTTTTTACTATGCACATCACTGGACTCCTTCTTCCCACTGTGAGGCTTTTTATAAGCATCAGTAGGTGCAGCTTATTGAATCTTTCCAGCCTTGATACCAGCTTCAATCCTCTCCCCGGTCAAGATCAGATCTGTGAATCCGGCAGAAGAATTCCCAATCAGATGGTTGAAGAACGGCCCAGACAGGGTCCCCAAGAACATGTCAACGAGTTCCCGGTCAGTCAGAGGTGGTTGCACCCTTCCAGCAAGGTCTCTCCACCTTTGCGCGTACTCCTTAAAACCTTCACCCGTCCCCAGTGACATACCCTGGAGTTGGGTACGCGTAGGAGCGAGGTCGGCATTATACTGATACTGCTTATAAAAAGCAGTAGCCAAGTCCTCCCAGTTACGAATAGTGGTTCCATCCAGTTGATAGAACCAATCGAGATGAGTCCCTGAAAGACTCTCCTGGAAGAAATGGACCCATAGATTCTTGTCTGCCGTGTAGGGTTGGATCTTCCTCGCGTATGAACGGAGGTGCAGCTTTAGGCAGGAGGCCCCGTCGTATTTTACAAAGGCAGGTGCCTTGAACTTGTGAGGAATCACCACCCCAGAAGATAAACCTAGGTCCCCAAATTCCAACCCAGGCACACGTTGAATCTCCATAGCATTCAACCGGTCTTCCAGCTGTTTGTACCTGTCCTCAGCAGGAGGGTACTGTTCATCATTGAAATCTGTCTCGGTGACAGAGACTACGGGACTAGGAACCCTTCCCTCTTGGTGACTGCCTTCCCCAACAGATGGAGTAGTCCGCTCAACTTCATTCTGCAGTGTATTCCCAGATCTGCGTCTAGGGTTGAACAAAACAGTCCTCTTCTTCTTCTTTTTCAACAGCAGAGTCTTCAATTCCTGTTGTCCTTGTGCTAAGCTCATGACCAGCTCCTGGAACTGGGCGTTCTGGGCCTGGAGGGCCTTGATAGCTTGTCCATTGGATGATTCAGGATTCATGATGACTGCTGAAATAAACAGTGAAGAAGATTAAGCAACCTGTAGAACAGAGTACCTGTAATGCAATGATATGTATGATATGCATGCAATGTTTTCAAGGACCTCGCGGGATAAATAAGAAAGATTGTTAGAACTTGAATTTCGTAGCTTGATTGAAGGAACTTCATTTTGTTTAGAGTCCTTCTTCAAGAGTCAAGGCTCACCATATCGAGTGGGTCATAGCCCATGACTCAAGTCATTAACCTTGGCTAGAGGAAAATAAATCCCTTTTGCCCCTTGCTAGACAGTTTGATTCATCATGACCTACATCACAGACCCTTGAGATCCTTGAAATGGATTAGTCCTTATGTAGGATGTATGCAATGGTATGATGTTATGCCATGCATGGAGTGATGTAAGTAGGCCCTGTAATGAGTCCCAATTAAGGACTGTAAAAAAACCTGCAATGAACTCGTGTTGTTAGATAACAAGTGTGCAACTAATTCAAGTTTGAAGGCACACAAATCACACAGAGAGCCCTTAGAGTTTAGGCCAGCATGAAGTTCAGGTACTACCCTCTTTCAGTTTCGTCGGTTAAGACCTGTCCTATCAAAAGTAACCGGGTTCTAGAGGATCCCAATATCACTGACTACCCTCAATCGGTCATAACTCCAGCGTCGCAATCTTTTCTTGCGGCCAGAACCATCGCGAGAGTTTAGCCTCAATGGGTGTAGCATACTGCTACTGTTCTATGGCCAAGTTGGGTCACATTAGGGTTCTAAGGTCGGTTGGTTCTTAATGACTCCTCAGAAGACCCATATTCTCCTCGTTGCAATACAAGGGATATCGGTACAGACCAAGGTGCCACACCAACGTAGCCACTGCTTCACCCGTGTCGGTCTACGCCGGACAGGTCCCTCACAACTTATGCTACCTAAAAGGATATCCCCAGATCCGGGTTAGGATCTATGAAACTCCGATGCAAAGCCCATAAATATAAAGCAATCAAAGCAAAGCAATTGAAAACATAAGTATGATCTAATCCTAAGGTACACCTCACTCTTAGTATCCCCAACAGAGTCGCCAGTTTTGTGATCGGTGGAAATAGAACTGACTGTTTCTATGCTGGTTTCGCGAAATGTCGCGGTAAGCAAGAGTCGCCACCGTCTTTTATGTTCTCCAACATGGAAAGGACAAAAGCACAACAAAATTCCTTATTCGAGAATGTCTCTCGGTTCGGGAGGTAGATTTATAGAAAGGGAAGGTGTTAGCACCCTTTCTATCCATGGTTATCCACGGGCTCTTAGGTACTTGCTCTTATGTTTTCAAAATTATTTGCTTTTTAAATGTGTGTGTGGGTTTTGAAAAAGTTTCGTTTGAGTGATTCTTGTATCTGTCCTCAAGAGTGTATGAAAAATTTGTTTTGAAAACTTTTAGATAAGTGTAAGGTGTGAAAAGTATTTTGTTTGTTTGAAAAGAGCAAGTACTTAAGAGAATCTACCTACTCTAAGGAATTAAGCTGTGTAAGAGTCCTTTAGATAGTGCTATCCCACCATTGAGAGGTAGGTAGCACCATCGTTGGAGGTGTTCGGGTCAATTCGATTAAGGGATAGTGTGGTCACCGAAGCAATGGTAGGACATCTTAGAAGTAACCCTAATGTCCTAGATCCTTTTATCCGAGGCAACCGTTTCGAGGCAACTGGATCTTTAGACAAAAGGGCGACTTCTAAGACACCCTATACTTGATGACCACGTTTCGAGGCAACGAGTGAAGCGTACCCTAAGAGTGGCATGTGCTTTGTGTGTTGTATTCAGTTAATGTTTGTCTTTGTAATTAGTGAGCTACGAGTTGTTTTTATTTACCATACATTCTTTCATGCATTTAACAGTTAGGGGGTGCGGAAAGTAAATTGCGAAAACATAAATCCTACGCTATTACAAGGCGCGGGTCTATACATCGCCAAAAATACAAAGACCCGTTTTTGGTAAATAAGTACGGAAAGTAAATAAAAACAATAAACCTAATTACTATTACAATCTTGAAAGCAATTACATAATAATAAACTATGTGCGAATAAAAATTAAATCGGAAATGTTCTAAGGGTGTTGACCCTTTTGAGAAAAAGAAATTGAATTTTTTTTGGTCTTTTTGGTGATTAAATGAAATTAAAAACTAATTGTTAAACTAATTAATTAATTTATTAAAAGAAAATATATTTTTTGTGTTTTTTTATGTTTTTTTATGGAATAAAATAAAAAGAAATAAAATTAAAAGTTAATTTTACCTAATTCTAAATCTATTTTAATTATTAAGAAAAGAAGTTAAAATTGCCTAATTAAACTATTTATTTGTTAATATTTTATTTACAAAAATAATATGAGAATAATAATAATAATAATGTTAATTCTATTTTTTGATTTTTTATGAAAATATGTTAATTATGTTAATTGTTAATAATAAAAATAATTAAAAGGTTAATAATTAAGAAAAATGTAAAAAAAAAGAAAAGAAAAGAATAAATCAAGGGAAGGGGGTACTGGGCCAGATGGAGGTGTGCATAGAATTCTGGCCCATTTAGAAGCCATGTTGACCATTGGAATTGAGTGGAGCGCTGTTGACTCCTGAGCATGGTGCTCTTGCTTTCTGGACCTTTGGATTTGCATCTGTGGACACTTGACTGGCTTTTGGATGAGGTTTATAGTGCACATCATTTGAGAATCTGCACAGGAATACCTTGAAAAAAATAATATGAGAATTATGGGGGGACCTGGGAATCGAACCCAGGTCCCAGAGATTACAAGCCACGTCTTTCACCACTGCATCACTTAGGCGCGTTTGTAAGTAGAGTGAGAAACAAACATTATATCAAGTAAACACGCCATATGCTGAAAAATAAAAAAGAGCGCGCGTGGTTTGAATCAACCACACACGCACAACCACCTCATCATCGTCTTCCTCTTTTCTGCAAAATAGAAATAAGATAGCGGGGGTTTTTAACCCCCACTAAATGCAATGACAGAAAATAGCGAATAGAAATAGGGGTAACATAAAAAGGGCGCGAGGTATCCATCCCGTTCGTCTCATCATGCTGAGTTTGACCATATATGTTTGGAATCCTGATTTTACAGTATAGCAAAAGCCCCAATTCTAAACCTTAAAAACCCTAAAGTGTTTCAATAGCAAGTCATGATTCTGTACATGATAATGAAATTAGACAATGCCAAAAGCTTTGGGAAGATGTCAGCAACACAAATCAATCAAGAGAATGTATTAAAAACGCATGGAATATGATATGTAGATTTGGAAATATATGCAAACCGTATGAGTTGTGTGCTTTGATTCTGATGGTGTTAGGGCTCGTTTTTGATAGCAATAGACTCCTGGAGATTCAGGCAAGCTGTTTGAATCCAAAAGAGGCTTTGAATTACGCTGCAAATAGGTTTTCAGTTTCTCACTTTTTCTTTGAAATTTTGAAATTGCTTATGCTGTATGGGAGTGTTCTAGGTCGTGTTCTCTGTTGCCAAGGCTTGCATATATGTTTTGTAATGAGAATCAATCAATATAATGAACATTAAACCAATGCAATTATGTTCTTGATTTTGCCATAAACTCCATTGAAGAAAACTTGCCTTTTGTGTCCAATTTTGAATTCCATGCACATAATAGGATGTACACGAATTTGGAAGGTGCTTCATGGTGTATCAAAGCTATTCAAGCCACAAAATATCCTTTATTTAATTTTCTTGATTTTTATTTGAATTTTAAAGATTTAAAATGAATTAAATCAAATAAAATTAAATAAAAATAGAAAAATTAATTTTTTAATCTTGAAATAAATTGTGGGACACGTGGGAGGCATGGCCAAGCTGAACCAAGTGGAAAAAGTGGGCCCTTTTTGTCAAAAGTGAAGTTTCAAGGATAGTTGACTTTGGCCATTTCACAAAAATTTCCCAACTTCTCCAATGCATATCTTGCTCAATTTTGAATCTATGAACATGTTCTTGGACATTTTGGAAAGGTCTTGAAGTCCTCTAACCAATGCCTTTGGTCCCATGTCATTTTTATTTACCAATATCAATTTATGGTCTTTGACTTAAAATGCCTTTTTGTTGACTTTTGAAAATGACCTATAATGTTGAAATTGATAACTTTTTGTGAGAGAATTTCTTGGACTTGGAATGTGAAGATGAGTTGTAGGAAATGTCATCCCCTTCAAAATGAGCATTGGATGGGATTTTTATGATGAACCATGAAAAAGTTATGCCTTGGTCAAGTTGCAGTTGACTTTTCAGCTGTCCAAAAATGGAAACTTTTGCATCTTGATGATTTTTGAGCCATTCTTGAGGAATTATGATCAAGACTTGATCAAATGATGATTGTGGATTCAAAATAATATGTTGACCAAAAATTTTGACTTTTGACTGCCAAATGACCATTTTGCCCCTGTAGTTGATTGTGAGGCAATTAGGGTTTTTGACTGTGCAACTTGACCTTGTGAGCCTTGAAACTTGGCATGTAGATGCTTGACAATGTATATGGGCATATGGGACTTGATTGAGCCCTTGAAAACCTCAACTTCCTTGCAGGAACCAAAACCCTAATTTTGACTGGCTTAGGAGGATGGTTTGACTGTGCAACCCTTGAGTAGACTTGAGATGATGCTTGCCAAAACTTTGAAAAATATGGGAGGGCAAATTTTGGGGTACAACAGTTGCCCCTGTTCAATCTTCTTAGACCTGAGGATGTAGATTGGCGTGCGTGCCTTTCGTGATCCGAAGGTGGAAGATGATTGAACACTAGAGTGCCTAGAAATTTACACTCACACAGTAGAGTATCAGCAATGTGATAGCGGGAATGCGCTTACAGATGCCATTTGGAGAGATGGTGGATAGGAGGATGGGCTTATAGATGCCATCTGGAAGTGTGACAGAACCTTGTCGCGAATGGGCTTATAGATGCCATTTGGAACTATAATGGATAGCTGCGTCCGAATACGAAATAGAATGGCCTCCGTGTCTGGAGCATATCTAGTCTGTGTTTGAATGAGTGACAGTATGTCATCCGAATCTTGATCGTATCTGGACTGGCTTTTGAATGAATCTGGACTAAACAATAGAATAGCATCCGGGCTGGAGCATATCTAAGTTGTCTTTAGAAGCTTGAATCTGAATAAGAAATAGAGTAGCGTCAGGGTCAGGAGCATCTCTAAGCTATATCTCAAAGGAAGTCTGAATAAGTATCAGAATGTCGCCATGTCTGGGTTGCATCTGAACTATCTCTGGACGGAATCTGGAATAAGTATCAGAATGTCGCCATGCCTGGGTTGCATCTGAACTATCTCTAGAAGGAAATCTGAATAAGCAATAGAATAGCATCCAGATCTGGAACATCTCTAGGCCATCTCTGAAAGGAATCTCTGAATAAGCAATAGAATAGCATCCGTGTTCGGAGCATTTCTAAGCTATCTCTAGAAGGGAGTCAGGAATAAGTATCAGAATGTAGCCATATCTGGATCGCATCTGAACCATCTCGAGAAAGAATCTCTGAATAAATAATAGAATATCATCCGTGGTTGGAGCATCTCTAAGTTATCTCTGAAAAGAAGCCCTGAATAAGCAACTCTGGCTAAGCAACAGAATAGCGTCCATCTCTGGAGCATTTCCCAGCTATATCTGAAAGGGAACTCTTGAATAAGCAAAAGAATAACATCCATCTCTGGAGCATTTCTAAGCCATCTCTGGAGAGAAATCTGGAATAAACAATAGAATAGCATCCGTGGTTGGAGCATCTCTAAGTTATCTTTAGGAGTTTGAATCTGAATAAGCAATAGAATAGCGTCCAGGTCAGGAGCATCTCTAAGCCATCTCTGAAAAGAACTCTGAATTAGCAAAAGAATAGCGTCCATATCTGGAGCATTTCCCAGCTATATCTGAAAGGAAACTCTTGAATAAGCAAAAGAATAACGTCCATCTCTGGAGCATTTCTAAGCCATCTCTGAAGAGAAAATCTGAATAAGCAAAAGAATAGCATCCATCTCTGGAGCATTTCCCAGCTATATCTGAAAGGAAACTCTTGAATAAGCAAAAGAATAACGTCCATCTCTGGAGCATTTCTAAGCCATCTCTGAAGAGAAAATCTGAATAAGCAAAAGAATAGCATCCATATCTGGAGCATTTCCCAGCTATATCTGAAAGGGAACTCTTGAATAAGCAAAAGAGTAACATCCATCTCTGGAGCATTTCTAAGCCATCTCTGAAGAGAAAATCTGAATAAGCAAAAGAATAGCATCCATATCTGGAGCATTTCCCAGCTATATCTGAAATGGAACTCTTGAATAAGCAAAAGAATAACATCCATCTCTGGAGCATTTCTAAGCCATCTCTGAAGAGAAAATATGAATAAGCAAAAGAACAACATCCATATCCGGAGCATTTCCCAGCTATATCTGAAAGGGAACTCTTGAATAAGCAAAAGAATAACATCCATCTCTGGAGCATTTCTAAGCCATCTCTGAAGAGAAAATATGAATAAGCAAAAGAATAACATCCATATATGGAGCATTTCCCAGCTATATCTGGAGATAAATCTGAATAAGCAAAAGAACAACATCCATATCTGGAGCATTTCTCGGCTATCTCTTCAATATCTTTAATGTAGATATGCCCTGGCTGGATACAGGTGTCGAATCTACTCACAAATATGCCCTGGTTGGATACAGGAATCGAATCTGGAATTGCGATAGTTGATAGTAATCATCTTTGGGATTGACCTTTTTCCTGAAAAGGCGAAACATCAGTTGTATGCAATGTCATGATGTATGAAATGCATGATGTCATGATGTCCCCAAAATAAATGAGATAGTGTGTTATGATGCGTATATGCATATGTCATGATGTATGTCAATGTGATGTTTATGAATGCATTTTCGTCTAGGAAAATAAATCCTTGACGAATGCCGGGAAGCTGAATCCTGGGCTGATGTTTGAAGAGTAGAGTTCTTCATTTCCGCTGGGGATGATGGTTGCAAGAATAAACCGGTAGGAGAAGATGACTCCGTTGGGGAATAAACTTGTTGGAGAGATTACTCTGCAGGGAATTGCTCTGTGGGAAGAGATACTTCACTGAGGTTTGATGATAACTCCGCCGAGGATTCCGTTGATATGTTATGTTGGAAGATTTGATGAACTCCGCTGGGGGGAGAAAGAACTTCGCCGAGGACGATCTTTCCGTGGCAATTAGCTGAGGATAACCCAGTTATACCCTGGTGGGGAATAACCTTTGAATAAAGCCGGGGAGACGCGTTCGTGCTCTGCGGGGGATAAGCTTCCATAATCTACTGGGGATAAGCTTCCAGAATCTACTGGGGAGATTGATTCAACCCTCATGGGGAAACTTTTGAGACTGTACTGGGGAGTGGCTCCACTGGGGTGTCTGGTATTCCACCGGGGAACAATCTTATATTAAGACGGCCGGGGATGCTTGCTTAGGAATATCTGTATACTCCGCTGGGGAATATTGATATTTTCTGGGGATACCCAACTTCCTTAAGGCTGACAGTAGATTAACTCTGCTTGGGGAGGGTGTTGTTGACTTGTTGGAGATACTGTGTCTTTTCAGGGCTGATGAGAGACCAACTCTGCTCGGGAGAGAGTATTGCTGAATCTTATTTTACTCTGCGGGGAGTGAAGGTATCTTGGTCACGTTCTTCAGCTGAACCTACCTTGGTACCTTGTCGGACAGAGCAACTAGATCGCTCGGACAACTCATTATTTCCCCTGTTTCTACGGGATAAAAAAGACCTAGGAGGTGCTTGATAACTGCTGATTGATGAACCTTCTTCTGGTAGGCAAGTGACGAGATGACGGGACATAGTCGTACGCTTTGATCCCTAAATTTTGCCTGGACCTCCCTTTCGGGTTTTCAGTCCATCGGGATACCCATTTTTGCCCAAGCTGCATTTTCAGGTTTTCGACTTGCCGGGTGTGCAAATTTTTTCATTTTCATCCCTTATTTCTGCCTGAACCCTTTTGGTTCGTCGGGAAGCCCTTTTTTTTGCATAGGTGTGTCAACCTAGCGAGTCTTTGATTTTGCATAGTATTTTTTCGACTATGTCCGTGCTCTCAGGATGCAGGGAGTTGTCACTGTCAGTAGTGCTGTGTTGTCATACTACCAGAAGATCTTCGTTTGATCGTGCCAGATTCGTTGCTGGAATTCCTGCACAATGCTCCAAGTGATCCAGATGGAGATTTGCCCCTGGTTATTTGGCATTTGAGAGATTCTCTGAATCTTGACTTGACTGCCCCAAATGATGGACAATGATCACATCTGCCCCTTGGTTGGAAGTGCTTTTGTTCATTAGACATTCGTCGTGCGAACTTCTATGCTGTTCAAACAAATAGTCATATGCAAGCAATGTTATATTAAAACTGCAAAGCTTATGTCTGTTTCGAAGTTTTTGAAAATGCGTCTTTTTTAGTAAAAACAAGTGAATTTTGTAACATGTGATGTCAACTCAAGATTTTACAGCGAGCCTTAAGGAGTCAGGATACCTTTCGTATCAGTATGCTTTCGAACTAACCCATGCTTCAGCTAGGACTTTTAAGGGTTGTAACGTGGCCTGGTTCACGGTTTAAGAAACAAAGGATAAAGGCTCAAATTTTATTTGTACCCACCCGTTCTTCGTGATATTCTTCAAACCTAAACTCAGCTGATCGTGCGTTAGACCTTGTTTGAGTCTTTTGCTCTGATATACCAGTGATGGTTCGAATATCGATAATTTATTTGGAATAGGCAGTCATTCCTATTTTGGTTGAGGGTTTGTAGGACCTCTTTCTTTTTTGATTTCATTATCCCTTATTTTTTTTTGCCTGAACTGTTTCTTTTGTGATTACAGTCAGCGGGATGCCCTAGTTTTGTAAGTCTCCTTCGTACGTTTTGACTTATTGGGCTTTTATTTTGAGATAATGACTGCCTGTCCTTATGATTGTTCGGAACCATCATTGTCTTTTTGTTTTGTAAGGACTTCTTTGGTGCCATTCGTCGTGCACTTGGATCAACTGAGAGAACTACCCTGCCCCAGGTTATGATTAAGGGTTTTAATTTTCGAAAAGAAAAACTCCTACTTCTTTGGCTCAAAGGGGTTGACGAGGGATTATCTTCCTTATAACTCCAGTGTTTAGGAATTGAAACAATGCCTGTACCTCATCAGCGGGGTCTGTTCAAAAGCATATTGTAGATTGTGGTATCGTTTTTGTCATCCTCCCTCAAGAGGCTTAGAATTATTAATCGAGCGTTGATCATCACAAAAAATATGAAAGAAAATTGAATATAGTGAAAATAATTGGATTAATTCAAAAACAGACATATGCAGTGCATTAATGAAATAAAAGAGTTTGCTATGACATTAATTGTTTGTATAAGCAAAAATTACAACTCGGAAATTCAAATAAACAAAAGCCTTCAATGATTGGGAAAAGGAGAAATGATCATGTTTGGAGTCTCTGGTATTTCAAACTGAATCTCTCTGGCGTCAATCATGTCTTGGACCTTGTTCTTCAGAGCCCAACAGTTGTCTGTAGTATGCCCAGGGCTATCAGAATGGTATGCGCACCTATCGTTGGGATGATAGTTAGGAGCAGAAGTGTTTGGATTCCGGAGAGGAGCCCTTAAGGTAATCAGCCCCGCCTTCAACATTTGCTGTAGCGCTTGATCCAGTGACATGTTGATCTTGGTGAACTGTCGTTTGGGTGCGACCTCCTTACGTTGCTGCCCCTGTCTTTGCTGAGCAAGCCTAGGATTAAAGATCTGGGTTGCCCCTACATGTTGATCATGGCGACCCTTTTTACTATGCACAGCATTGGACTCCTTCTTCCCACTGTAAGGCTTTTTATGAGCATCAGCAGGTGCAGCTTATTGAATCTTTCCAGCCTTGATACCAGCTTCAATCCTCTCCCCGGTCAAGATCAGATCTGTGAATCCGGCAGAAGAATTCCCAATCAGATGGTTGAAGAACGGCCCAGACAGGGTCCCCAAGAACATGTCAACGAGTTCCCGGTCAGTCAGAGGTGGTTGCACCCTTCCAGCAAGGTCTCTCCACCTTTGCGCGTACTCCTTAAAACCTTCACCCGTCCCCAGTGACATACCCTAGAGTTGGGTATGCGTAGGAGCGAGGTCGGCATTATACTGATACTGCTTATAAAAAGCAGTAGCCAAGTCCTCCCATTTATGAATAGTGGTTCCATCCAGCTGATAGAACCAATCGAGCTGAGTCCCTGAAAGACTCTCCTGGAAGAAATGGATCCATAGATTCTTGTCTGCCGTGTAGGGTTGGATCTTCCTCGCGTATGAACGGAGGTGCAGCTTAGGGCAGGGGGCCCCGTCGTATTTTACAAAGGCAGGTGCCTTGAACTTGTGAGGAATCACCACCCCAAAAGATAAACCTAGGTCCCAAAAGTCCAACCCAGGAACACGTTGAATCTCCATAGCATTCAACCGGTCTTCCAGCTGTTTGTACTTGTCCTCAGCAGGAGGGTACTGTTCATCATTGAAATCTGTCTCGGTGTCAGAGACTACGGGACTAGGAACCCTTCCCTCTTGGTGACTGCCTTCCCCAACAGATGGAGTAGTCCGCTCAGCTTCATTCTGCAGTGTATTCCCAGATCTGCGTCTAGGGTTGAACAAAACAGTCCTCTTCTTCTTCTTTTTCAACAGCAGAGTCTTCAATTCCTGTTGTCCTTGTGCTAAGCTCATGACCAGCTCCTGGAACTGGGCGTTCTGGGCCTGGAGGGCCTTGATAGCTTGTCCGTTGGATGATTCAGGATTCATGATGACTGCTGAAATAAATAGCGAAGAAGATTAAGAAACCTGTAGAACAGAGTACCTGTAATGCAATGATATGTATGATATGCATGCAATGTTTTCAAGGACCTCGCGGGATAAACAAGAAAGATTGTTAGAACTTGAATTTCGTAGCTTGATTGAAGGAACTTCATTTTGTTGAGAGTCCTTCTTCAAGAGTCAAGGCTCACCATATCGAGTGGGTCATAGCCCCTGACTCAAGTCATTAACCTTGGCTAGAGGAAAATAAATCCCCTTTGCCCCTTGCTAGACAGTTTGATTCATCATGACCTGCATCACAGACCCTTGAGATCCTTGAAATGGATTAGTCCTTATGTAGGATGTATGCAATGGTATGATGTTATGCCATGCATGGAGTGATGTAAGTAGGCCCTGTAATGAGTCCCAATTAAGGACTGTAAACAAAACCTACAATGAACTCGTGTTGTTAGATAACAAGTGTGCAAGTAATTCAAGTTTGAAGGCACACAAATTACACAGAGAGCCCTTAGAGTTTAGGCCAGCATGAAGTTCAGGTACTACCCTCTTTCAATTTCGTCGGTTAAGACCTGTCCTATCAAAAGTAACCGGGTTCTAGAGGATCCCAATATCACTGACTACCCTCAATCGGTCATAACTCCAGCGTCGCAATCTTTTCTTGCAGCCAGAACCATCGCGAGAGTTTAGCCTCAATGGGTGTAGCATACTGCTACTGTTCTATGGCCAAGTTGGGTCACATTAGGGTTCTAAGGTCGGTTGGTTCTTAATGACTCCTCAGAAGACCCATATTCTCCTCGTTGCAATACAAGGGATATCGGTACAGACCAAGGTGCCACACCAACGTAGCCACTGCTTCACCCGTGTCGGTCTACGCCGGACAGGTCCCTCACAACTTATGCTACCTAAAAGGATATCCCCAGATCCGGGTTAGGATCTATGAAACTCCGATGCAAAGCCCATAAATATAAAGCAATCAAAGCAAAGCAATTGAAAACATAAGTATGATCTAATCCTAAGGTACACCTCACTCTTAGTATCCCCAGCAGAGTCGCCAGTTCTGTGATCGGTGGAAATAGAACTGACTGTTTCTAAGCTGGTTTCGCGAAATGTCGCGGTAAGCAAGAGTCGCCACCGTCTTTTATGTTCTCCAACATGGAAAGGACAAAAGCACATCAAAATTCCTTATTCGAAAATGTCTCTCAGTTCGGGAGGTAGATTTATAGAAAGGGAAGGTGTTAGCACCCTTTCTATCCATGGTTATCCACGGGCTCTTAGGTACTTGCTCTTATGTTTTCAAAATTGTTTTGAAAAGAGCAAGTACTTAAGAGAATCTATCCACTCTAAGGAATTAAGCTGTGTAAGAGTCCTTTAGATAGTGCTATCCCACCATTGAGAGGTAGGTAGCACCATCGTTGGAGGTGTTCGGGTCAATTCGATTAAGGGACAGTGTGGTCACCGAAGCAATGGTAGGACATCTTAGAAGTAACCCTAATGTCCTAGATCCTTTTATCCGAGGCAACCGTTTCGAGGAAACTGGATCTTTAGACAAAAGGGCGACTTCTAAGACACCCTATACTTGATGACCACGTTTCGAGGCAACGAGTGAAGCGTACCCTAAGAGTGGCATGTGCTTTGTGTGTTGTATTCAGTTAATGTTTGTCTTTGTAATTAGTGATCTACGAGTTGTTTTTATTTACCATACATTCTTTCATGCATTTAACAGTTAGGGGGTGCGGAAAGTAAATTGCGGAAACATAAATCCTACGCTATTACAAGGCGCGGGTCTATACATCGCCAAAAATACAAAGACCCGTTTTTGGTAAATAAGTACGGAAAGTAAATAAAAACAATAAACCTAATTACTATTACAATCTTGAAAGCAATTACATAATAATAAACTATGCATGAATAAAAATTAAATCGGAAATGTTCTAAGGGTGTTGACCCTTTTGAGAAAAAGAAATTGAATTTTTTTGGTCTTTTTGGTGATTAAATGAAATTAAAAACTAATTGTTAAACTAATTAATTAATTAATTAAAAGAAAATATATTTTTTGTGTTTTTTATGTTTTTTGTGGAATAAAATAAAAATAAATAAAATTAAAAGTTAATTTTACCTAATTCTAAATCTATTTTAATTATTAAGAAAAGAAGTTAAAATTGCCTAATTAAACTATTTATTTGTTAATATTTTATTTACAAAAATAATATGAGAATAATAATAATAATAATGTTAATTCTATTTTTTGATTTTTTATGAAAATATGTTAATTATGTTAATTGTTAATAATAAAAATCATTAAAAGGTTAATAATTAAGAAAAATGTAAAAGAAAAGAAAAGAAAAGAATAAATCAAGGGAAGGGGGTACTGGGCCAGATGGAGGTGTGCATAGAATTCTGGCCCATTTAGAAGCCATGTTGACCATTGGAATTGAGTGGAGCACTGTTGACTCCTGAGCATGGTGCTCTTGCTTTCTGGACCTTTGGATTTGCATTTGTGGACACTTGACTGGCTTTTGGATGAGGTTTATGGTGCACATCATTTGAGAATCTGCACAGGAATACCTTGAAAAAAATAATATTAGAATTATGGAGGGACCTGGGAATCGAACCCAGGTCCCAGAGATTATAAGCCACGTCTTCCACCACTGCATCACTTAGGCGCGTTTGTAAGTAGAGTGAGAAACAAACATTATATCAAGTAAACACGCCATATGCTGAAAAATAAAAAAGAGCGCGCGTGGTTTGAATTAACCACACACGCACAGCCACCTCATCATCGTCTTCCTCTTTTCTGCAAAATAGAAATAAGATAGCGGGGGGTTTTTAACCCCCACTAAATGCAATGACAGAAAATAGCGAATAGAAATAGGGGTAACATAAAAAGGGCGCGAGGTATCCATCCCGTTCGTCTCATCATGCTGAGTTTGACCATATATGTTTGGAATCCTGATTTTATAGTATAGCAAAAGCCCCAATTCTAAACCTTAAAAACCCTAAAGTGTTTCAATGGCAAGTCATGATTCTGTACATGATAATGAAATTAGACAACGCCAAAAGCTTTGGGAAGATGTCAGCAACACAAATCAATCAAGAGAATGTATTAAAAACACATGGAATATGATATGTAGATTTGGAAATATATGCAAACCGTATGAGTTGTGTGCTTTGATTCTGATGGTGTTAGGGCTCGTTTTTGATAGCAATAGACTCCTGGAGATTCAGGCAAGCTGTTTGAATCCAAAAGAGGCTTTGAATTACGCTGCAAATAGGTTTTCAGTTTCTCACTTTTTCTTTGAAATTTTGAAATTGCTTATGCTGTATGGGAGTGTTCTAGGTCGTGTTCTCTGTTGCCAAGGCTTGCATATATGTTTTGTAATGAGAATCAATCAATATAATGAACATTAAACCAATGCAATTATGTTCTTGATTTTGCCATAAACTCCATTGAAGAAAACTTGCCTTTTGTGTCCAATTTTGAATTCCATGCTCATAATAGGATGTACACGAATTTGGAAGGTGCTTCATGGTGTATCAAAGCTATTCAAGCCATAAAATATCCTTTATTTAATTTTCTTGATTTTTATTTGAATTTTAAAGATTTAAAATGAATTAAATCAAATAAAATTAAATAAAAATAGAAAAATTAATTTTTTAATCTTGAAATAAATTGTGGGACACGTGGGAGGCATGGCCAAGCTGAACCAAGTGGAAAAAGTGGGCCCTTTTTGTCAAAAGTGAAGTTTCAAGGATAGTTGACTTTGGCCATTTCACAAACATTTCCCAACTTCTCCAATGCATATCTTGCTCAATTTTGAATCTATGAACATGTTCTTGGACATTTTGGAAAGGTCTTGAAGTCCTCTAACCAATGCCTTTGGTCCCATGTCATTTTTATTTACCAATATCAAGTTATGGTCTTTGACTTAAAATGCCTTTTTGTTGACTTTTGAAAATGACCTATATGTTGAAATTGATAACTTTTTGTGAGAGAATTTCTTGGACTTGGAATGTGAAGATGAGTTGTACGAAATGTCATCCCCTTCAAAATGAGCATTGGATAGGATTTTTCTGATGAACCATGAAAAAGTTATGCCTTGGTCAAGTTGTAGTTGACTTTTCAACTGTCCAAAAATGGAAACTTTTGCATCTTGATGATTTTTGAGCCATTCTTGAGGAATTATGATCAAGACTTGATCAAATGATGATTGTGGATTCAAAATAATATGTTGACCAAAATTTTTGACTTTTGACTGCCAAATGACCATTTTGCCCCTGCAGTTGATTGTGAGGCAATTAGGGTTTTTGACTGTGCAACTTGACCTTGTGAGCCTTGAAACTTGGCATGTAGATGCTTGGCAATGTATATGGGCATATGGGACTTGATTGAGCCCTTGAAAACCTCAACTTCCTTGCAGGAACCAAAACCCTAATTTTGACTGGCTTAGGAGGATGGTTTGACTGTGCAACCCTTGAGTAGACTTGAGATGATGCTTGCCAAAACTTTGAAGAATATGGGAGGGCAAATTTTGGGGTACAACAGTCTGCTATGAATGTAAAGAACCTGGACATTACAGAAGTGATTGTCCTAAGCTACAAAGAGAAAGACCAAAGAAAATTTTTGGAAGAAAGAAAGGAATGATGGCCACCTGGGATGATTCAGAATCTTCTGAAGCTAAATCTGACTCAGAAGACGAACATGCTAACCTAGCGTTTATGGCTACCACAGCAGATGACGATGACGATGACTCTGATTCAGAACCAAAAGAGGTACTCTCTGAATTTTCTAGAACTGAACTTGCTGAAAGCTTATCTGAACTTCTTGAAAACTACATCCAACTAAAAATCAAATACAAGAAACTTAAAAAGAATCTTGCGTCTGATTTTGAGAAACTTGAAACTGAAAAATATGAACTTAAAGAAAACATTTTAAAACTCAAAGAGGAAGTTCAAAAATTTGAAAAGATTTCTATTTCAGATTCTGCTTCAAGTTCAAAAGATATTCTTAAAGAATATGACTCTAGTTTTCAAACGTTTCTTGCTAAAAGCATAAATAGAAGCAGAATGGCTTCAATGATCTATGGTGTTAGTGGAAATGAAAGAAGAGGTATTGGATATAAAGCTCTCAGAGGGAAAGAAATATATAAACCTAAGCCTGTTGTGGAAATGGTCATTACATATAAACCGCTACACAAACAATTTAGTTTTGGGCACACACATGATATCAAATACACTTCTCAATCTGAAAATTCTTATGCAAAATCAAAGTTCAACCAGAACTTTAGAAACTCTAACCAAAAAGGACCCAAAAAAATGGGTACCTAAGGAGAAAATAATCTATGTTGCAGATGTCCTTAACAGCTTAGTTTAAACACCAGTCATGGTACCTGGACTCTGGATGCTTGCGACATATGACGGGAAGAAAGTCTATGTTCCAAAGTCTGGAACTTAAATCTAGAGGAGATGTCAAATTTGGAGGAAATCAAAAAGGAAAGATTATTGGTTCTGGAACCATTGGAAACAATAACCTTCCTTCTATAACTAATGTTCTGTTGGTAGAAGGATTAGCGCATAACTTGCTGTCCATAAGTCAATTAAGTGACAACGGTTATGACATAATCTTTAATCAAAAATCCTGTAGAGCTGTTAGTCAAAAAGATGGATCAATCCTTTTTCCTGGCAAGAGAAAGAACAACATCTATAAAATTAATGTTTCTGATCTTAAATCTCAAAATGTAAAATGCCTTATGTCTGTTAACGGTGAGCAATGGGTCTGGCACAGAAGATTGGGACATGTTAGCATGAGAAGAATATCTCAAATTAAAAAACTCAATCTGGTCAGGGGACTTCCCAATCTGAAGTTCAACTCAGAAGCTCTTTGTGAAGCATGTCAGAAAGGAAAAATTTCAAAACCTTCTTTTAAGTAAAAAATGTTGTTTCTTCCTCTAGGCCGTTGGAACTTCTTCACATTGATCTGTTTGGACCAGTTAAAACTACATCCATCAGAGGCAAGAAGTATGGATTGGTAATTGTTGATGACTACAGCAGATCGACATGGGTTAAGTTTTTAAAACACAAGGATGAGTCACATTCTGTGTTCTTCGACTTCTGCATCCAAGTGCAAAATGAAAAAGATTTTAGAATCATAAAAGTTAGAAGTGATCATGGAGGAGAATTTAAAAACCATTATTTTGAAAAGTTTTTTTTAAAGAAAATGGCATTTCTCATGATTTCTCTTGTCCCAGAACTCCCCAACAAAATGGATTTGTAGAACGAAAGAATATACTTTGCAAGAAATGGCCAGAACCATGATTAATGAAACTAATATGGCTAAACACTTCTGGGCAGAAGCAGTGAACATAACATGTTATATTCAAAATACAGTCTCTATAAGACCTATTCTTGAAAAGAGTCCTCATGAATTGTGGAAAAACAGAAAACCCAACATTTAATATTTCCATCCTTTTGGATGCACTTGCTATATTCTGAATACTAAAGATAATTTGAACAAGTTTGATTCTAAGGCACAAAAGTGATTTCTGCTTGGATACTCTGAACGCTCAAAAGGCTATAGGGTATACAACACAAACTCTGATCGTTGAAGAATCATTCAAAGTCAGATTTGATGATAAGCTTAGCCAGCAAAAGCCAAAGCAGAATGAAAATTATGCAGGTACAGAAGATCATCTTACAAACTCTGAAGATTTAGAAGGAAAGGACATCTCAGAAGATCCTCCTATTGAAAACGCTCTGGAAAATCTAAGAATTTCTGAACAACCCTCACAAAATAAATTCCCCGGAATCACATAAACACATCCAGAGAATGTGATTATTGGAAAGAAAGAAGATCCCATCAGAACAAGATCCTCTTTCAGAAACATTGAAGAATCACTATTTGGTTTGGTCTCTCTAATTGAACCAACCTCAATAGAGGAAGCTCTGCAAGACAATGATTGGATCCTAGCTATGCAAGAAGAACTAAATCAATTTTCAAGAAATGATGTACAAGTTAAATCAATATCATAGGAACAAAATGGGTCTTCAGAAACAAGTTAAATGAGCAAGGAGAGGTTGTCAGAAACAAGGCACGACTGGTTGCTCAGGGTTATAATCAACAAGAAGGAATTGATTATAATGAAACCTTTGCCCCAGTCGCCATAATAGAATCAATTATATTGTTAATTTCTTTTGGTGTTCAACACAACATCTCATTATATCAAATGGATGTTAAAAGTGAATTTTTAAATGGTTACATAGAAGAAGAAGTTTATGTCCACCAACCTCCAGGTTTTGATGACCCAAAATTTCCAGAACATGTTTTTAAACTGAAAAAGTCTCTGTACGGTCTGAAACAAGCTCCCAGAGCTTGGTATGAACGTCTGAGTAATTTTCTTTTAGAAAAGAATTTTACCAGAGGGAAAGTGGACACAACCCTATTCAGAAAAACATTTAAAAATGACATTTTAATCTATCAAATATATGTAGATGATATTATATTTGGAACTTCTAATGTCTCTCTTGGAAGAGAATTTGCTGAGTGTATGCAGGCTGAATTTGAGATGAGCATGATGGGAGAACTGAAATTCTTTCTGGGAATTCAAATTAATCAAACTCCAGAAGGTACTTACTTACATCAGACAAAGTATGTTAAAGAACTTCTGAAGAAATTCCAGCTTTCAGAAAGTAAAGAAGCAAAGACACCAATGCATCCTACATG
Source organism: Vicia faba (assembly GCA_948472305.1). Classification (NCBI taxonomy): domain Eukaryota; kingdom Viridiplantae; phylum Streptophyta; class Magnoliopsida; order Fabales; family Fabaceae; genus Vicia; species Vicia faba. The sequence goes on from OX451736.1 coordinate 1,282,733,901, forward strand.
CATTCTGGGAAAAGATAAGGTAAGTAAGAAAGTAGATCAGAAGCTCTACAGAGGTATGATTGGATCTCTTCTCTATCTGACTTCATCTATACCGAATATATTATTTAGTGTATGTTTATGTGCAAGATTCTGATCAGATCCTAGAGAATCTCACTTAACTTTTCTTAAGCGAATTCTGAGGTATCTGAAAGGTACTACTAACCTTGGACTGTGTTACAGAAGATCCAAAGACTTTAAACTAGTAGGTTATTGTGATGCTGACTTTGCTGGAGATAGAATAGAACGCAAAAGAACCTTTGGAAGCTGTCAGTTTCTGGGTGATAATGTTATCTCATGGTACGGCAAGAAGCAAGCCACTATTTCACTATCAACCACTAAAGTTGAATATATATCTGCTGCTGGATGTAGCACTCAGATGATCTGGATGAAGAGCCACCTGGAAGATTATCATCTATATGAAAGTAAGATTCCTATCTTCTGTGATAATACCTCTGCTATTTGTCTTTCAAAAAATCCCATCTTACATTCTAAGGCAAAACATATAGAAATTAAACATCATTTCATAAGGGACTATATTCAGAAAGGAATTTTAAACTTAAACTTTGTAGACACAGACCATCAATGGACTGATATTTTTACTAAACCTCTTTCTGAAGACAGATTTAAATTCATTCTGAAAAACATCAGCATGGAATTTTGTCCTGAATGAAAAATTATTTTTCTTCTATATGTGTTTCCAGAATGTTCCGAAATGAATGTTCTGATTAACTACTCTTCAGAAGTGAGAAGAGGAGTTACATCATAAGCCATTCACCATTTCATTAATTGCTAGTAATGATTATTCTTTTAATTTCAATCGTTCAAAATTCTTTATTGGTTTTATTTCCCAAAATTTTTCTCAAGCTATAAATACCTTACAAAATTCCCCTATTTTACTTTTTACTCTCTCTCTCTCTCTCTCTCTCTCTCTCTCTCTCTCTCTCTCTCTCTCTCTCTCTCTCTCTCTCTCTCTCTCTCTCTCTCTCTCTCTCTCTCTCTCTCTCTCTCTCTCTCTCTCTCTCTCTCTCTCTCTCTCTCTCTCTCTCTCTCTCTCTCTAAGTTTCAATCACCTCTGCGTTTTTGTGCAAAACTCTCTCTATTTTTTTTCAAATCCTATACCTAAACGCTCCAAATGGCTTCATCTTCATCTCCTTCCAAGAGCATTCCTGTTTCATCAAGAAACTCTCAACATGCAGAAAGATATGTCGTTCCTGAAAGAATAACGCTCATACTTGTTGATAGCTTGGAAGTGGTGAGTGAACTTATGGTTAATTTTGATAATCTGAAAGCAAATAGGTTTGACTTGTTTCCGGCGGTGGAATTCTAAGGGTGGCAAAATTTCTTTGATCGTCTTGTTGGACCAGAGTTTCCTCATCTAGTCAAGGAATTCTGGATTCATGCCATTGCCTCTCCAAAGGTCATCCTTTCATTTGTCACGGGAAAAGAGATTTCCATCACTGATAATCTCATTAGGAAACTTCTAGGCTTTGAAGGAAATGGTGTTACTGGAATCCCTAATGGACGAATGGATATGTCCAAAGTTTATGCTGAAATCTTTACTACTGGGAAAGCTACCAACAAAGTTAGAGACTTGAAGAACCAGTATAAAATCTGGGCAAGAATCATTCATGGTTGCATTCATCACAAGAAGGAAACTAGTTCTCCTAACTACATCAATGCTGACCAACAATACCTTCTGTTCTGTCTTGGAACAAATGTGAAGATTGATCTGCCCTATCTTCTGTTCAACCACCTCTGGACACACGTGAAGGAAACCAGGGAAGCTGAAAGGGTCAAAAACCCTAAGTAAAAAAGAAACTGGATCCCTCTGAGAAGATTAATCTCAGACATTCTGACTGAGAATGGTCTGATAGCTCACTTAGAGGACACCAACTTGCTTGGTGAATTGGAGCCCATGTATGGAAAAGCTCTGACTGGGAAGAACCTGCTGAAAAGGAAGCTGATTGAAAAACTTCTGGTAGAACCTACTCCATACGTATCAGCAACTGTCACCAGAAGGAGAATCCCCATTGCAGATTTTCCTCTCTTCAACTCTGGTGATCATCCTGAGATCATTCTGCACTTCATTGAAGCTTGCAAGGAAAGTGGCATTCCCATTGACCCCGCATGGCTTCAAGGAAGAAATTTACCTGCTCCAGATGTTTTCATCCAGAAGCAGAAGAAAATGCAAGTAGGAGAAGGCCCCTCTGCACGTCCTCAGAAGAAGAAGAAGAAATCTTCAGGTACATCCACTGAAACAATTTCTGTTTGTGATTCTGTACATATATCACCATCCGCTGAACCACAAACTCTAGGAGATATAGAAGTAGACATAGACCTCACCATTCCTTCTGAACCCCTCCAAAATAATCCTCAAATTGATCAAGTTCTCTCTGACATAGACAATTTTGATACTGTAGTCCCTACACAATCTCAACCTCAACCACATATAACTCAACCTACTTCTGCTCCCCATCTACAAAATCCAAATACCGCTGATGAAAACCCTCTTCCAACATCCCCCATCTGAACTTTATCCCCAAGATCCTCTGGGTGGTATGATGGTTCATGGAGATTACCAGGAATAAATGTTCCTCTGGCCACACAACCTCTGTCCTTCATCATTCCCTCTGAGAACATTTTTGCTGTAAATGAATCCCCTGCACCTAATCCTTTTTCCTCAGCCCAAACCACCATCATCATCTCTCCTGACATCACCCCTCCTACATCACCAGCAATTCCCACACCTCTCTCACCTGAACCCTTATCACCTCACTCTCTAGAACCAACCTTAAGTCCATCCTCATCAGAACCTCCTGAACCCTCTGCACCTTCTGACTTCCTTAGGACTGTAGTTGATCCTGAAGCTCTACGATATCTACAAATAATATCCACTAAAAAGGTTGTTCTAAAACCAACCCCAAAACCTGTTCAGCCAGATGTTACTGTATGTTTTTAGAATTTTACAACGGAAATGCAGACGTGGATAAACCTGCTGAAGGAAAACAGGGCCAGCAATATGGACCCAGCTGCATGTGATTTTCAGTGGGAAGCATTCAGAAGGAAATTCAATGATGAAACCTTCAAGTTGCAAGATCTGTGCTATTCTCAGGTTCTTGAGAATTTCACCCAGTATCTGAATGCCTTCAAGACAAAAGTGGTAAATAGCTGGGATAAAAAGTCTTCACTGCAGATTACCGATGCTCCATTACCACTTGCTGACCACATGGAGATTTCAGAAGACGAATCTGAAGATGGCTCTGAGCCAAAACCAAATCCGTTGGCCATGACTCTGTATCACCAACTTTCTGCTGAAGTTTCCTCTGAGAAAGGGCCAACTCTTCTGATTGATCTTGGCACCCTCATCTCCAATGTTGTAGGCTCTGGCCCTGCTGCTTCTGCTCCACAAGTTGTATCTTCTGAAGCCGCTTCAACATCTGCTCCTTCTTCACTGGTGATGGATACTCTGAATGAACTGAAGAAGGAAAATAAATCCATCCATGAGCGTTTGGACAAACATGATGAAACCAACAAGGAAATCAGAACTTGGATGATGAAACAAGAGGAATCCTAAAATGAAATCAAGAATCTTCTTCTTTCTCTTGTCTCTCGTCAATCCTAGTTTTAATTGTTTTAGTTTCCTTGTTGTTTTTTTTGTACCTCTGTCCGTTTTGAATCTTCAATATACAATCTCTTTTGAATCTTTTTGTTTTTTTTGTTATTACTTTTTGATAATGACAAAAAGGGGGGAGAAAATAAGATTTTGATCAGATACATGATAACAGTTATGGGACTAAGTCTCAAACATTTCTAACAAAATAAAAAGCTCTGTTCTGTTTAAGAGATATGCAGGTACCTCAAGACTCTGAAAGACTATGCTTTGAACATCATCTGGAAAAGAACTGCTAAAAGAATTCTGAAAGAAAAACGCCTCAAAGCTCTGAAGAGAAAAATCTCAGGAAGTTTCCCTTATGCTCTTAAACTCTTTAATTAATTTTTCAGGAGAATAAATATCAATCTCAGGGGGAGATTATCTATCTCAGGGGGAGACTCTCACACTTGTACAAAATCTTTTTTAAAATCTGAATTTTTTTTGTCATCATCAAAAAGGGAATTTTTTTTATTAATAACCATGTATTAAAAAAATATTTCGTAAATAACCGGGTTTCGGAAAAAATTACGCAAATAAACATGTTTGAGATGGCTCCACAAAGGAGGAGCCATCTCAATTGGCGCATGCACCTCCTTTTTTAAGGGAGACGCCATCTCACTTGGCGCCTAAGTGCTTAGGGCATGCCCTAAGCCAAGTGAGATGGCGCCTATGTATAAATTTAGGGCAAAAAAATTTTTTTTATATTTTTTTTTTCATGTGCGTTGCCTATTGGACAGAGATCAACAAAATGGACTTTTTATTAAAAAAAAATAATTGCATTCAACTGTATTACATTAAAAGAACAGTAAAAAAAATGGATACAAAAAATACTGGGAAAAAAAAAGATACATCAGTGATCCCCCGGAACCCGGTAATGACCCCAGGTTCCGCATCCCCGTCCTCGCCTTTCTCTTGCTGGGTGCCGTCGCGTTTCCTGCTGCGGCAAGGTCGATGGCCCAGCGAAGTAAATGCGATCCGAATCCATAAAATCAGTAAGATCTCCTTATCTCGAAGATCCGCTATGGTACAGTCGGTTACCCATACCCTCAAAGTTAGGTCGTGTTGGCGGTGGGTGGGGTTCCATGGTTGGTCGGTAGCATTGGTCGTCTGAGTATGGGGGGTAGAAAGGAAATGGATCTTGGGGTGTTTGGTATTGTGGATGTTGGGTTGTTTGGTGATATGGTGGTTGATGGTAGGTTTGGTCGGCTTGGTCATAATCTTCTGACATTCCCATATCAGGGCTAAGGCTGGATGTTGAGGGCGCCATATTGGGATATGTGGAAGACTGAAATTGTGTCTGGGGTATGTGGGTGTGCTGGTATTGGGGTTGGTATTGTGGTTGGGTTTGAGGAATATCCGGGTATTGGTAGTTTGGTGGTGATTGTGGTTGGTAGTACGACATTTGATTGTAGTTGTGTTGTGGTGGGGAATGTGGTTGTGTGTTTGTTGGTCTGTTTCTTCTTGGGGGTTGGTTGGAGGTTGATGGGTTTTGGGTTTGTTGATGGGGAATCGAGGGTTGTGCCCATTGTGTGCGTGGGTCAACCAAGTACCTCAGATGAGACACGTGCATTTCTGGGTTACTAACCGACCTGTACCACGACATATATTGATCAGTGTGTCGCATGTTACCTTGAGTAAGGAAAACCGGGGATTGCAAGATGTAGCGGTGACGCCTTTGCCACATTTTACACCATTCCAGAGCAAAGTCTTTCCAGTTGGTAAGACCCCACTGGGCGTCGACCCTTTTAAGATGCCAGGGGGACAAATCTGTTGGATCACTTGGTATCTCTTGATGCATTCCGAACTGCATCTTCACACGGTCGCTGTGGTGCATCTCCACAATGTTGAACCGAATGAGTGCAGTCTTTGCAGTCCAAGTTGCTGCATCCTCTGGGTTTGGAGCATGGCCCAAACCCAAATATGGTCTCCAGACGAACTGCGATAAAATTTAAATCAGGTTAGCGCAAAAGTAATGTATAAATAATTAAAATGAACAAAAGTTAAAAGCTACGACGTACGTCATCTGGGCCTAAGTGATCCAACAGATTCCGGTAGAGTGCAACATTGAATCTTGGATTCTTGCCGTAATCCATACCCCTCACGCAGTATCTAAAGGAAATGAGAAACATGTTATTTTTAGCATATATTTTGGAAAGAGCAGAATAGTTATAAATGCTATAACTTAATGACTTACTTTGTTGCGTACGGGAAACCAAAAGTGTTGTTGTTGATGGGGTTTAAGGACTCCATCCTCCACCAACCCCAGGCTTGTAGTAAAAATGCGCACCCATAAAATGTACATTTTTCCTTGACTGCGTTTTTGCACAAGGAACTGTATAGGTGGGCTAATACTGCAGAACCCCAACTATATTTTCTAGTTTTTTCAAAATTTGTTAGTAAATGTAAGTACATAAAATTTACACTATTTCCCGTACTTTCGGGAAATAAAAATGTACCAAAAAGTATCATAAGATACGTTCTGGCTTTTACTACTCGGTCATTCTCTGAGGAATTTTCATTTAATTCCATACTTGCATAATGACGTTTCAGGTCAGTGAGTAGTATTCCCTGCCCTCTTGCTCCACCACCTTCTACCATATCCCTACCCAACAGTTCTTCACACTGTGAGTTGGGTTGTTGAACCGACCTGTTCACCGCCTTACCGTCGATAGGGAGGCCCAGTAGCATGTACACATCCTCGAGCGTGATGGTACATTCACCTATTGGTAGGTGAAATGTATGGGTCTCCGGTCTCCACCTTTCCAACATTGCAAGAATGAACTTTGAGTCAATGGTGCAGTTGGAGATCTTTATCACATGTCCAAAACCTGTATATTCCAGATAAGGGACGATAAATGGGTCGGGAGCCAGGTAGTTGTGCGAACGGATTCTGAATCTTTTTGTGTCATGAGATCATAATTTAACAAGTGTAAGATTAATTAAGATGAACAACACGTTATTTGAAGTATGAAAAATGTATAACCAAAGAAGAGACTTACAAATGCAGCAATGTTTTCCCTTGTGCCTCTGTGAGTATCGCCCATTGTTAGAAGAGCCATTGTTCAGAATGCTTAAGAGTATGAAAGACTTAGGAAGAGATAGAGAGTATGATAGACTTAAGAAATATTTCGTAGCAGAGAGTGAGAGTTGTGTGGGTGTGAGAGATGATTCATAAGGTATGTATTTATAGGCAAATAAGTTTGATGTAGTGGTTGCTTGTGCTTGCATGCCTGCGAAGTGTCACATTTGCATGCTTAGGGTGTTACACATATGCATGCATGCATTTACAAAAAATGTAAGGTGTCACTCTTGCAGGCTAGGTGGCAGCCCATGCATGTATCACGATTGGACAGTAAGGGAGGCGCCATTGGACTTGGAGAAAGAGTACAAAAATGAATGGTGTCGCCACCCCATTTGGCGAATAAGAGGTGTCATTTGTTACAACATAGGCTCAGGTTACGTGACAGCCTTTGGGATTCCTTTCTTTATTGCATGCAAGGCCATTGGAGTTGATGGGTGGAGTCTTACACAAAACATGTATGTGTGCAGAATAGGGCCAGGATAGGTGGCAGACTATGGGGTTTCATAAGCCCATGCATGTATCACGATTGGACAGTAAGGGAGGCGCCATTGGACTTGGCGAAAGAGTACAAAAATGAATGGTGTCGCCACCCCATTTGGCGAATAAGAGGTGTCATTTGTTACAGCATAGGCTCAGGCTACGTGACAGCCTTTGGGATTCCTTTCTTTATTGCATGCAAGGCCATTGGAGTTGATGGGTGGAGTCTTACACAAAACATGTATGTGTGCAGAATAGGGCCAGGATAAGTGGCAGACTATGGGGTTTCATAAGCCCATGCATGTATCACGATTGGACAGTAAGGGAGGCGCCATTGGACTTGGCGAAAGAGTACAAAATTGTATGGTGTCGCCACCCCATTTGGCGAATAAGAGGTGTCATTTGTTACAGCATAGGCTCAGGCTACGTGACAGCCTTTGGGATTCCTTTCTTTGTTGCATGCAAGGCCATTGGAGTTGATGGGTGGAGTCTTACACAAAACATGTATGTGTGCAGAATAGGGCTAGGATAGGTGGCACCCTATGGGGTTTCATAAGCCCATGCATGTATCACGATTGGAAAGTAAGGGAGGCGCCACTGGACTTGGCGAAAGAGTACAAAATTGTATGGTGTCGCCACCCCATTTGGCGAATAAGAGGTGTCATTTGTTACAGCATAGGCTCAGGCTACGTGACAGCCTTTGGAATTCCTTTCTTTGTTGCATGCAAGGCCATTGGAGTTGATGGGTGGAGTCTTACACAAAACATGTATGTGTGCAGAATAGGGCCAGGATAGGTGGCAGCCTATGGGGTTTCATTATTGCATGTAATATTATTGGCAGCCTTGGGGGGTTGCATCCCTTACTTAATTGAAATTTTTTGCCTTACGTTTAACATAACATTGATTCACATAATCTGTAAAATCTTCCAACCTTCGAATCAGTCATCAAACCTTCAAACATTCCAGCATTCATACCTTCATACAATCAATAAACCTCAAACATTCCAACCTTCAAACCTTAAAACAATTCTACGCAATGGCCTCTTCACCACAATTTGTTGTCAAAGCACATTTCAACGGTGAGACATACATTTGTCCCACAGTTGGGTTTTTGTTTAGAAACACCGACAACGTTCGATTTCTCTTAAACGGGAAAGCCAATTTCTCGTACTTCAAGAAAAGATTGGAGGCCAAACTTGAACGAGGCCCGGTATCCCAGATCTTTTATCAGAATCCAGTTTTTTTTTGGAAACAACCAAGTAATTTTTTATAAGGTTGAAGTTCAAGATGACGAGGATCTCCAGAACATGATTTCCAGCCATGTCTATTCTGGATACGACTCTATTGAGTTGTACGTTTTGCTTCAAGAGCCTCCGGTGACACAGGAGGTTGATCCTTTGGAGAATGAACAAGATGAGGTAGATGCAGTTGATGATGAAGAAGAAGATAACGAGTTAGAGTTTGATGAAATGGTGAATGATGATTCTGACGATGATGGCATCCCAAGTATTCCTACAGACAAAATCTACACACCACCTCCGCACATGACAAACTTCAACATGGGCGGAGATGAACCTTCTACTGACTTGTTTTTCCAACCGTATATGCAGTCGGATGAAAATTTAAAAGAGAAGGACAAGTTTCGTAATAGAGAGGAATGCATTAGGGCCATTAAAAAATTTCACATGCTCAACTCGGTTGATTTTAAGGTGGATCGTGTCAACCCGGAAAGGTACAAGATCAAGTGTGTCCACCCTGACTGTATGTTCAAGCTGACCGCATCATACAGATTAAGGGGTGACTGCTGGGTCATAGGTTCCATGACTACCCACACTTGTGTAAGTTCCACTCAATCACAAGACCATCGAAAACTCAACCATGATCTAATCTGTCAAGAAATCCTACCCCTGGTCAGCAACGTCCCATCTTTGAAGGTGAAAATAATCATCTCCCACATCACCACGGTTTTTAACTACACTCCGTCTTACCGTAAGGCGTGGTTAGCAAAGACTAAGGCGATTGAAAGGGTGTACGGAAACTGGGAGGAGTCATACCGAGAATTTCCCCGCTACCTAAATGCACTCAAGACATATTCTCCAGGTAGTGTTTATATTCTGGAAACATTGCCAGCGTACGCCCAAGATGGTAGTCTACTGCATGGCAACGGAATATTCAGTCGCGTGTTTTGGGCATTTCAACCATGCATCACAGGGTTTGCATCATGCAAACCAATTCTACAAATTGACGGGACTTGGTTGTATGGGAAGTACAAAGGCACGCTATTGATGGCAGTTGCACAAGATGGCAACAATAACATTTTCCCCGTTGCGTTTGCCCTTGTCGAGGGGGAGACCGGTGGTGCTTAGAGCTTTTTCCTGAAAAATCTTCGTACACACATGGCTCCTCAACCAGATCTCTGTTTGATCTCGGACAGACATGCCTCCATTGAAAGTGCCTATAATAATCCAGCAAATGGTTGGCATGACCCTCCTTCTACGCATGTCTATTGCGTCAGGCATATCGTCCAGAATTTCTCGAGGGAGGTCAAGGACAAAACATTGAGGAAAGCGGTGATGAATGCAGGATATGCATTGACACAACCCACATTCAAATATTACCGCAACGAGATCCGTTTGTCTAATCCAGAAGCCGGTACGTGGATCGACAATATACCGGTCGAAAAGTGGACTAGGTCATACGACAATGGCCAAAGATAGGGGCATATGACAACGAATCCTATTGAATCAATGAATGGGGTATTCAAGGGCATACGAAACCTCCCAATCACTTCCTTGGTAAAATCCACGTATTTTAGGATGGCTGCGTTATTTGCCAAAAGAGGTGAAATGTGGTATGCGGTGTTGCAATCAGGACAACTATGGAGTGAAAGCTGTATGAAATACATTAAGGCTGAAAGTGCTAAAGCCAACACTCACATGGTTACACGGTTTGACCGACACAGCCACAACTTCATTGTGAAAGAGACAATCGACCACAATGAAGGCCTGGCAAGACAAGAATACAGGGTCATTTTACCTTCTCAATGGTGCAATTGTGGAAGGTTTCAAGCATTTCGTATGCCTTGCTCTCATGTCATTGCCGCTTGTGCTCATACCCATCAAGACGCGCTTCAACTGCTCTCAAACGTTTATAAATCTGAAACGTTGCTCATTGTTTACAACAACAACTTTCCTTTGGTGGCAAAACCAGACTATTGGCCTGAATACAATGACGATATAGTTTGGCACAATGACCAAATGCGAAGGAACAAGAAGGGTCGTCCCAAAAGTAGGCGCATCACAACAGAAATGGACGATCTTGACAGTTTGGAAAGAAAGTGTGGTTTATGCCGTCAGGTCGGACACAATCGCAAAAACTGTCCGAATCGAGCGTCTGGCTCGACCACATAAATATTGTAATACAATAAATCTTTTCAATATTTGTGTTGTAAACATTAGGGTTTTCCGTTAATAAAACTGTTAACACAATTTAAGAAATTCAATATAGGAAATTACATTAGGGTTTTCGCGTACAACAATGATTAACGATATTCAATCTAGGAAATTACAACTGTTAACACAATTTCATCTGACCCATGCATCATCAGTATTACATCACTGTCTGTTTTGACTTCCTCCAACCACACATTAGGTCTTCCTGTCGCATGCGAGGTTGTTGTTCGTTTTCGCTGGATCCTTCGAATTTTTTCCCCCTTCGCAATGTCTCCATCTAGCCACCGCATCAACTCCCGCTTCAGACGCTCCATGGAGTGAATGTGCCAGAATTTCATTTTCATCGCAGGTTTCGTGGCGGAAAATATAACGTAACCATCTCTGCTAAAAATCATAGGTGACGTCATTACGCAAATAACGGAGTACAAAATAAAAATACAGTGCGAGAAAGTGTGAGAAATTTCAAAGAAACAGACGAATTACTTATAAAACAACATTTTGCCCTAGTTTTGCCCTAGGCGCCAAGTGAGATGGCACCTCCTCTCATTTTTAAGGAGCATGCGCCATCTCACTTGGCTAAAATCCAAGGGAGGCGCCAAGTGAGATGGCGCCTAGGGCAAAACCCTAGGTGCATGCGCCAATTGAGATGGCTCCTCCTTTGTGGAGCCATCTGAAACATGGTTATTTGCGTAATATTTTCCGAAACCCGGTTATTTGTGAAATATTTTTTTAATACATGGTTATTAATAAAAAAAATTCTCAAAAAGGGGGGAGATTGTTAGAACAAAGTTTGGTTCTAATCATATCTTAGAGTTTTGATGATAACAATGAAATACAATTTTGTGAAATATATTTTATACTCTGACTTGTGTGTTCTCTAAGTTCATACGATGTTATGACTCATGCATTTTAGAAATAAATAACATTCTACGCAAGTCTAAAGCAAACTCAGAAGGAAGCACTCCAAAGCAAACTCTGATGAAGAGCAATACTAAGCAACCTCTGATAAAGCTAGCTGAAGCAAAGATCTGAAAGAATCACACTGAAAGCAACATCTGATAATGCAAGATTAAAGTAAACTCTGATGAACACATAAATTGAAGAATACTCTGATAGAAGAAAAGATAAAGTATACTCTGAAATGGAAACGCTACAAGCAAACACTTAAACTTCCAGAGACAAGCTCTGACAATACCATTGGTTATTAAATGCTAAGATGGCTAACACACTCAAGTGCACTACGCACGAGCATTGGAAACGTAAAGACCAAGCCTACACGTATCATTAAATGCATGCACTCTCATCAAGGCAGTAACGATCAAGAATTGGGAGCTATATATAGAAGACCTTTTATTTCAAAGAAAGGTTACTGATCCACGTAAAACATACTTACGCTCACTGTTTTCATACTTGTAAACTAATACTTTATAGTGGGTAGATATTAAGTATTGGGCAACAATCTTAGTGATAAATCACAGTTTGTGATAAAGCTTATTAGAAGCAATATGTTTCACTACTATTAAGAGATAATTTTGTAAGTGTTCCTTGAGAGACCAGTTGGGTCAGATTTCTCAAGAGGGCTACAACTAGTTGAGTCTTAGAGGTGTTAGTCACTTGCAGTTGGCTTGTGCATTGTATTATTAGTCACAACAGTTTGGTTGTGCATTTGTGATCAATTTGATTATAGTGGATTAAGTCCTCGTTGAGAGAGGAGAAATCACCTTGGCGGGTGGACTAGAGTAGTTTGAGTTTCAAACGAACCAGGATAAAAATACCAGTGTCCTTCCATCAGTATTGCACGAGAAAAAGGAAAAACTTAATCAACCCTCCCCTTCTAAGTGTTTTCTCACCCTTCATAGCCCCTCTGCATTTATGTGCCAAATCCAATATCTGGATTTTGGCCCATGCTATTCACACCCCATATTTTTACCATGCCAGTTAATTTTGCACCCCCGCATTTTAATTTATTTCTCTTTTATTACTTTATTATAATTATAATTTTTTTTACATTTTTACATTTATATTATATTTATTTTCTATTATAAATCAAGTTAATTATTTGCGACTCATAAAAAAATATTTGTTTTATTGCATTAAGTCGTTCTTTTAATCGCCACTTAAAGATTTTTTTCACAACATAAATTGATTTAATATTTTACATCAAAATATTAAAACCCGCATGATTCACCAAATTACTACATCTGCGAGCGACACGTGGCCAATATCTGGCCACATGACGAGGGGACTATATCAGACTCCTTTGCTCTACGTATAAAAAAATACTCAAATGAACACCAAATTATTTTTCGTAATAAATTAAATCAACATTAATTTTCGAAAAGGAATACGAATATATTTAAATTAACTGTGTACTTGGTCTAACAAAATCCGCTTATTCACACTCTTAGACTACGTATGCAGGAAATTCAAAATATATTTCACAATCCATAAAAAAACACAAACAACACCGTGAACTACGAAATGAGACTCTGATTTCTCCTAAGAGGATACATAGGCATACGATTAAAATCGTGGCGAGTCCCCCTAACTAAAATTCAAACCCATTCCCCCTACTAAAATTCAAACCCCTTTCCCCTATTTAAAATTCAAACCCTTTTTCCTAATAAAACAGTAAAAAACCCCATTTCCTAAACATCGCGCTTCTAAACCTAGTATCCTTGCGAACAAGGTAGATAAGGGGTGCGTAACACCTTCCCCTCATCTAGAACCGAGTCCAAATCTAGAATCTCTTAACTTTTTAGGGTTATTCCTTTATATTCCCTTCCTTAGGATAAAAATTAAGCGTGGCGACTCTGATTTAAAAACCAATTGCAAAATCTGGCGACTCTGCTGGGGACTCAACCTTAGGTTTAGAAGTATTTGCTTTAGGTTATAGGGTTTCTTATTTTTTGGGGTTTTTCTTTATTTTGCTTTATTTATTTATTTATTCGTTTATCTGCTTATTTAATTATTTCTTTATTTGGTTATTTTTATTATTTCATTATATTATTATACATGTGGTGGGATTTAATTTTCGCAAAAAATATTCTCAAAAAACCCTTAGAAAGAAGGTTCGTCTATTAGCCAAGGGGTTACATCAATCCTATGAGTTTATGGGACGACTTCGCCTAGAGTCGATGGAATTCCACAAAAGGAATACTCTCGAGGGACATCCTCTTGGGAGGTAGGTATTTGGAATGATACCTATGACTCTTTGTATGACCTTTAAACCAAAAATCTCATGATGTGACCTTTCACGACCCAGAGACGAAAGTTTCGGTCTGTAAAGAGACTCGGCTTAAGGGAGGCCCTTATACCTTTCTCTCTAGTGTTATTCATGATACCCTTAAGGAAACCACCTTATGGGGAGGGTAGAATATCCGTAGGCCAATACTAAGAACCTACCTTCTAAGGATACCTTTCACAAATCCCACTACAATCTACAAACCCGCAAGGGCTATCTCTTCATCCACTACTATCTTTAGCCGATAGGGCTTCCATCTATATCATCATCACTAGCCTATAAGGATTCATCATCGTCTTTCATTGGCCATAATCCGCAAGGTATTCCTACCTATCTTAATCTCTAAGACAATGTAGGAAATCATCAAATCTATGTCTATTATCCTCCTCGTCTGTAAGGAGTCCCTGCCTGCCTCAATTTCTGAGTCATAGTAGGATATCATCGTCAAACCTGTATAGGGTACCCATACATTTACCATCATACTATATCTACGTCACATTGAATATCCATGAAACGATTTTTCATACCCAAGAATTTTCATACATTTTCATTCTTCATCCATCTGTATAAAACTCATATCTCTCCCTCTCATAGAAAACTTCCAACCATAGTCCAACAAGGTGATTCCCAAATACTCAAAATGAACTCGAGATAACTCACGAAGCAAGTGTAAAGTTAGCTACAACAATGGAATAAGATCAAAAAACCGTAACTGAGGGCGTCATTACACCTCAAGAAGACACTCACGCTCGAACTCAGCCTATACAAGCTTCAATTGAGAACCTTGATGTGCAAAAACACGTAGTTTTTTGAGACGGGTATACTCCATCTCATGAATCTATTGAGTATCATTAATTTACATTCCCTATGCCAAAATCTCAAGGGGAAGACCTAATCATGAGCATTAAAGAACCCCAAACTCTTGAGGACACCAAAAGATACCGCATGCTGGAAAAGAGGCTTAGCACTATAGAAGGACAAGATACTCATAGCTTTGATGCTTCTGCTTTATGTTTGGTTGAAAACATGGTATTTCCTCAGAAGTTTAAGATGCCAGATTTCGAAAAGTACAAAGGGTCTAGTTTCCCTAAGACCCATTTGAAGATGTATGTTAGGAAAATGGCAGCATACCCACGCGACGACAAATTGCTTATCCACTATTTTTAAGATAGCCTTAGTAGAGCATAATTAGAATGGTACACACAATTGGAAAGAAACCATGCTCCCACCTGGAATGACGTAAATTTGGCATTTTAGAAGCATTATCAATACAACACTGACAAGGCTCCAAGTTGCATACAACTGCAAGATTTAGCTCAGAAGAGTAACAAATCCTTCAAAGAATATGCACAGAGATGGAGAGAGTTGGCTGCTCGAGTACAACCTCCTTTATTGGATAAGGAGTTGATAGACATGTTCACGAGTACTCTACGAGGTCAATACTATGAAAGAATGTTGGGAAGTATATCATCACGCTTTTTTGACCTAGTAATAGCCGGAGAACGCATCGAGAACGACATCAAAACCGGAAAAATCCAAAGTGTCTCGAGTAACTCGACTAGTGAATCTCTTACAAATTTCCAAGGGGAGGAAGAAAATGAAACAAGTGCAATATGGGAAACTTATCAAACTCCCGAAAACCCGTCTCCTATGCCTTATCATCAATATTTATATGCGAAAGATACTCAGTGCCAACAACCATCCTCTGGTATTCAACGCCAGTAACCATGGCCTATACCACAGAACCAGCATGCTAAGATTTCATCTCAACATCGACGTCAGAATCAACAGGTTCAGAATCGAAACCATCACCATCAGCTCCTGAATAAGCATAAGCGTCTTGAAACCACCCGGCCGGAACCTCTCATCTGGATGTAATGAAAAATCAATGAAGTCGCCACCGAACGTCTTTTATCCCGCCGAAAGGGAAAGGTAAACATCGAGAAAACCTGAAGAGGGATAAATCGCGGTCTTTCGACCGAGAGATCGGGTAAGGGAGTCTATTACGCGAGGGGAAGGTGTTAGCACCCCACACGCCCGTAGTACTCTACGGTATCCACTCTTGTTGTCTAATCTAATGGGTGTGGTCAAATCCTATGTCTATGGCTTAAAACTGAAAAGGGAATGCATGCGAAAGAAAAAGAAAACAATGTAGGGAAAATAAAAAGTTATGCTCGGTTGGGCCCTACCCCGTTGCCTATGTATCCCTTTTAAGGAATAAGAGCAGCCGTAGTTCGGCTTACATTTTTTGGTTGGTTTGTGTTTTTTAGTTAAAATAACAAAAACAAATCAAGATGGCAAAACATCGAATGAAACAACAAACAGAAGAGATGGTAAAACATCAACTAAATAATAACATAGTAACATGCCAAAGATGGCGAAACATCAAAAAATTGGATAACAAAACATCACACCTAACAATGATATTGAGAATCAAGGTAGGATAACAAACATGTGCGATGGCGAAACATAGGCTTCAAACAAATGTGCAATGGCGAAACACCGGCTAAAAGATAACAAGGTAGCATGGCATGGTAAAGATGGAAAAACATCAATAAAAAGGATGATGAAACATCACACCTAACAATGATATTGAGAATCAAAGTAGGATAACAAACATGTGCGATAGCGAAACATCGACTTCAAACAAATGTGCGATGGAGAAACATCGGCTAAGAGATAACAAGGTAGCATGGCATGGTAAGGATGGAAAAACATCAATAAAAAGGATGACGAAACATCACACCTAACAATGATATTAAGAATCAAAGTAGGATAAAAAACATGTGCGATGGCAAAACATCAGCTTCAAACAAATGTGTGATGGCGAAACATCGGCTAAGAGATAACACAGACAAAGTAAGATTGGTTTTTATCTTTTACTTTGAAGAAGGGTTTGAGTTCATTAGAGGTGTTTTATGATTTGCCAAGAAAACAAATATTTGTTTTAAGATGCAGAATGCATAGAAAGGGAAAACAACTAAGGGAAACTAACCTAGTACTATCCCTAGTGTTATCATACAGTGGTTGATCCTAAGGTTGAGGATAAAGGAAAACCCTACCTTAATTAACATGCTAAAGGAATCTTAACAAAACTATCCTACAGGGAACATGCAATGAGAGCGAAGTCGTGATCTCTAAATTGAGTGACTCATCGATCAACAATTAAAGAAGAAAAAAAATAAACATCCTATAGGGAACATGCACTGAGAGTGAAGTCGTGATCTCAATTTCTAAATTGAGTGACTCATCGATCAATAATTAAAGAAGAAAAGCAATAAACATCCTATAGGGAACATGCAATGAGAGTGAAGTCGTAATCTCAATTTATAAATTGAGTGACTCATCGATCAAAAGCAAACACAACACATGCATCAGACAAAAAAAAAATAGAGGGCCTCCTGACATATATCAGCAACAGAGATCCCATCATGCAAACAGAGAACTATGCAAAATGAAAATGGAAGAAAGGAGATAGTGCAATACCAAACGGATAACTATCCATAGCAACTGAACAAGAATAAAAGAAACCCAGAGAACATCAAGCAAGCTGGCATCAGTAGATAAATCAAGTAAAAAATTACGCCATTAAGATATAAGTATTGAGATTCTCAGATATGAACAGGTCCCATGGGTAATGTATAGCATTCACAATCACATGTATATATCCTGCATGGAATATCAAACATGCCAAACACAAGAATAATGCCAATATAATAAATTGTCTTCCACAAATAAAGTGAAACACAGTAGCCTCAAGCCAAAAGTGGAAACTTTCTCAAAGTACCTCACACATTCAACAGACAAGTTAGTATTCCATAAGGTGAATGATGACTCACATAAGGGATGGATGCAACATGATGAAGTGAGAATAACATGATAACAATTATCAAACATTAGACATGATAGACAAGAGGAAACAGGCATGTGCACAATTTGGTCAAAAGAATCAGAGGAATGTTGCTCCTTTCTATCACCATGTTGAATTGATAATTGAATATCAATCAAGGATCATAAGAGCTTGAAAAGAATACAATTAAAAACCATGGAGGTCAGGGGCAAACACATTTCAATCATGTACAATTAATTCAACCACAACTTACAAGCACAATAAAAGATGGATCCCACACAGTGCATTAGAAGGTTCAAACATTCAAACATGAGGCATTAAATGAAATGAATTGAGCTATCATGGATAATCAGAATCAATATGATCATTAGGTGCCCAATTATAGGCCTCACTAAAGTTCATTGGCCATCAAACAAATTGCAACAAGATAGGCAACATTAATTGGATACCTTCACTTCAAAAATACTTCAAAAATAGAAACAAGGATCCATAATTCAAACCAAAAATATATTAACATCTTTGAAGTGTGTAGAAGTCAGAAACCAAGTCTTATGTTCATGAATGATTGAGGGGATCAAATGAGGCCCAAAGTTCAAAACATGTTGGCAAAACTACCAAACTAGACAAGTTTTCAAAATAATTTGTGGAAAAATGTCAAACCAAGATAAATAATTCAATAAAAATGGTTTTCAGATCCTCAACCCATTCATAAACCCTAATCAAGACTTGAATTCTATTGAAAATCCAAGGCATAGTGGTTTTGAAAATGAAACTTGCACCATAAGCAACAAAACCCTAATTTTTGACTTTTAATCTTAAATATTGATTAAGTAAGATCAAAATTCAAACAAATTAAAACAAGATCATACCAATCACCAAGAAACCCTAAATGTCAGGAAACATATTTTTTTCACATTTTTTGAATTAGGGAAAAGTCAAAAATGAAATTAAATTCAAACAATTAGTCAATTAACCAATATTCACAACTCAAGATAACATTTTAATCAAAAAGTTAGAAAAATGTCCAACCAAAATTAGATTCAAATATTAGAATTAAAAACACACATCTCTGATTTTTTTTGGAATTTTTGAATTGGAGGAATTATTAAAATAAAAATTAAACAAACAAATGACAACTAAACCAAAATTTAACGGCAAAAATGCAAACCCTAGCCAAAAATCACAAAAAAGGAAAAATAAAAATATGTTCAGATTCTATGATTAAAAACAAGCTTGCATGATTTTTTTGAGGATTTTTGAATTAGTGGAATTATTGAAATAAAAATTGTGAAACAAATATTTCAAATAAACTTCTCAAATTGAATTCATAACCAAAAAAGGAAAAAAAATTTTAATCCAATTTCAGAATCAAACTCTACATGATTATATGAGCCAAAAATATTTTTTGTAGAATTTTTCAAGTCAAAGAAATATTAAAATAAAAATAACCACTAAACAAACAATTAATTAAACTCATTAATTTTTAAATCAACCAAAACATTTTCAAAAATTATCAAAAAAATGAACAAGGTCAGGAATATTATTTTCAAGTTTCATGAATTTTTTCATAATTTTTCATCAAGTTTTGACCAAGAAAATAAAATCAAAGAATCAATGGAAGTTTAAATATTAAAAACATGAACATGGCCAATGAGATGATGCCACACATCATCTTCAACCTCTAGCCTAGGCAAAATACTTATTTCCATCAGTTCCAACAGGCCTACTTCAGATCCATCAAACAAGCATGATTCTCAACCAAAATCCATGAAATTAAGCTCAAATTAAAGCTGATATATCATACTACATCATGCAATTAGAATCAAACTAAGAGATCAAGCATATATCGAGAAATCAAATCTTAAAAACTAGAAAAACACACTGCAAATGTTCAAAACCAGAAACACGATTTCACCAAATCTGCTTAAATCAGAGCTCAAATATACATCAATCCTAATGATTGGCCAGCTATGAACACAATGCACACCATAAAACACTTCAATTCGTTCTCAAATCAAGGTTCAGATTCAGTGAGCATACCTTCAAAAGTGAAAAATAAATTCACTTTGTGCCTCTGAAATCTAACAAGAAAGCCTTCTGAATAGCTTCCTTGTGCTCTAATGAAGGTGTAGGAGTAGAGAAATAAGGGCTGGATCAAGAGAATTGTGTTGCTCGACTCAAGTTGCAGAGTAAGAGAAAATAAGAAAATTCTGAGGATCTTTTTCCAATGCAGTGCGTCTGTGTGTGTAATGAGAGTTTCAACAACTTATATAGAGTGTTTGGAGTGAGGTTAGAGTGGTAATTCAAGCTGAGAGTCGTTGGAGGGAAAAAAAGAAATTTCTGTCAAACCAAAACAAGTTTGATGGCCATTTGCGTTTTGCTTGGTATTTAGGAAATGCTAGCAGTCGTTTTGAGCAACAATAGGAGAATGTGAGTGAGTGAAAAAAACGTGATGGGGTGAGCTGTCCTCTCTTGCACATGGGACTGATTTTCTTGAGTGAGAAGTTTCCCATTTTGTCCAAAATGTGAAAATGAGAGAGGCATGAGGTATGCACCTGGTTTGGCCTCTTTTGGTAAGCACATGAGGTATCCAATTCGTGCCAAGCATGTGCAATTGGCTCGTGCATTTTCCAAACTTCTTTGAGCCAATTAAAATTCAAAGGATGAGCTTCACAATGGTCTTTGATTCATCAAAGATGGTGGAGAAATGAAAAAGATATGGTCATTAGGATTCCTGGGCAAGTCAAGCCATCTTGCCCAAGACTGCACGTGCGCTGGCATGCCCATGTGCCTTCAAAAAAAATCCGGTTTTGCCACCCAACTTCCTCAAATCATAACTTCCTCAATTTCAATCCAAATTTAGTGATTCCAAGTTTAATGAGAATCTTTCACAACACTCTTCAAAATGCACTTTTTAATTTTTCAAATTGAGGCTTGTGTCACAAGAAATTGATTCCACAAAATAGCCTGCCAAGTGTTTGATGAAATTACGCGCGTGGCTTGCCCAAGAGAAGTCATTTTGGCACTTAGCATTTTCTTCAAATTTTAAGTTACTTCTTGAACAAGTTACACTAAAATTCACCATTTCTCATGATTCAAAGATGAATTTGGGTATGGAATATGAAACGAGGATGCTTGAATTGATGGTTGACCATAAGTCTACTTGGTCAACTCCTGATTTTACTGACTTTGGTCAAAATGACCAAATTGCCCCTTTTGATCAATTGAACCATTTACAAACCAAATTGAACCTCAATATTTCAATCCTAAATGCTTAATAACATGTGGTGAATCATGGAAACAAATTTGGGTGAAAAAGTCAGAGAAATCCTGATTAAATCCAAAACCCTAATTTTGTGCCATGTGCTAGGAGATAGCTGATCAAGCTTCAAAACCCTAATTCCACTGAGTATCATGAGAAACTCCTTGATCAAATTTGATTCCAATGATGATAAGATAGTGATGCTTCATGAATTGGCTCATCTAGACCCTAATTACCTCAACTTGGACCAAACCCTAATTTTGATTGATGAATCAAAGGCGTGATTCCTTCTTATAATCAACCACAAACTTCAATCCTTTGATGATCCAAAGAGATGGATAAGATATCTTGAGATATGCAATAACTTTTGAGCTTGAAAGATCCAGAGGTTTGGATGGTAAGATTCTTCTTGAGCAACTTGCCAATGCAATCAACCTTCAAAGCTTGAGGAAGACTCGACTCAAAATCCAGTTATACGAAACTAAACTAGATGAGTACCAGGACGAAACTGGATTTCACGCACGGGTAACAAGGCAAAACTCGACCCATAGCAAAGTGATGAGAGTGCATGCTTCTCAGAGCACCTGCTGGTCTCAGATCAATGGATAAACAGTGACGAAAACTGATAGAAGAATCCAAAGAACAAAAGAGACATATCGCAAACCAGGGACGCAGCTCGAATACTGCACTCGGTAAACGAACACCATCAAAGGGTCCAAGGTATGAAAGCAAAAACGAGACAAAACTCGACTCAATAACTAGTTAGGCAAAACTAAACTAGATGAGTACTAGGACGAAATTGGATTTCATGCATAGGCGACAAGGCGAAGCTCGATCCAAAGCAAGGAGATTAGGGCGTACACCTAAAAACCTGTTGAAAGCGAATAATAGGACGAAACTGGTATTTGAAAGGTGTATAAATAGACATTGGAATGAACTGGAGAGGGTAGTGAAGACTAAACCCGAGAAGGCCGCGCCAGGGCGAAATTGAACTACAGTCAAGAGTAGACACTCAAACAAACAAATGGTTGTTATTAAAAAAGATATTGGTATGGGGAGTAAACTGAGATAATGAGGACGAAGACCTCGCCGGGGGTTTAATCCGAAGTATTAGCAAAATCACTGGGGATAACGGAGACAATAATGGCTTATGTTCCGATGCATATTTAAATTCTTTTTATATAGAGCAATGCTCCATATAATGGAAATGCTACGCATTTTGATATATGCAATGTAATGATACATGTTTAAATGTTTCATTGGGGGATGTCCAATTGAGAAGCCAATAACCAAAGAGTCAGAATCTGACATGACTTGAAAAAATAAATTGCAAAATCCAAAGGAGAGGAGAAAATATGGGGAACCGCTGGAGAGGGAACCTCAGAGAGATGAAGCTTTGCGGGGAATAACAACCGAGCCATTAGTAGAAACGGGCCACAAACATTGAGAGGAACTGCAAAAATAAATTGCAAACTCCTAGAGAAGATCAGATCGACACTGTAGCTTCTGGAGAGGGACGCCATCTGAAGTTTAGACATTGAGGGAGAAGATCAGGGCGAAACTGTAATCTCTTGGAAAAGAAAGCGCGCGACCGCGTTGAAGATGATATCAAGACAACAAACCCGATGTGAGGGGTGACCAACTTCGCTTGGGGAACAAAGCTCTGCTGAGGAGACGAGACTTCACCGGGGATACATAACTCTGTTGGAGATTTTTGCTGGAGAGATATTTTCCTTGGAATGCAACCATTGGATGGGTCATGCAGATAGTCACACAGTATTGCCTTTACTGGGGATAAGAAAAGATCTTCACACAAGGATGCCCCAGTCAGCAGACCGGCTGGGGAATGAGAGGTCATGGCAAGGGATCTCTGTTGGCAACTCTGTTGGAGAATTGAAACCTCCTCAGAATGTGAGTGCCTATTTAAATAAAACTTCATTGGGGATGTGCAACATACCCAAACATGAAGTCTCAAAATGAAGCCTTTAAAAGAAGATTCCTGGGGCAACAAAACTTTGCTGTGGAAACGAAACTTCACCGGGAAACAAAATTTTACTGGGGAAACGAAACTTCACTGGGGAATAGGTAAAGTCCTATTCATGCATGGGCTCTGTCTAACAGAAGAAAACTAAATTTTCCTTTTTTGACAATCTTTAAGCTCTTTACTGGTGTTCAACGTGTAAACTCTTTTTGATGTCAAACAAATGTTTCGCATGCAGGAAGATTTTTATTTTGGGAATGACAGACCTGATGCGATAATTATTTAAGCCTTGAATTCGAAAACCTTAACAAAGTGTCGCATCTCTGTTGTGAATGAATCACTGCCTAGAGTGAAATTTTTTTCAAAACTTTTCTTTTTTTCCCAACAAAAACGAGTCAAGATGCGGGTGATAGGATACCAACATGGATATGCAACACATATTTGGGAGTTTTAGGAAACATTATCCTGTTGTAGTATGCTTTCGAGTTAAACCCTTGTTTCAGTTAGGACTTTTAAAGGCTGTAACGTGGCCTGGTTTAGGTTTTTTTTTTTAGAAAAAAGTTTTTCAAGGCCCAAGTTATTTGGTGCCCACCCCCTTCGTGATATTCTCCTGTCCTAAGTTCAGTTGACTTATCACAAGCATTCATCTTTCAAAAGGACTTATAATGGTTAAGTGATCACGATAAATTCTCCAACATGATTGTCACTTAACTTTTGCTACTTTTGTTTTTGATATTATTGTTCCTCTTCTTTTGATGAAAATATTATTGGATAATCTTTTTCGGCCTTTTAGGCTCTTCTTTTCCCTAACTTTTGCCTGGACAAAATCTTTTGAATTTCAAATTCGGGAGTCCAGCGGGATGCCCTAACTTTTTCCTAAGCGACTTGTTCTCAAGTTTCGACTTAGCATGGCTTTTTGTTTCTTTCTTATTCATGCTTTCTACCTCGAACAAGTCAATGTGACTTTAGATCTTTGAAATTTTTCTTTCTTTCTCTTTTTTTTGAAGAAAACAAATGCCTCATTCCTGGGTCGGCGAGGGATAGCCATTATTGTATCGATTCGATCTCGACCTAAGGACTTGGTGAGGAACTGAACATCGTGGTTTATACGTTTTTCCTGATCTCATGATGCAAGAGATAAAGTGTGGTGATCCTCAGATGGGACATTCCTTCTGAAATTTGAATGCTTGGCCTAAGTTAATTGAACATCTACCCTGCCCCTGGTTAAAAAAAGGTTTTTTTTGAATGGAAAAGAAACTCCTACTTCGAAGGCTCAGAGGGGTTAACGAGGGTCTAACTCCCTTATATCTCTGGTGTTTGGGGGTTGAAACAATGCCTGTACATCGTCAACGGGGTTCTACTCAAAAGCATACCACTACGGTCATCGTTTTTAGCTGAACTCTTTCCTCAGAACTCTTGGCTAAGCAAAAGAATTGGCACAGTTGGTATCAAAATGCCCGAAAAAATCAATTAAAGAGTGATACTGGATGGATTAAGTAAAGTGAGACTTTTATTTTCAAGGAAAAAATATTCAACGCAATATGACTGACATTCGGCTATAAACAAAACCCTATATGCATACAATGCTAAAACAATCAATCAAGATAACACATGAAAGTGCGACAAAGAAACGTAATAAAAGCCATTAAGGGGAAGAAATATATCCAACTAGGTTCGTCGATCTCGCCGACCTGCTGTAATCTCGACATTACCCTGGCCCATGACCTTTACCAACAGCATGGAGCGGTGAACCAAAATGGAAAGACATCCACCAACAGAGTGAAAGAGAAATCTATCAAACATAGCACCAAACATGCCTCTTGCACAGTAGTAGTTTATTATCCGTATTTCAAGCTATCAACCAACCATGACTTAGATTATCATTTTCGTGTAAGGCCCACGAAGTTTATATGCGCATGCTTATCAAAAATATTGGACGTTTTTGCAAACAAAAAAATAGTAAACGGGAAAAAGAAACGTATACGTATACTTGAAAGAAGATATTCTATTGATTTTGAGAAATTAGCCTATGAAAAAGGAATTTACAAATGGGAGCAATAAATTATAAAATCAAAACGAACAAGTGTTTACAAATGGCAATGTGAATGTGAATATCCATCGAGTCCCAACTCTGCTATGACTCTTATGACTCTTATCTTCCTGCTTTCAGACAGATCATTCTTGGATTAGCCTCGAGCTTATGCCAGATGAAGGAATGAAGGAAATAAACAAAGGATCTCATGCTGAGCGTAGTTATTTGCTTTAAGTCCCTAACTTTTGCCCGAATCTCCCTTTCGGGTTTTTGATTCACCAGGACACCCTCTTTTTGCCTAAACCGCCCTTTCAGGTTTTCAGCTTAGCGGGTTTTTTTTTTTAATTTTTTATGCAAAGTATTTTTTAACTACGTCAGCATTCACAGGGAGAGGGAAGTACTCTCCATCCATAGTTGTGAGCATCATCGCTCCTCTAGAGAAAACTTTTCTGACCATGAAAGGACCTTCATAAGTCGGAACCCACTTGCCCCTGGGATCTCCCTGGGGGAGAATTATCCTTTTTAGCACAAGGTCACCTGGCTTGTAACACTGAGGTCGCACCCTCTTATCAAAAGCTTTCCTCATCCTTTGCTGATATACCTGACCATGACATACAACCGTTAACCTCTTCTTGTTAATAAGTTCCAACTGATCCAGCTGATTCTGTACCCATTCACTTTCATCCAGCTCAACATCCCTCATGATCCTAAGAGAAGGAATCTCGACCTCTACCAGTAATACTGCTTCCATGCTGTAAACCAATGAAAATGGGGTTGCCCTAATCGAAGTACGTACGGTGGTGCGATAACCATGCAAAGCGAAAGGCAACATTTCATGCCAATCTTTATAGGTTACCACCATCTTCTGTATGATTTTCTTGATATTCTTATTGGCCGCTTCGACAACATCGTTCATATTTGGTCGGTATGGGGAAGAGTTATGATGCTTGATTTTGAAGGACTCACAAAGCTCCTTCATCATTTTGTTGTTCAAATTAGACCCATTATCAGTAATGATCTTCTCAGGCACTCCGTAGCGACAAATAATATTGTGCTTAATGAACCGAGTTACCACCTGCTTGGTGACATTGGCATAGGATGCCGCTTTGACCCATTTTGTAAAATAATCAATGGCAACCATAATGAAGCGGTGCCCGTTGGATGCAGTCGGTTCAATTTTGCCGATCATATCAATTCCCCACATCGCAAACAACCAAGGGGAGGTCAAGACATTCAAAGGTAGTGGCGGCACATGCACCTTATCAGCATAGACTTGACATTTGTGGCAAACCCGTGCATGATTGTAACAGTCAGTCTCCATGGTGGACCAATAATAACCTTCTCGCAAGATCTTTTTAGCCATGGTATGCCCGTTGGAATGGGTCCCGAAATCACCTTCATGTATCTCTTCAATGATTTTAGCTGCTTCTTTCTTGTCAACACACCTGAGCAGTAAACCGTCATGATGCCTTCTATACAACACGCCACCACTGAGAAAGAACTTGGCTAAAAATCTTCTTAAGAACTTCTTATCTGTGACGGATGCCTCTTCAGGGTATTCTTGTGTTTCAAGATATCGTTTAACATCATAAAACCAAGTATTACCATCTGATTCCAAACTAGCCTCAAAACAGAAAGCTGGCTCACTCAAACTTCTGATGGTAATGGAAGGTGCCTCATTAGCCCACTTAACCTTGAACATGGAGGACAAAGTTGCCAGTGCATCAGCTAGATTGTTTTCTTCTCCGGGAATATGCTCAAACGTGATCTCTTCGAAGTACGGAATCATCTTCATAACATGCTCATGATATGGAATCAGGCTCTGATGGCGAGTCTCCCAATATCCATTAATCTGGATGATAACAAGATTGGAATCCCCGTAAACTTTCAAAAATTTGATGCGCAGGTCGATTGCCGCTTCAATGCCATAAATGCAAGCCTCATATTCGGCCATGTTGTTAGTGCAATCGAAACAAATAAGAGTCGTGAAAGGAATGTGATATCCCTCAGGGGAAGTGATAATAGCTCTGACGCAGTTGCCCATGGCATTGGAGGCACCATAAAAAACAAGCGTCCAACGTGATCCCGACTCAGGTCCTTCGTCTGGGTCTGGTATATTACAATCCCGAATGTACACAATTTCCTCATCTGGAAAATCAAACTTCATCGGTTCATAGTCGTCCAAAGGCTGATAAGCAAGATGGTCGGCCATTACACTACCCTTAATTTCTTTTTGAGTAATGTACTGGATATCATATTCGGTGAGTATCATCTGCCAACGGGCTACGCTGCCTGTAAGAGCTGGCTTCTCAAAAATATACTTGATTGGATCCATTTTGGATATCAAGTAGGTGGTGTGAGTTAACATGTACTGCCTTAAACGTTTGGCGGCCCAGGCAAGCACACAAAAAGTCTATTCCAGCAATGAATACCTCGACTCGCATTCTGTAAACTTCTTACTTAAGTAGTAAATAGCCCTCTCTTTCTTCCATGTCTCGTCGTGCTGACCGAGGACACAACCCATTGAGCTCTCCAACACGGTTAGGTACATGATTAATGGCCTTCCTTCCACTGGCGGCATGAGTATCGGAGGTTCCTGTAAATACTCCTTTATTTTGTTAAAGGCCTTCTGACAATCCTCATTCCATTTCACTGTCTAACTTTTCTTCAACAACTTGAACAAAGGTCCACATGTCGTTGTGAGATGAGAAATAAATCTAGAAATGTAGTTTAATCTTCCCAAGAAACCACGTACTTCCAATTCTGTCCTTGGTTCGGGAATTTCCTGTATCTCTTTTACCTTGGCCAGGTCCACCTCGATACCTTTTTCACTCACAATAAAACCCAACAGCTTATCGGATCTCACCCCGAAGGTGCACTTATTCGGATTCAACTTTAGCAGGAACTGCCTCAGTCTCTCGAACAATTTTTCCAAATGAACAAGATGTTCTTCTTTCGTGTCAGACTTAGAAATCATATCGTCTACATATAACTCAATCTCTTTGTGAATCAAATCATGAAAGAGAGTGACCATAGCGCGCTGATATGTTTCCCCGACATTTTTCAAACCAAACGGCATCACTTTATAATAGAAAGTTCCCCAAGGCGTGATAAATGTTGTCTTCTCCATATCCTCCGGAGCCATCTTAATTTGATTGTAACCCGAAAAACCATCCATGAACAAGAACACTTTGGAATGAGCAGTATTATCGACCAACACGTCAATATGCAGAAGAGGGAAATCATCTTTAGGGCTGGCCCTGTTCAAATCCCTATAATCCACGCACATCCTAACATTAACATCCTTTTTGGGCACAAGCACAATATTTACAATCCATGGCGGATAACTGATGACCTTCAAGAAATTCGCGTCCAACTGCTTCTGGACCTCCTCCTTGATCTTCTTGGACATTCAGGATGAGTTCTTCGGAGCTTTTGCTTGACAGGAGAACAAACTTCTTTGAGCGGTAGTCGATGCACCACTATGTCTGTATCCAACCCAGGCATATCCTCATAAGACCAAGCGAAGATATCATAATACTCACGGAGTAGCTCAATCAATATGGCCTTTATACTTTCTTCGATATCTGCCCCTATCTTGACTTCTCTTCTTACCTCTTCTGTGCCAATATTCACCACCTCAATCGAATCCTGATTCGGCTGGATAACCTTCTCCTCTTGTTTTAACAATCTTGCTAATTCCTCGGGAAGACCACAATCCTCATATGCTTCTTCTTCAGCTTGATAAATAGGAGTATCAAAGTCATAATGAGCCATAATAGAGTCGTTATAAATAGAATCGATGGTGGAAGTGCATCTGCATGAATGACATTTTGGCATTTTTTAGTGACAGTGTGTGAAAAGAGAAACATTGCCATTTAAAATAAAAAGAAATGGAGCAAAATTTTGAATGCAAAAACGTCCTTTATTTCATGATAAACTTGAAAATAAACATGGTGGCCCTACACAAATGATCCACTACGCCTTGGGCAGAGCGTAAGAATTATGATATGATAATAAAAGAAACAAGAAAATTACTCCTCAGCGCTTGAAACTTGGATAACATCCACAGAAGTCCAATTGTTGAGTGTCTGGCCTGGAATACTCGGATGAATCCAATCTTCGATATTGTAGCCATCAACCCTATCGTCACCAACTGCATTGACGTGTCCTTCTTGAGCAGCACAAGGGCGGGAAAACTTCACAGGAGTAGATAAACTAGATGCTCTGGGAATTGCACTCTGTTGACCTGGGCTGAAACCAAGACCAAATTTATCAAATTTTGGAGTAACGTCCAGCACCTGACCCCAACCTTCAGGGTTACCACCTTCCACCACAACTTTCGCTTCCTTGAGAGAAGACATAACAGTCTCCGATTTCCTTTTCTGCTCTGGAGGAGGAAAATTGACAGCATGAACTGTTTCAAACGCCTGAAATGGAGTCTCATGTATCTCGCCTTCAACTTCAACATAGCAGAATGATTTCAAATGACTCACGATGTACTCTTCATCGCCGCACACAGTTATCACCTTTCCTTCTGCAGGATACTTGAGTTTTTGATGAAGAGTAGAAGTGTCTGCCCTTGCTCTATGAATCCACGAACGCCCCAACAAACAACAATACACTGGCTGTATATCCATCACAAAAAAGGTAGCCGTGAAGGTGCAAGGACCAACCTTAATTGGTAACTCCACCTCCCCGAACACTTATCTTTGAGACCCATCAAACGCCTTCACCATTAAATCATTGGGGTGCAACTCCAGTCCAGAATAATCAATCTTCATCAATGCTGACTTGGGCAATACATTCAAAGACGATCCTATATCCACCAAAACCCGGGATAAAGTAGTGCCCCTGCACTCCATTGAAATATGCTGTTATGGTCTGGCCCCTCCGGAGGAAGATAAAAATCTGTGAAGCCCAGACCATTCCCAGCAGATATGTTAGCACAAACATTCTCAAACTGATTGACTGTTATCTCATGTGGTACAAACACATTCTTTAACAACTTCATCAAAGCTATTCTGTGAGGTTCTGAATAAATCAACAGAGATAAGATAGACATCTTAGAAGGATTATGACTCAGATGATCAATTATGCTATAATCACTCTTTCTGATAATTCACATTAACTCTTCAACCTCATCGGGAACTGGAGAAGCTTCTGGTATCGGAATTGGTTGAGTCACATTGGCTGGCATAACCCTTTGATTACCAATCATCGCCAGCTGTTTTCCTTTTTCTCTTGCTGAAACATCTATCGCATCTTTCACATTGGAAGGACCAAATACTCTCTCGCTTCTAGTCCTCCGACCCACACATGAAAAGTTATGAACTTCCTCTTCATTACCTTCAACACGTTCTTCCTCGGACAAACGATTACTTACTTCCTGCTTCACCCCGTGGTAATAAACATCCGCACCATAATGCCATGAGAAGGCCTTCTCCCTGGTATACAGCATGGGACCCGGTACCATAATCATCAAAGGAGGTGCCCTAGACGGGGAAGGAATGCGCACAGGGGTGTAAGGAATAGATACCACAACAACATCTTCTTCGGTAACCTTGCGGTAGCTCGGTTTCCTATCAAACTGCAGGGAACCTTCCTTTATCAACAACTGGATACCGGATTTTAAATCATCATAGCCCTTTGGTTACTCTCTACACTTGGCACACTCTGAAGTACAACCCGGGAAAATAGAATTGGTAAGCAAATACCTCTTAACATAGCACAACGGAGTGGTTACTTGTTCCACATTCATGATTAAATTCAACACTTCACCTTTATCATCAATCATATTAACAACACCCCTCCATACCTCAGCATTGGGTTCTGAGTAACATTCAGACCAGTCACTGGGGTAAACTAAATGGCCTTAGTGTCAAATAAGTCTTGTACCTTGCACTTCAACGCAAAGCAATTGTCAGTAGAATGACCAACTCCGCCTGAATGGAATTCATATCTTGCGTTAGCATCATAGTTAACAAGAAGTCTTGCGGGTGGTGGTGGCATATTTCTCAAACTGATCAACTTCAAATCGAGCAAATGGTGGAGTGCTTCAGTAAGAGATACCGACAAGGGATCGAATTTTCTCGGCTGTCTCTGCTGTTGATTATTATACGGACGAGGAGCATCTTGCTGTCTTTGTTGTTGAGGCATCGCGTTCGGTCTCTGCTGCGAAGGAGTATTAACAGGAATAGAAACAACATTGATTTGTTAGTGCTGACGATCCTCTATTCTTCCTCTATGAGAGTAAACTGCACTTGCGTCACCTTCCATTTTCTTAGGATAAGTGTTGAATGGTTTCTTACTGCCCCCTGATGAGCCACTAGAACCTCCAATCTGAATTTTCCCCAATTTCAAACCTACCTCAATCCTTTCACCAGCCATAACCAAGTCTGCAAATCCTGTCGAAGTACTACCTATCATGTGCTCATAGAATAGCCCTTGAAGGGTAATTATAAACATATCAATGAGTTCTCTCTCCATGAGTGGAGGTTGAACTCTCGTAGCCAACTCACGCCACTTCTAAGCGTATTCCTTGAAAGATTCTTTTGGTCCCTGTGACATATTCTGTAACTGAGTGCGATTAGGCACCATATCCACATTATACTGATAATGCTTGACAAAAGCCCGAGAAAGATCATTCCAGCAACGAATATGGGTTTTCTCCAACTTCATGTACCATTCCAGGGATGCCCCAGATAGGCTATCCTGGAAAAAGTGAATCAAAAGTCCCTGATCTTCAGTATGCACCGACATCTTTTTGAAATAAGCAGTTGTATGGGTAACAGGACATGACGTCCCGTTGTACTTTTCAAATACAGGAGGCTTGAACTTTGGAGGAACCTTCACCCCGAACAGCAACCCGAGATCATTAGCGTCCATACCAAGGACTCCTTGCCCTTCCACAGTCTTCAAATGTTCTTCCAACAACTGATACTTCCTATCCTCAATCTGAACCTCCGACTCTGAATGCCGAACAGAAAACTGATCTTCATCCTGGTCAAAGTCATAAACCAGCTCCTGATAGTTCCTTACACCGCCCTGATTACCTCTCCTGTTTCCCACAAGATGGGGTCCCGGAGACGGGGGAAAGTGTCCTACGTTGCGCACAAAAGGGTTTCCAAGCATCCCGTGAAAATTTCCAGCAGGCTGATCTTGCGCATCCCCTAATCCTACAGAAATATCTTGATAGAGCCCTTGATTTCCATCATCCCCTGGATAGCGGCGTTGATTGTTGACAATGGCAGCTAGTTCCTCCTGTCGGCGATTCAAATTGGTGATGACCTCCATGAACTGAGTCATCTGAGTAGCCATCTGGGCCCTCATTTCAGCGAGTTCAGCTTGAAATTGTTCCATCTGTCTTGGAAAATTGTTTCTGGTGGAATACCGATGAGTAGTCGTCTTGAATTTTGAATAAGAAAAACAACAGGATAAGAAAACTGTCTTGAGATAACCTGTAATGTTATGAAATGCATGATATGCATGATTTGTTTGTCATTTCTAGGTATTCAAGAGTCCTTTTATTCATCAATCACGGTACGCGACCAAATATAAAACATACAATCAAAGGGAAAAAGGACAATTAGACAAACACTTCAATTATTTACAAACAAAAGAAACGATGTTCGAGCGACTTCGGACATTTAAGAGTGTAGTGATAAACAACTAAATACATGTCTTAACAAAAGACTGAATAATAACAACAAACAAATGGTCCCTTCCAACAATTCTGGGGGTGACCAAATACACCAAAAGTAAATAACAGAACTAAATCTCCAGAATAAGACATGCTTCAAGGTGTTGACAATACTCTTCAAGCCTGGCTTTCTCCTTCAAAAGTTGTGATGCGACTACTTCACTTTCTTAAAACCGATTCTCTACGACACGCCTCTGTGCTACTTCCTTCTTAAGCTGAGTATCTTTGTCTTTAAGCTGTTTCTCCAAGTTTTGAATCTTCTTCCTGTAGCTATTCTCAGATGCCTGAAGCTTCTGGCACTCTTACTGGGTCTTACTCAACTCTTCTTCCATTTCAGCATGAGATCTCTTCCTAAAACTGGTTGCATCTGAAGTTTCCCCTTGAGCTTTTTTGAGTTTGCGAGCTAAGTCGGCCCTTTCTTGATCTACCCAATAGAGTTTCATTCCTGCCTCACGGTCTTTTGCACGAAGTTGAATGTTCTCAACATGAACCTGGGTGAACACCTCGGTAGGCACCGTGTTACTCAGAACAGTAGGAGGTTTCTCACACATAGGAGACGATCTTGCAAATGGTAACTGTAAAGTCTTAACCCTGGCTCTAATCCATTCCAAGTAAGGAACTCTAGCAATAGGAACTTTTTTTCCCAAAGTATTTCTATCCTTCTTGTGAATTCCCTTCCAAGCACTTGTCACTCTTTTCAACATCACATGATCACTTCCTCTAACAAAATACACTGACTCGGACACCTAATCAACCTTTGGCAGTCCATTCATTGCATATCCCAATTGTTGATAAGCAAGCACATAATTATAGTTGATACATCCCTTAGCTCCTATGAGGGGAACATTAGGGAAATCTCCGCATCTAGTGATAATACTTCGTACTTCCCCCATGCCATAATTCCACCGGATATCAAATGAAGTAAGGTTGACAAGTCTTGATGACCGTCGGAGAGAAAGCCTGGTATCCATGAAAGGGCCACTTACCGGTAGGTGCAACTTAAACCATTGATACAACATCGAATGACATAAACTTATATTACCTCCTTTCCCATGCCTGAAATGAATGGTGTAAAGAGTATCTGCCCAGAGTGTTGGTACCGGGTTCTTATTTCTAAAAACACAAATAGCCGTCAAATCCATAAAATTTCTCTTGCGGGGGAAGAGAACGATCCCGTATATCATGAGGGAAAACAGAGTGCTGAAGCCATTCCAATTCCCTTTCTTCGCCCAGTCTTCAGCTTTTTTCACTAAGAAATCCAAATAAAACCCTATAGTATCCTCACTTGACTTCCAATTGTCTTTCACCTCTTTCCAACTCGAATGAAGAATTTCAGCAATAACTTCGAACTTCGGCTTCTCTAACACTTGAACAAAAGGAACTTCATCAGACAACTTGATATTAAGTAGGTACGCGTACTCTTCTAGCGTGGGAACCAGTTGATAATCTTGAAAAGTAAAACACCGTAATTCCTTGTCATAGAACTGGAAGAGGGTGATCAAAGCCATTGGGTCGACTGAAGTGTTAAGGATTAGTAACAAATTGCCATAATTTTTGTTGAAATTATTCAGAACATCACCCTTCAAATAAGAACTCAACCCCTTCAATCCGGACACATCAACAGCAGGAATCTGATAAGAGAATGTATGCCTGGTGGGCTCTTTAACACGAACTGAATCAAACCCATCTGACGGGAGGCCAACCATTTCTGATAGAAAGAAGACTCTTGAATATCCCTGGAAGATGACATGCACATGCTAGTTATTTTTTATACATCATTTTTTTAAGAAATAAATATGCTATGATGCAACATGACAGGATCAAAGTTTCATACTGGATAATGGCTGGACCATTACAGAACAACACCACTCAAGATCAAAAGAAAACCCCAAAGCTCCAAAACTATCATGGGAACCTGAGTCACCTTTGCAACACAAAGTCACCAACAGTACCTGTACCTGTAAGAAAAGTTTTCCCGCCCCTCTCACGGGTGTAGTCTAGGTCAAGGTACAGTTAAAAGCCAAATCAGAGTACAAGAGCTCGACTGTCGGTATCATCATACGATAACACCTATCCGAACTACCTCTGAAATCATGGGTCTCATGGTCAGGTCTACAAAGCATCCGCCTCATAGCTTCCATGGCCACTCTATTCCTAGTTCCTATGGAATTAACTCATAGCCTAGGTATGAGGCCTTTTACCTCATGGAACAACCCACCCACCAAGAAATCCAGAATCCAAATAGTCTAGCCAAATCCAGTATGCATAAATTAAAGCGCACATAGGATGCAATGGAAACAGGTAAATATGCAAAGCGGTAAAAATAAACACCCAAGAAGAAAACAAGCAAGAGCTAGGATCGACTCCGGGATGGACCAGCAAAAGGTCAATCTATCCTCAGTGAAGTCGCCAGCTGAAACCACCCGTCCAAAACCTCTCATCTGGATGTAATGAAACATCAATGAAGTCGCCATCGAACATCTTTTATCCCGCCGAAAGGGAAAGGTAAACATCAAGAAAACCTAAAGAGGGAGAAATCGCGGTCTTTCGACCGAGAGATCAGGTAAGGGAGTCTGTTACACGAAGGGAAGGTGTTAGCACCCCACACGCCCGTAGTGCTCTACGATATCCACTCTTGTTGTCTAATCTAATGGGTGTGGTCAAATCCTATGTCTATGGCTTAAAACTGAAAAGGGAATGCATGCGGAAGAAAAAGAAAACAATGTAGGGAAAATAAAAAGTTATGCTCGGTTGGGCCCTACCCCGTTGCCTACGTATCCCTTTTAAGGAATCAGAGCAGCCGTAGTTCGGCTTACATATTTTGGTTGGTTTGTGTTTTTTAGTTAAGATAACAAAAACAAATCAAGATGGCAAAACATCGAACGAAACAAAAAACAGAAGAGATGGTAAAACATCAACTAAATAATAACATAGTAACATGCCAAAGATGGCGAAACATCAATAAATTGGATGACAAAACATTACACCTAACAATGATATTGAGAATCAAGGTAGGATAACAAACATAAGCGATGGCGAAACATCGACTTCAAACAAATGTGCGATGGTGAAACACCGGCTAAAAGATAACAAGGTAGCATGGCATGGTAAGGATGGCAAAACATCAATAAAAAGGATGACGAAACATCACACCTAACAATGATATTGAGAATCAAAGTAGGATAACAAACATGTGCGATGGTGAAACAACGGCTTCAAAAAAATGTGCGATGGCGAAACATCGGCTAAGAGATAACAAGGTAGCATGGCATGGTAAGGATGGCAAAACATCAATAAAAAGGATGACGAAACATCACACCTAACAATGATATTGAGAATCAAAGTAGGATAACAAACATGGGCGATGGCGAAATATCAGCTTCAAACAAATGTGCGACGGCGAAACATCGACTAAGAGATAACACAGACAAAGTAAGATTGGTTTGTATCTTTTACTTTGAAGAAGGGTTTGAGTTCATTAGAGGTGTTTTATGATTTTCCAAGAAAATGAATTTATGTTTTAAGATGCAGAATGCATAGAAAGGGAAAACAACTAAGGGAAACTAACCTAGTACTATCCCTAGTGTTATCATACAGTGGTTGATCCTAAGATTGAGGATAAAGGAAAACCCTACCTTAATTAACATGCTAAAGGAAGCTTAACAAAACTATCCTACGGGGAACATGCAATGAGAGCGAAGTCGTGATCTCTAAATTGAGTGACTCATCGATCAACAATTAAAGAAGAAAAAAAATAAACATCCTATAGGGAACATGCACTGAGAGCGAAGTCGTGATCTCAATTTCTAAATTGAGTGACTCATCGATCAATAATTAAAGAAGAAAAGCAATAAACATCCTATAGGGAACATGCAATGAGAGCGAAGTCGTAATCTCAATTTCTAAATTGAGTGACTCATCGATAAAAAGCAAACACAACACATGCATCAGACAAAACAAATATAGAGGGCCTCCTGACATATATCAGCAACAAAGATCCCATCATGCAAACAGAGAACTATGCAAAATGAAAATGGAAGAAAGGAGATAATGCAATAACAAACGGATAACTATCCGTAGCAACTGAACAAGAATAAAAGAAACCCAGAGAACATCAAGCAAGCTGGCATCAGTAGACAAATCAAGTCAGAAATTACGCCATTAAGATATAAGTATTGAGATTCTCAGATATGAACAGATCCCATGGGTAATGTATAGCATTCATAATCACATGTATATATCCTGCATGGAATATCAAACATGCCAAACACAATAATAATGCCAATATAATAAATTATGTTCCACAAATAAAGTGAAACACAATAGCCTCAAGCCAAAAGTGGAAACTTTCTCAAAGTACCTCGCACATTCAACAAACAAGTTAGTATTCCATAAGGTGAATGATGACTCACATAAGGGATGGATGCAACATGATGAAGTGAGAACAACATGATAACAATTATCAAACATTAGACATGATAAACAAGAGGAAACATGCATGTGCACAATTTGGTCAAAAGAATCAGAGGAATGTTTCTCCTTTCTATCACCATGTTTAATTGATAATTGAATAGCAATCAAGGATAATAGGAGCTTGAAAAGAATAAAATCAAAAACCATGGAGGTCAGGGGCAAACACATTTCAATCATGTATAATTAATTCAACCACAACTCACAAGCACAATAGGAGATGGATCCCACACAGTGCATTAGAAGGTTCAAACATTCAAACATGAGGCATTAAATGAAATTACTTGAGCTATCATGGATAATCAGAATCAATATGATCATTAGGTACCCAATTATAGGCCTCACTCAAGTTCATTGGCCATCAAACAAATTGCAACAAGATAGGCAACATTAATTGGATACCTTCACTTCAAAAATACATAAAAAATAGAAACAAGGATCCATAATTCAAACCAAAAATATCTTAACATATTTGAAGTGTGTAGAAGTCAGAAAGTAAGTCTTATGTTCATGAATGATTGAGGAGGGGATCAAATGAGGCCCAAAGTTCAAAACATGTTGGCAAAACTACCAAACTAGACAAGTTTTCAAAATAATTTGTGGAAAAATGTCAAACCAAGATAAATAATTCAAGAAAAATGGTTTTAAGATCCTCAACCAATTAACGAACCCTAATCAAGACTTGAATTATATTGAAAATCCAAGGCATAGTGGTTTTGAAAATGAAACTTGCACCATAAGCAACAAAACCCTAATTTTTGACTTTTAATCTTAAATATTGATTAAGTAAGATCAAAATTCAATAAAATTAAAACAAAATCACACCAATCACCAAGAAACCCTAAATGTCAGAAAACATATTTTTTTCACATTTTTTGAATTAAGGAAAAGTAAAAAATGAAATTAAATTCAAACAATTAGTCAATTAACCAATATTCACAACTCAAGATAACATTTTAATCAAAAAGTCAGAAAAATGTCCAACCAAAATTAGATTCAAATATTAGAATAAAAAACACACATCTCTGATTTTTTTTTGGAATTTTTGAATTGGAGGAAATATTAAAATAAAAATTAAACGAACAAATGACAACTAAACCAAAATTTAAGGGAAAAAATGCAAACCCTAGCCAAAAATCACAAAAAAGGAAAAATAAAAATATGTTCAGATTCTATGATTAAAAACAAGCTTGCATGATTTTTTTGAGGATTTTTGAATTAGTGGAATTATTGAAATAAAAATTGTGAAACAACTATTTCAAATAAAATTCTCAAATTGAATTCATAACCAAAAAAGGAAAAAAATGTTAATCCAATTTCAGAATTAAATTCTACATGATTTTATGAGCCAAAAATATTTTTTGTAGAATTTTTCAAGTCAAATAAATATTAAAATAAAAATAACCACTAAACAAACAATTAATTAAACTCATTAATTTTTAAACCAACCAAAACATTTTTAAAAATTATCAAAAAAATGCACAAGGTCAGGAATATTATTTTCAAGTTTCATGAATTTTTTCATAATTTTTTATCATGTTTTGACCAAGAAAATAAAATCAGAGAATCAATGGAAATTTAAATATTAAAAACATGAACATGGCCAATGAGATGATGCCACACATCATCTTCAACCTCTAGCCTAGGAAAAATACTTGTTTCCATCAGTTCCAACATGCCTACTTCAGATCCATCAAACAAGCACGATTCTCAACCAAAATCCATGAAATCAAGCTCAAATTAAAGCTGATATATCATACTACATCATGCAATTCGAATCAAACTAAGAGATCAAGCATAGATCGAGAAATCAAATCTCAAAAACTGGAAAAACACATTGCAAACGTTCAAAACCAGAAACACGATTTCACCAAATCTGCTTAAATCAGAGCTCAAATATACATCAATCCTAATGATTGGCCAGCTATGAACACAATGCACACCATAAAACACTTCAATTCGTGCTCAAATCAAGGTTTAGATTCAGTGAGCATACCTTCAAAAGTGAAAAATAAATTCACTTCTTCCCTCTGAAAGCTAACAAGAAAACCTTCTGAACAGCTTCCTTTTGCTCCAATGAAGGTGTTGGAGTAGATAAATGGGGACTGGATCAAGAGAATTGCGTTGCTCGACTCAAGTTACAGAGCAAGAGAAAATGAGAAAATTCTGAGGAGCTTTTTCCAATGCAGTGCGTCTGTGTGTGTAATGAGAGTTTGAACAACTTATATAGAGTGTTTGGAGTGAGGTTAGAGTGGTAATTCAAGCTGAGAGCCGTTGGAGGGAAAAAAGAAATTTCTGTCAAACCAAAATAAGTGTGATGGCTATTTGCGTTTTGCTTGGTATTTAGGCAATGCTTGCAGTCGTTTTGAGCAACAATAGGAGAATGTGAGTGAGTGAAAAAAACGTGATGGGGTGAGCTGTCCTCTCTTGCACATGGGACTGATTTTCTTGAGTGAGAAGTTTCCCATTTTGTTCAAAATGTGAAAATGAGAGAGGCATGAGGTATGCACCTGGTTTGGCCTCTTTTGGAAAGCACATGAGGTGTCCAATTCGTGCCAAGCATGTGTAATTGGACTTGGAATGATTGGATTAAAATTGAACCAAAATTGAAAAATGCCATAGCCAAGCATACCAAAAAATCAGCTGACTTCAACCTGAGGCCATTTCAAATTGGCTCGTGCATTTTCCAAACTTCTTTGAGCCAATTAAAATTCAAAGGATGAGCTTCACAATGGTCTTTGATTCATCAAAAATGGTGGAGAAATGAAAAAGATGTGGTCATTAGGATTCCTGGGCAAGTCAAGCCATCTTGCCCAAGACTGCGTGCGCTGGCCTGTGCATGTGCCTTAAAAAAAATCCGATTTTGCCACCCAACTTCCTCAAATCATAACTTCCTCAATTTCAATCCAAATTGAGTGATTCCAAGTTTAATGAGAACCTTTCATAGCCCTCTTCAAAATGCACTTTTTAATTTTTCAAATTGAGGCTTGTGTCAAAAAAAATTGATTCCACAAAATGGCCTGCCAAGTGTTTGATGAAATTACGCGCGTGGCTTGCCCAAGAGAAGTCATTTTGGCACTTAGCATTTTTTCAAATTTTAAGTTACTTCTTGAACAAGTTACAATCAAATTCAACATTTCTCATGATTCAAAGATGAATTTGGGTATGGAATATGAA
The DNA here is from genome assembly GCA_948472305.1 of Vicia faba. Classification (NCBI taxonomy): domain Eukaryota; kingdom Viridiplantae; phylum Streptophyta; class Magnoliopsida; order Fabales; family Fabaceae; genus Vicia; species Vicia faba. The sequence goes on from OX451736.1 coordinate 1,282,774,321, forward strand.
AAGAGGATGCTTGAATTGATGGTTGACCAAAAGTCTACTTGGTCAACTCCTGATTTTACTGACTTTGGTCAAAATGACCAAATTGCCCCTTTTGATCAATTGAACCATTTCCAAACCAAATTGAACCTCAATTTTTCAATCCTAAATGCTTAATAACATGTGGTGAATCATGGAAACAAATTTGGGTGAAAAAGTCAGAGAAATCCTGATTAAATCCAAAATCCTAATTTTGTGCCATGTGCTAGGAGATAGCTGATCAAGCTTCAAAACCCTAATTCCACTGAGTATCATGAGAAACTCCTTCATCAAATTTGATTCCAATGATGATAAGATAGTGATGCTTCATGAATTGGCTCATCTAGACCCTAATTACCTTAACTTGGACCAAACCCTAATTTTGATTGATGAATCAAAGGAGTGATTCCTTCTTATAATCAAACACAAACTTAAATCCTTTGATGATCCAAAGAGATGGATAAGATATATTGAGATATGCAATAAATTTTGATCTTGAAAGATCCAGACTTTTGATGGTAAGATTCTTCTTGAGCAACTTGCCAATGCAATCAACCTTCAAAGCTTGAGGAAGACTTGATAACCAAAGAACTTTGATCCCATCACAATATATAAATGTAATGCAATATGATATTCATGATGAAACATAAGCCTAAATCAAGAGGGTAAATTTTAGGGTGCAACAGCTCCCCTATTCAAATATCTTCAACATGATAGGCGAGAAAAGTGACAACTTTTGAGCATTCAGGGTTGAAGATGATTGAATACGAAAGAACCCAGAAATTTACACTCTTGAAGAAGAAAGAAAAAAAAAGAAGCATAACCCCCCCCCCCAAGACATGTGTCAGAATGAAGCTGTAACGCAGGTTGAAATAGAAGAAAAACAAAGAAGAGCAGACGCATTTAAACTTCCATACAAAAGTTCCAGGGCGAAACTGGGCTTCAAAAAGAGGAGGTGAGGTAAAACTCAACCAACAGAGTATAGGAGAAACTGAGCTCTGGAAAAGAAGACGTACGCGGATGAGGAGACGAAACTCTGAGCTCGACCCAAAGCAAAGTGGCTAGAGTGCGTGATTTTAGTATCACTTGCTAGTCTCAACTAAGAAAGACAGCATGAAGGAACAGAAATAATCCAATAAATGAGGAACAAAAGCGAGACGATACTCGACTCAAAATCCAGTTAGACGAAACTAAACTAGATGAGCACAAGGACAAAACTGGATTTCACGCACGGGTAACGAGGCGAAACTCGACCCATAGCAAAGTGATGAGAGTGCATGCTTCTCAGAGCACCTGCTGGTCTCAGATCAATGGATAAACAGTGACGAAAACTGATAGAAGAATCCAATGAACAAAAGAGACAGATCTCAAACCAGGGACACAACTCGAACACTGCACTCGGTAAACGAACACCGCCAAAGGGTCCAAGGTATAAAAGCAAAAACGAGACAAAACTCGACTCAATAACTAGTTAGGCGAAACTAAACTAGATGAGTACCAGGACGAAACTGAATTCATGCATAGGCGACGGGGCGATGCTCGATCCAAAGCAAGGAGATTAGGGCGTACACCTAAAAACCTGCTGAAAGCGAATAACAGGACGAAATTGGTATTCGAAAGGTGTATCAATAGACATTGGAATGAACCGGAGAGGGTAGTGAAGACTAAACCCGAGAAGACCGTGCCAGGGCGAAACTGAACTACAGTCAAGAGTAGACACTCAAATAAACAAATGGTTGTTATTAAAAAAGATATTGGTATGGGGAGTAAACTGAGATAATGAGGACGAAGACCTCACCAGGGGTTTAATCCGAAGTATTAGAAAAATCACTGGGGATAACGGAGACAATAATGGCTTATGTTCCGATGCATGTTTGAATTCTTTTTATATAGAGCAATGCTCCATATAATGGAAATGCTATGCGTTTTAATAGATGCAATGTAATGATGCATGTTTAAAAGTTTCATTGAGGGATGGCCAATTGAGAAGCCAATAATCAAAGAGTCAGAATATGACATGACTTGCAAAAATAAATTGCAAAATCCAAAGGAGAGGAGAAAATATGGGGAACCGTTGGAGAGGGAACCTCGGAGAGATGAAGCTTCGCGGGGAATAACAACTGAGCCATTAATAGAGACGGGCCACAAACATTGAGAGGAACTACAAAAATAAATTGCAAACTCCTAGAGAAGATCATATCGATACTTTAGCTTCTGGAGAGGGACGCCATCTGAAGTTTAGACATTGAGGGAGAAGATCAGGGCGAGACTGTAATCTCTTGGAAAAGACAGCGCGCGGCCGCGTTGAAGATAAAATCAAGACAACAAACCTGACGTGAGGGGTGAACACCTTCGCTGGGGGAACAAAGCTCCACTGAGGAGACGATACTTCACCGGGGATACATAACTCTGTTGGAGATTTTTGCTGGAGAGAGATTTTCCTTGGAATGCAACCATTGGATGGGTCATGCAGATAGTCACACAGTATTGCCTTTATTGGGGATAAGAAAAGATCTTCACACAAGGATGCCCCAGTCAGCAGACCGACTGGGGAATGAGAGGTTATGGCAAGGGATCTCCGTTGGAAACTTTGTTAGAGAATTGAAACCTCCTCAGAATGCGAGTGCCTATTTAAACAAAACTTCATTGGGGATGTGCAACATACCCAAACTTGAAGTCTCAGAATGAAGCCTTTAAAAGAAGATTCCTGGGGCAACAAAACTTTGCTGCGGAAACGAAACTTCACCGAGAAACGAAATTATACTGGGGAAACGAAACTTCGCTGGAGAATAGGTTAAGTACTATTCATGCATGGGCTCTGTCTAACAGAAGAAAACCAAATTTTCCTTTCTTGACAATCATTAAGCTCTTTATTGGTGTTCAACGTGTAAACTCTTTTTGATGTCAAACAAATGTTTCGCATGCAGGAAGATGTTTATTTTGGGAATGACAAAGCTGATGTGACAATTATTTAAGCCTTGAAGTCTAAAAACTTAACAAAGTGTCGCATCTTTGTTATGAATGAATCACTGGCTAGAGTGCAAAATTTTTCAAAACTTTTCTTTTTTTCCCAACAAAAACGAGTCAAGATGCGGGTGATAGGATACCAACATGGATATGCAACACATATTTGGGAGTTTTAGGAAACATTATCCTGTTGTAGTATGAAGCCTGGACCCGACCAGATAATTGTTCAACTTTCAAATACTATAAAGCCTGGACCCGACCAGATAATAGTTCAACTTTCAAATACTATGAAGCCTGGACCCAACCAGATAATAGTTTAACTTTCAAATACTATGAAGCCTGGACCAGACCAGATAATAGTTCAACTTTCAAATACTATGAAGCCTGGACCCGACCAGATAATAGTTCAACTTTTAAATATTATGAACCCTTGACCCGACAGATGATAGTTCAACTTTCAGTCACTATGAAGCCTGGATCCGACCAGATAATAGTGTAATTTCTCAAGATACTATGAAGCCTGGACCCAACCAGATAATAGTTTAACTCTTCGAGATATTGAAAAACCTGGACTCGACCAGACAAAGATTTAACTCCCTTTCCCAGTAGAGTTTGCCTCTACCCAGCAAGTTACTGTGAAGCCTGGACCCGACCAGATATCAGTTCAACTTTATATTTTCAAGCAAGTTATTATGAAGCCTGGATTCTAACTAGATATCAATTAACTTCATCCACCTCAAAAATTGTGAAACCTGGAATCCGACCAGATAGCAATTAACTTCATCCACCTCAGAAATCTGCGAAACCTAGAATCCGACCAGATAGCAGTTTAATGTTAGTAAGTCACTACGAACCCTGGATTTTGACCAGATAACAGTTAATTCAAATCTTCCCTTACAAGTCACTGCGAAGCCTGGAATGCGACCAAATAGCAGTCAACTTCATTATCCCCAACAAATTGCTGCCAAGCCTGGATTTCGACCAGATAACTACCAACTTTCGATGCTCTCTAGTTAGGAATAAGTTCCTAGTAAGAGCATTGAACAATCAAAACTCCTAAAATCTTTTTCCCCAGTAGAGATCAACACTCTCCATAGAGTCCTCTTAAACAAGCCAATATTCCCCAGCGAATTTCTCCTCAAAACAACAGAACAAGAATTCCCAGCGGAAACATCCTAAACAAAATAGAAGATGTGCCTTCTCCCCAATAACGGTTCAGGGTTCAACCTCCCAAGTGTCCCCAACATGTCTTCAAGGATTCATTTTCCTAGACAAAGACACACTGCAATAAATGCATCACATTCATAAACCATAACATATACATGACAAATGCATACAACATAATCTCATTTATTTTGAGAACAAAATTACGTCATGCATACATCTGCATGCAACTAATCTTTTTTTCCTTGCAGGAAAATCATTAGGCAAAGGAAATCTACCATTTCAGTATAAATCAACCAAAAGATTTATCTTGATATCTTTCCCAGTCACTCGGAATGGCATCTCTAAGCCTATTCCCCATATAATCAACTAACATATCATCGAGTGCAAATTTCTGGGGACTCTAGTGTTCAATCATCTTCCACCTTCAAGTCGCGAATGGCAGATTCGCCAATCTAACTCTTCAGGTTTAAGAAGATTGAACAGGGGCAGCTGCTGTACCTTAAAATTTTCTCTCTCATTCCTTAAGAATTTTCTCACAAGATCTTCCATGACATCAAGTTTGCAGAACTAATACATCAATTTAGGTTTGGAATTGGCACAAGGGAAAAATGGTCAATTGTACGCTAAAAAGTCAAGCTTTGAGTTTTGGATCAAAATCAAGTTTCAAGAATCACATTTCATCAAGGCATGTTAGAATATGAAGTTTTTTTCATTAAGAAGGTCAAAAGTCAAAATTATGTTGAAAAATTCAAAGTTTTAAACACTTAGAAATTTTTCTAAGTGTTAAGAAATTATGATAAGTTCAGAACTTCTGGCCAGATTTTCACCATGATTCAAGTTGATTCTGGAAGAACTTGTGACACAAGAGTTGTAGATTTCAATGAGATCTAAGACATGCAGAACACAACTTCTCCTAGAAATGGTGGGATTTCAAGTTATAAATCCTTGAAGACACGTCCACGAAATTGAAGCACTCAGTAACTTCTGGTCCTTTCCAAGACAGAATTTGGTTAGAACTTCTGGGCCAATTTTCTCGTAGGTTCAATCAGAGTTTGCAAGAGTAATTTAAAGAGGGCCTGCAAAGCATGTTACAATATTTCTGAAAAGTCTGAGAACTCCTTCAAAACATGCTGGAGCAGGGAGATTCAAAGATCAAAAGTTGGATATTTATTCTAAGTTACGTTGATGCTGAACTTCTGATCCAAATTTAAGCTATGATGCATTATCTCATATTGTAGGTTTTCTGTTTTGATAAATCTCATCATCATTTAATGCTCACACCCACTTTTGAGTCTTTATCCAAATGATCTCCCCACGTGTGGCATAGAAGTACCATTGCTGTCCTTAAAAAGCAAATTTTGTACAAAGTTTATGCTGGGCCCATGCGTTACTTTTGCTTCTGAGGGTACTTTTCCATAAATCATGCTTACAAATTCAGATTAGGCGCGGCTAAAGCTGCTAACCATCCTACTTTGTGCCTTGAACCATACTTGTTTAAACTTGCTTCAAGGACAAGTCAACGCCATAGTATATGATGACTGTACTTTTGACTTCTCCAAGCTCCTAAATCCTTGCCTATAAATTGAACTTCAATTGCAACTGTTAAAAAGGTGGAAGATTTGAGAAAAGGCCCTAAAACCTTGCCGAAAATTCCCAAGAACTTGAAACTATAGCCCAAACACAAAACCTGCTAAGCTTCTGCTTTTACATCCAAACTCTAATTTTCTTGCATATTTCTTGGCCCAAATCACCCACATTGTTTCTGATATATATTTAGAAACTGTCCCAATTCTGTTTACAGACTGTAATACAATATTCACCACTCTCTGTTTCAAAAACCCAGAATTTTGCACCTTAACTGCACCAGAACTTTCCCATATTTCATAGCTCAAGCTAAGAGCTGCTTCAGTCTTCTGAGAATGTGAGAAAGCTGATCAGAGCATCACAACAATCTGAACCAGGCTCTAATTCACAGAACAATTTCCAGCTGCAAGGTGAGTTTCTTTTGACTTTCATCTCATTACTTATGCATTGTTAGGCTTGAATTTAAAAAAATACAATGTAGATATCATGGCTCTGATTCTGTACATACTTATAGATTGCATGTATATGGCCTAAGTAGAGAGAATTTCAGATCAGAACTTCTTGAGGAAATTAAGGTTCAGAATTAGGATTAGAAAAATTCATGTTTGCTGCTGGTTTACAGTTTTGATGCTTTATATTTCTGAAACCTTGATGAAATTTGTCATAACTGTTATGTTTGTATTTTCCATTTTTGTTGAGAAATGACTAAGTTGCAGATGCTCTGACTTCCACGGAGAAGGAGATGAAGTTCATCATCAGAAGTTACTTTATAATATATGTTTACGTTTTTGTTTCTAATACCAGATGTATAGCCACTCCAGTGATAAAGAGCACGCGCATAAGGCGTTGGTGTTAAGGGTCCTAAGTTCTAGCCCCAAAAACACCTTTTTATGTTTATTCCCTGACATTTTTACCCCATTATTTGTCAAACAATAAACCTGGACCGGAACTTCTAAATAAACCCCCTCCCTTTTGTTTGTTAAAATAATGATCTTGGACCAAAGACTTCTAGATTTTCCCATCCGGTAGCACTGACGCCTCATTTTCCCATTATCAGAACTTCTAGGTTTCCAATTGCATTAGAATTTCTAGGCTCTCTCAAACAACCAAAACTTCTGACCTACCAGTGACATTAGAATTTCTAGATTCCCAGCTGCACTAGAACTTCTAGATTCCCTCAACAATCAGAACTTCTAGGCTTTCCAGATCCAAAACTTCTGGCCATCCCCATTTCTGCTAATGTTTATTTTCTGATTTGCAGCGCGTCTGAGTCAGAACTTCTGCTCTCTCCTCTTTCAGCAACATGCTGATTCTGACTTTTGCTCTCTATTATTTTTATCAGAATTTCTTATTTTCATTAATCAAAAACACCAAAAAATACTTTATGCTCACATGCTTTATTTTATTTCTTTTAAAACAAAAGGCTAAAAATATTTTCTTAAGCAAATTTATTTCTTCTCTTAACCAAAACAAAACAAATCTATTTTTACATTTCATTTCTTGTACATTATTTCAATGTGGTTGTAGTAGATAAATAGGACTTTAATTTCTTGCAATCCCCATTTATAAATTTGTACACCCCATCCCCCTAATGATTTTAATAGCTTAGAATATTTACTTTCCGCAATTTATCGCTTTCATATAAATGCTAGTAAAATAGGATTTGCATGGGAAGATAAAAACAACAAGTAGACAACCCTAATCAAAGACTAAATGCATGCAAATTAAACATACTATTCACACATGCACCCATAGGGTTAACTCCACTTGTTGCCTAAAAATGGTCATGTTATGCATGTGGTACATCTTAGAAAAACAATCAAAAATACAAGATCATAGTACCTCAATGACGCTTCAAAATGTTGCCTTTCAAATGATCTTAGTCCCTCAAGAGAAATGCTAAGATATATCACAACATTGCTATTCATGACTATACGATGACCCACGTCCGTCCCTTTACATCCAAAGATAAAGCTTCTTACCAACCAATGGTAAGATAACAACATCTAAAGGAGGAGGAAAAGAACAAAGACTTTTTGAGTAGGTAGAAACATTCTTAGTTGCTTGCTCATTTTCAAATATGAACACATTTTCAAATACACCAACATTTTCCATTGAAATATTTTCAAAAGTTCAACATTTTGTGTACATTCTTATAGAGACGAGAATCATTACAAAGTCTGCCTAAACGAAGGTGTTTTTCAAAAATACTTTCAAAAACCACCACAAAGCACACTTTTAAACAAAAGCAACAATATAGAAAGCATCTAAGATCCCATAGATATCTATGGATGAAAAGGGTGCTAACACCTTCCCTTTTCATAATCTACCCCCCGAACTCAAGAAAATAATCTCAAAGGTCTTTCCTGTTCTTTTTGCCCTTTCCTTTATTGGATAAAAGAAAAGTCAGTGGCGACTCTTGCTATCCGCAACAATTGCGATGAAATGCAAAACACCCAAGTCAGTTCTTCCACCGTATTACACAGGCAATGCACGCGCGTGCGACATGCCTTGCCAGACCTTACTTTTCCCAAACTTCCCACATCAATATCTTTATCATGCCAACTTAAAATCAAAAAATTCAAAGCACCATGTTGAAGTTCATCATGCAAGCTCTCCATAGGCCCCAAGAACTCACAAAACGCACATGTCGACCATGAATGTGGACCTACAATTTGTATTTTTCAAATTTGTTGCAGTTCAGTTTGATTTGTTCTAGGTCATGAGTACACATGCTTTGCACGAAATCATGCACTCTTATCTTGCCAAACTAAGCAAAACAAGGATAGTAACCTCTCTCCCCTAAATTTTGCTTAAAATAACATTTTTCTCTCTAACCAAGTTTCCCTCTATATGTGTGCACGCGCCAGCTCATCTCACACACCCTTTGCACCTCTTTTCCACTCACCACGAGCTTATCAAAACACAGAAAGAAGCATGACTTCTCAACATAAAACGCATAGAAGATGTCATTTTTCTGATTTTTATCAATTCACTCCCCAACGGATATTTTCTAGAGCAAAGACCCTTCTACTCCCATCATTCATACTCTATATAAGCCTTTGAGTTCTCTCATTCAAACATGAGCTTCATTTTCCAAAAAAAATCAGATTTGGAATTGATTCTCTCTCCAAGAATTTTTCTTCTTTGAAGCTCCGTTTCCCTCCATTCTAGAACTCCATTCATCATCATTCTCACTTCCTTGGAGCATTAGAAGTAAGAAGCAAGGGTTTCACATCATTTAAAGGAATTTGGATTTATTTTCCAACTATGAAGGTATGTTCAAATCAGAATCCACACGATTATAGCTTATTTTTTTATATTTTAAACTTGAAATTATGTTGTTAGCTGGCCAGGTACTAGACCTGATGCATAATTTGGCTTGATTTGAATCACGAAGAGTGATATAAACTTCTGATTTTTCTAGTTTTTTTGTGTGTTTATGGTTTTCTGGTCTTGATTTCTTGTTCTATAGTGGACGATCTGCAAATCTATGGTTATCACGATGTAGTTTGTCACTTGAACTTTAATTTGCGCTTTGAAGCATAAGATTTGGTTTAGAATTGAGTACGTAGCAAGATCTAGAAGTTTGGCTTGTGAAACTGATCTTTACGTGTTGTTAGGGCTTCATGAGGGTAGGGACGAAGTGAGGTGGCAGCGCGTGATTGGACAATTTTAATTTTATTAGATTTCATTCTATTTTCTTTTAATTGTTTTGTTAGATTTTATTTCTTGATCAAAATATTTCCTAAAATTCTGAAATAAATGTCATAGGTATATCATAATATCTAATATTTGATTTTAATTTTTATGGAATTTTTAAAAATGGTTTGATCAATAAGAAAAATTCGTAAATTAATTAGGTCTAATTAAATGTTTTATTCTTGTTAATTTTTGTTTATGAATTTTTGTTTATACAAAAATTTTAATAAAAATATTTTAGGTATTTTAAATGGTATAATTTGACTTCCCCAATTTTATTTCAGATTTTTTTTTGTTAATCAAATAATTAGTAAGATTTTATTGCTTTTGTTGCATTTTCATAATTATTTTGGGACTTTTCTTTAATATAAAAATTCCACAAAAAATATATTACACTATATTAATAGCATAGTTTAATATTTTGGAATTGGTTTCTTAATTTTTGTATTTTTGTTTCTGTCGTACCCCAAATTTACACTACTTCGATGATTATATTTTCAAGATTTAAAATAGAAGAGAAATGTTTAATTAAGGATGGTACAACAATATCTGATGACCCATTCTTAAATTTAAATCGACTAGGGGATGTATTTTAATTCAGGGGAGTGGGGCTTTCTAAATCAGAAAGACTCATGTATCCGTAGGCTCATTTACGAAGCATGTTGGCCAATGGCCCATGCAATTCGAAAATGGAAAATTATTTCAAATAATTATAAAGTTTTAATTACGTAAGTCCATTTAAGAATGGTTGTTGTTAGTAAGAAGAGGAGATGCAATTGCAATTTAAAGTCAATTAGAATTTGGTCCATGTTCCATTTTTGTTATCCAAATAAATAAAAAAGGAGGGTATGGCTGTAAATTAAAGGCCCATTAAGAAATCAGCCCGTCTAATGTTTTACTATTGTATCATTATTAATATTCAAACCTTTTTCTATTATTATAAAAGAAATCTTTCTTTATAAATCATTAGGGGGTTTAATTAAAATATTTTATTATTTCAGTTAATGTTTTATTGGTTATTAAGAGTCTTTTATGTTTATAAAAAAAAAATCCGCTTCACATCATACATATTAGGCCCAATCTTTAGTAAAGAAAAATTGTTTGAAAGTTGTTGTTGGGCAGAGAAAGTTTATTACGAAGCCCAAATGTGTTGTTCAGGAATTGTGTTGCAACTAGGCAGTTTAATGCCCAATTTCGTTTATAAGCTGGAAAAAATAAATAATAACGCAGGGCCCAAAAAATGCAAAAAAAACAACTACTGTGTAAATCACAGTCCTGATTCGCGCATGTTTTTCTCAATAATAAGTACTGTGGAAATTAACATTACAATCAAATCTCTTATTGCCAAAATATATCACAAAAACTAAATCAAAATTTACATCATTCATAAAATCCCAGAAAGATATACAAGTTCAAATCTATTTACATGATTAATCAATCAATTACAAAAACGAATCCAATACAACAGAGCTAAATAAATTTGAATCAATTATGGCAAGATTGAATTCCTAAATCTAAGTAACTGTAACAACAATTTGTTCAAACCATAAATACTAAAGCTTATAAATACTAAACTAAATATACATAAAAGGGGGATTAAGAATACAGGGTTAGAGAAGAGAACCGCGAGGCTGGAGGAGGAAAAGAAAATTGAAGAAGACTTGATTTACAAAGAACATTATTGAAGACGAAGAAAGAAGACAGTTAGGGTTTAAACATCCGAAACCCTAACCGCCGCTGTCATAAATCCTCCGCTTCCATATCTACCGCCATCTTCAACCATTCATCGTTACCATCTCTACTAACCAGCGAATAAATATAAACGAGAGATGAAGATCAATAAGAAGAAACGTGATGTGCCAGAACGGCGATTAGAGGTATATTGTAACTTAGCTTTGTTGCTTCTACTTGCTTGCCGTTATGATTTGGGGTATTTGGGGTTTGAGCTTGCAATCAAGGAGGACTGGGTACAAGCGTCGCCGCGAGGAGTGTATCTTAGAGCTAGGGTTTGGTGAGGAGAAAAGGAAAGGGTTTAAAATGAAAGATGGAGGAGATTACTGTAAATGAAAAACAAAAACCATTTGTAAATAATAAGAAAACAACATGTATATTCCGTTTCCATTCTCTACCCGCGCGTACACCATGATTAACATACTCCCTCAATTTTATCCGCACGATCTCGATCTGACGTCCATAGGCCAAGACTCCATGATAAGTTCCATACTCCGTCACCCACTCAATCAAACCAAACCCCTTCAAAAAGTTGTAATGGGCCTAGCCCGTTATTATTCACACCCCATTCCTTGTTTTTACTAACTCAGAACTAGCGATGCACTCCCCTTAAAAAAAACACATTTGGGCCTAGCCCAGTTTCCTAAAGGCACCCCCATCTTATACTTGCCAATCTAAAACTGCACCCCCCTGAGGTTAATTAATTAATTTTCTATTTTCATAATTCATATATATTTTTTTATATTTTATATTTGTATTTTGTATTCATATTTTGTAATTATTATATTCATATTAATTATTATTATTTTATATTATTATTATTTATTACATATAAATATTATTTATATTATCATAAACAAATTATTTTTATTCAAAACTCATGAACATTATTTTATATATTTTGCATTAAATATTTTTTAATCATGCATTAATCAAGAATTTTTGCAATTGATATTATAAAAAATATTCAACAAATACCAAATATATTTTTCGCAATAAACTAAGCTAAACAACTATTTTTGCTAAAGGGTTCCAAACGAGAGGCAATTCAAAATACATTTAAAACCCCTAAAAAACACAAACCCCATACGAACTACGAATTGGGACTCTAATTCCTCATAAGAGGATACATAGGCATACGACTAAAATCGTGGCGAGTTCCCCTATTAAACTTAAAACCCTGTTTCACCCAAACTTAAACCTAAACCTAGTATCCTTAAGAATAAGGTAGATAAAAGGTGCCTAACAACATGATTTTGTCTAGAACCGAGTCCAAAATCTAGAATCTCTGTCTACAAATTAGGGTTTCCTATTAGATGCCCTTCCCTAGGATAAAAACTAGTAGTGGCGACTCTTGATTTAAAAACCAGTCGCAACAGCTGGCGACTATGTTGGGGACTTTCAACCTTAGGTTTTAGGTTTTATTTTGGGTTTTATTTATATTTATTTGCTTTATTTATTTATTTATTTATTTATTTCATTTATTTATTTCTTATCTATTTTTCTTTATCATTATATATATATGCTATGTGGCGGGTTTTTGTTTCAAAAAATATTCTCAAATAACCCTTAGCAAGAGGGTTCGTCTATTAGCTTAGGGGATACATCATCCTGCGAGTTTATGTGACGACTTCGCCTAGAGTCGGCGGAATTCTGCAAAAGTAATACTTATTGAGAGATATCCTCTTGACGAGTAGGACTTTCAGATGCAACCCATGACTCTTTGTAATAACCTTAACCAAAATCTCATGATGAGACCTTTCATGACTTTAAGACGAAAGTCTCGGTCCGTAAAGAGGCCCCACCTAAGGGAGGCCCTTGTGCCTTTGCCTACGGGTGTTATTCATGATACCCTTAAGGAAAACACCTTATGAGGAGGGTAGAATATCCATAGGCCAAAACTAAGAGTGTAACTTCTAAGTATATCATTCACATAATCCCATTTCCACTATCCCTAAACCCGCAAGGGTTATGTCCGATATACTATAATCCCCAGCCTGTAGGGTTTATCTTTTGAAGGTCATAACCCCTAGCCTGTAGGTATTCTTCAACCTTCCATTAGTCAATTACCATCTCTAGCTTATAGGGATTCCCCTTCGGCTTTTATGGTCCCTAATCCCCAAGAAGTTCCTATCTGACTCAATATCTGAGTCAGTGTAGGTTATCCCCATTTCCATGTCTATCGTTATCTTTGCCCTTAAGAAGTTCCTATCTGTCTCAATATCCGAGTCAGTGTAGGGTATCCCCATTTCCATGTGTATCATTATCTTTGCCCTTAAGGAATTCCTATCTGTCTCAATATCTGAGTCAGTGTAGGGTACCTCCAAATCCACATCAAATTATTTTCGTTCTTAAGGAATTCCTATCTATTTCAATCTCTAAGATAGTGTAGGATATCATCATTTTCATATCTACCATCAAAACTGTATAGGGTACCCCTGTGTCTACCCTCATACTACGGCTGCGTCACATTGCATATCCAAGAAACCTTTTTGCATCATACCCTAAAGCCAAAAACATTTTTTCATACCCATGCATTCACATACATTCATACATTCACATCTCATGCATTTTCACCTTTGCCCTTATCTAACTGTTACCCACATGCTAGCTGATTTCTTGGTACTCGCTTGAGGAAGTCCAAAAATGTGGAATGAGGAGATTAAACATTGGAGACTCAATTATACTTGGCCATACCAAGAAAGAAGGCATCCCTTCACAAGGTCAACAACGGGTCTACGTAGCATCTTAAGTGCCACTACCATTGGTGATTCCTCTACATCAAGAGCAACTGCCCTATCAACAGAATAGGTATGCCCGAGAAAAGTAAAAGGTCACCCTCACGCTTTGACAAGTCCAAGAACTAAGAAGATCTCCTGAAGTCACAAGGATCAACAAATGAGCTCTTCCATAATATCATTAGGCTTTATTAAGTACAAATTTTAATTTCCTAGTTGCTAAGGTTCATTTGGTGTAAATTTGTATCTTTGGATCAGTAATTCTAATAAGCATGCATGTTTTGGAAATAGATTCAATCCACTAAAATTAACAACTTTCTATTTTCACTCTTTTCCATTTTCAAATTAACAAACATCGATGGAGAATGACGAAAATCAAATAACTGAATTTTGCTAAGCTATGCTTTCAATGTAAGATCGAGCTGACGATGTAAGGCATTGTTTTTATTCCTAAATAGTGGAGAAATAAGGAGTTAATCCGTAATCACCCCCCTCGATCCAGAAGTTGGAAATGTTTCTATTTTCCAAAAAAAAACTTAAATTTAACCAGGGGCAGGGTAGTCTTTCAATTAATTCAATGGTGTGTTCTATTCTCCAGAGAAGTGATTTATCTAAACAAAAGGTTCAAGCATATCTCTTTCCTCGATACATCATTGAGGGAAAAATCTAAGAAAAGGTTCAAGCACATCGTCTTCCTCGTGCAAATTAACAAAGATTGAGAAACGAATCAATAAAGACAAAGCTCTCAACATCTTCCTCCTTAATACATAATTCAAAATCGAGGAAAACAATGAAGACAAAGCTCAGAACAATCGGCGTGGCAGTCACAAATTTTCAAAATAAAAAAACAAAAAGAATCTCAAAAGAAAAAATTTAAAAAAAAAGAGAGCCCGCTAAGTCAAAAACAAAAAGCAAAATTTTTTTGACTTAGGCAAAAGTTAGGGCATCCCGATGGACTGGAAAATTCGAAAAAAAAATCGGTCCATACAAAAATAAGGGATTGAAAACAAAATTGGAGAAAAATCTTGTGACTGCCACCTCAAAGGCTTGAATCTTATCAATGCTTTTCATTAGCGCTTGGACTTTATCAACGCTTCTTATCATCTGCGCGAATACGAAGCTTCTCTTGGGGATTGAACACATCTATTGGATTAATTGAACTTAGGATTGAAGAACATCAATGAGAATGGGGTGGGATAAATAAATTTCGAGCCTTATATCTTTTGTTCTTAAACCACGAACCATGGCTATGTTACAACCTTCAAAAGTCCTAATTGAAGCAAGCTTAACTATGAAAGCATACTAAGCAAAATTTGTGTTATGCCGACTCCTACATTTGTTAAAATTCTTTCTAATCACTTTGCCTCTTCGAATATCCATATCTAACCGTCCATTTCTATTCCATAATCAAACTTCGATTTCAAGAACTTGCATGCGCATCAAACGAAATTACTTTTTCAAAATGTACAATTTAACTACGAATCAATACTTTGCATCAAGGAGATTTAAAAATTGGTCTGATCAAAGGCAACATTTCCAAGAAGCTTCTAATTAGGGGAAAAGAATCTAAAAGGATCCCTAGATACAGGGATAAATATTGATGATCATGGGGGCATATCACATTAAGATGTTATTCACAAAGGGCGATCATTCCGAGATTTAATCGACTTGGATCAAATTTCAAAGCATTGTTTAATCAGGGGCATACCTTTCGAAGGAACATTCCTTAATCAGGTCATATCATAACAGGGTATGACTCGGTTCCCTCAATTTAACAAATCTCTCAAGGCTTTGATTCAAGGGGAAATCTTCCAAGATTCAAATGTCTGGGAAATGCATATCAGATTCATTCTATCGCCCGTAAGGTCCAAGTTCCTCTTCAAGCGACTTCAAGTACAAACTTTTTAGAAATTCAAATCTTGGGGAAATCTATATCAAAGTTCATGGTGAGGTATAAGTTCTTTCTAAGGGTACTTCCTCCAGATCCAGGAAATTGAGGGGCACCTCTTTCAAAATTCAAATGGTGGGGAAAACCACTGCGAGGCTCATCAAAAGGAGTTGGTTCAAAAGTAGCCCACCAAGGGAAAACTATCCAAGAGCCCATTAGTCAAAGGCATAATGTTTCAAAGTGAGAAATAGTGGGGGCATACATATTATGATCAAACTACTTCCAAGCTCATATCAATGAGAATCTCCCCCATGACCCTACCAAAAATTAGGGAAAGACAGGCCACAAAAAGCAAGCTCTCCACACACTTTCATAATCTCCAATGGATCTTTCTTCTATATCAGCAATCTTCTGAGTTGAAAGCGAGTATCAGGAAATCATGCAAGCACAACATTCAACCATCATGTGACAAGCAACTGTGTTAATTAGTCAAACCTCTACGCTTAATCATCAACGACCCATCACAGGGGCACCACTCAACAAATCATGCGAGTCATAATCATAAAGCATAAGTCTGCATAAATCATTAGCATACATTCATTAGGATATTGTCAAGCTACACCTATCATCTCGTTCGGCTGATGAATTCTGACAGCATGGATCTAACAGAGAGCTCAATTCTCATTAGCACGTCAAAATTTGAACACCCATTGACGCATATCTAAGTCACCCATTACATGCATTGGTCAGCCATTCCACGCATTAACACATGCATCTGCATGCATGCATAACATATCATAGCTCGAGACTTAGGACCCCGTGAAAATCTAGAGTCAATTTCTAGGACAGTTACTATTGCAATCTCCAACATCTCTTTGACTATCCCTCCCAGTGAGTCTCTCATACAAGCATTCTTCTTCAAACTAAACCATAAGCGACCTTACGTACCACCATCCAAGACGTGAGCAACCACACACATTTTCTAATCTATGTTTCATAAACGATGTGAGTAGCCTCATGCAACCTCATCCACTATTCATTCATAGGCATCCATACGAGGCATGAGCAACCTCATGCATTCATCATCCATCCTACGTGAGGAGCCTTACGTAAAAGTCGTGAGCATCCTTACACTTTCCAATTAATGTGTCTAGGTAACCTTACCAATATTAGCGACCTTGCTATCCGTTTCACCTTTCCAAGCAACCGAGTTGATACTATTTAAGCAACCATATGGGTATTGGTGCAAAGCCCAGTTCCCGCCTGGCCCATCTTTTCAAAAGCCCAGTTCCCGTCAGGCCCATCTTTTCAAAAGCCTAGTTCCCGTCTGGCCCACCTTTTCAAAATCCCAGTTCCCGTCTGGAACACCTTTTCAAAAGCCCAGCCCCTAATTGGCATGGCTTCGCAGCAAAAACAAACCTTGGCTAATAATTTTCCTTGAGCATCAGTTCCGCAGTTCAAATAACAGGGGCATTGCATTTATCAATCATCACATCATTTCAATTCATAACATTATCATATCAAGCATACATACCATACATCATGCATACATCAAGCATAATCATATAAAACATGCATACATGCATTACATTCAATCATACATGCCCATAAGAAACTGCGGAAAAATCTCAAGGCATGACTACCAACTAAGACAAACCCAAATTTAAATCCAAGCTCAGCATTATCCATTCACCTTGCTATAGCTACCTCAGTTGACAACGGACATAATCGTCAGAGGTACGACTATCAAAACCTCACTAAGAAGCTTACTTATGATTCGTATCCACACCTACGTCCACATCCACGCCTATTTCTACAACCACGCCTACACCTACGTCCACATTTACACATACGTCTGCACTTACAACACAAAAGTCTACACACTTCTACACCTACGCCTGCACCTGCGACACAAAATCAATCAAAATCCTTGCTAACACTTGTCACCGTGTTCAAATCAATTCAAAGATGCCAAGACAATACACACATACAATCAGGGTTCCATATCAATATACAAACATTCAATACACATGCACTCAGGGTTCCAAATCAATAAAAATATTCAATGCACATACACTCAGGGTTCCACATTGATATCAGACGGCATATGCATGTGTCATACTGCAAACAAACAATCTAACCCAAGGGTCAATTAGCAAAGCACACTCCTTCTACAAATCTAACCCATCACCTAAGACTCCACGCAGTGATGTGTTCAGCCCATCACCTAAGACTCCATGCAGTGATGTGTTCCTTACAACGTAGCATTACCTAAGTCTCCATGTAGTAATGTACGAAGCTCAGTACATTGCATAAGACTCCATGCCGCAATGATCAAAAGCCCAATAAGATTCGTCACCTAAGACTCCATGCAGTGATGTGTTCAGCCCATCACCTAAGACTCCATGCAGTGATGTATTCCCCTCATCTAGACCATTACCTAAGACCCTAGGCAGTAATATGCAAAACTTAGTTCATTGCCTAAGACTCCATGCAGCAGTGTAACATAACCCATCGCCTAAGACATCATGCAACGATGCTCGAAAACCAAAATTTAGCCTATCACCTAAGACAACATGCAGCGATTCGTGAACCCAACCCACTGCCTAAGACGTCGTGCAGTAGTGCGATTCCTTGTTCCGTAATATAGACCATTGCCTAAGACGTCGTGAAGCAATGTGTTTCTTTATTCCACAACACAAACCATCACCTAAGAAATCATGCAGCAATGCTCGAAAATCAAAATTTAGCCTATCGCCTAAGATGATATACAACGATTCGCAAACCTAACCCACAGCCTAAGACATCATGCAGCAGTGTGGTTCCTTGTTCTGTAATAAAGACCATTGCCTAAGACGTCGTGCAACAATGTGTTTCTTTATTCCACAACACATACCATCGCCTAAGACATCATGCAGAGATGCTCGAAAACCAAAATTTAGCCTATCACCTAAGACGACATGCAACGATTCGTGAACCTAACCCACTGCCTAAGATGTTGTACAGCAGTGCAGTTCCTTGTTCCGTAATATAGACCATTGCCTAAGACGTCACGTAGCAATGTGTTTCTTTATTTCGCAACACAGACCATCGCCTAAGACATCATGAAGCGATGCTTGAAAACCAAAAGTTAGCCTATCGCCTAAGACGACATGTAGTGATTCGCGAACCTAACCCACTGCCTAAGACGTCATGCAGCAGTGCGGTTCCTTGTTCTGTAATGAAGACCATTTCCTAAGATGTCATGCAACAATGTGTTTATTTATTCTAAAACACAGACCATCGTCTAATACGTCATGCAGCAATGCTCGAAAAAAAAAATACAAAATCTAGCTTATCGCCTAAGACGTCATGCATCGATTCATGAACATAACCCATGGCCTCAGTCTCCAAGCAGCCATGCATCATCAATTGTTGTTTTATTCATCCTACAAATGGGTGTATAAGATAAAGAAAACCAAGAAATACAAGATCACTCTCTCAAGCTCAATACCATCTTCCTCGTCATCAAATCCTGGTAAGCGATATATCATCAGCTTCGCCTATTTCCTCAAGACTCGTAAGGGTATGCTACATCGGCATAACCTTGTGTCTGTCAGACAAATTTTGGAATATTCCAAGTATTTAATAAACTTCCAATCAGAATGCGTAAGACTTGCGTATCCTCGCGCTATTTTATTGGAAGATAATTGAATAGGGGAAGCTGTCGTACCCCAAATTTGCCCTACCTCGAGGATTATATATTCAAGATTTAAAATAGAAGAGAAATGTATAATTAAGGATGGTACATCAATATATGATGGCTCATTCTTAAATTTAAATCGACTAGGGGATGTATTTTAATTCAGGAGAGTTGGGCTTTCTAAATCAGAAAGACCCATGTATCCGTAGGCCCATTTACGAAGCATGTTGGCCAATGGCCCATGCGATTCGAAAATGGGAAATTATTTCAAATAACTATTAAGTTTTAATTACGTAAGCCCATTTAAGAATGGTTGTTGTTAGTAAGAAGAGGAGATGAAATTACAATTTAAAGTCTATTAAAATTTGGCCCATGTTCCATTTTCATTATCCAAATAAATAAAAAAGGGGGGTATGGATGTAAATTAAAGGCCCATTAAGCAATCAGCCCGTCTAATGTTTTACTATTGTATCATTATAAATATTAAACCCTTTTTCTATTATCATAGAAAAAATATCTCTTTATAAATCATTAGGGTGTTTAATTAAAATATTTTATTATTTCAGTAAATGTTTTATTGGTTATTAAGAGTCTTTTATGTTTATAAAAAAAATCAGCTTCACATCATACGTATTGGGCCCAATCTTTAGTAAAGAAAAATTGTTTGAAAGTTGTTGTTGGGTAGAGAAAGTTTTTTATGAAGCCCAAATGTGTTGTTCAGGAATTGTGTTGCAACTAGGCAGTTTAAAGCCCAATTTCGTTTATAAGCTGGACAAAATAAATAATAACGCAGGGCCCAAAAAATGCAAAAAAAAAAAACAACTACTGTGTAAATCACAACCCTGATTCGCGCATGTTTTTCTCAATAACAAGTATTGTGGAAGTTAACATTACAATAAAATCTCTTACTGCCAAAATATATCACAAAAACTAAATCAAATCTTACAACATTAATTCAAATCCCAAAAAGATATACAAGTTCAAATCTATTTACATGATTAATCAATCAATTACAAAAACGAATCCAATACACAGAGCTAAATCAATTCGAATCAATTACGGCAAGATTGAATTCCTAAATCTAAGTAAGTGTAACAGAAATTCATTTAAACCCTAAATACTAAAGCTTATAAATACTAAACTAAATATACAGAAAAAGGGGGATCAAGAATACAGGGACGAGAGGAGAACCACAAGGATGGAGGAGGAAAAGAAAATCGAAGAAGACTTGATTTACAAAGAACATTGTTGAAGACGAAGGAATAAGACGGTTAGGGTTTCAACATCTGAAACTCTAACCGCCGCTGTCATAAATCCGCTGCTCCCACATCCACCACT
This sequence comes from Vicia faba, assembly GCA_948472305.1. Lineage (NCBI taxonomy): Eukaryota > Viridiplantae > Streptophyta > Magnoliopsida > Fabales > Fabaceae > Vicia > Vicia faba. Next base: position 1,282,795,133 of record OX451736.1, read on the forward strand.
ATATTCAACCATTCGTTGTTACCATCTCTACTGACATGCGAATAAAAAAAGAGAGACAGAGATCAATAAGCAGAAATGTGACGTTCCAGAATGACGATTAGAGGTATATTGTAACTTAGCTTTGTTGCTTCTACTTGCTTGCTGTTATGATTTGGGGTATTTGGGGTTTGAGCTCGCAATCAAGGAGGACTGGGTATAAGCGCCTCCGCGGGGAGTGTATCTTAGAGGTAGGGTTTAGTGAGGAGAAAAGGAAAAGGTTTAAAACGAAAGAGGGAGGAGATTACTGTAAATGAAAAACAAAAATGATTTGTAAATAATAAGAAAACAACATGTATATTCCGTTTCCATTCTCACCCGCGCGTACACCATGATTAAAATACTCCCTCAATTTTATCCGCACGATCTCGATCTAACGACCATAGGACAAGTATCCACGATAAGGTCCGTACTCCCTCACCCACTCAATCAAACCAGACCCCTTCAGAAAGTTGTAATGGGCCTAGCCCGTTATTATTCACACCCCATTCCTTGTTTTTACTAACTCAGAACTAGCGATGTACCCCCTTAAAAAAAACACATTTGGACCTAGCTCAACTTCCTAAAGGCACCCCCATCTTTTACTTTCCAATCTAAAACTGCACCCCCGTGAGGTTAATTAATTTATTTTCTATTTTCATAATTCATATATATTTTTATATTTTATATTTGTATTTTGTATTCATATATTGTAATTATTATATTCATATTAGTTATTATTATTTTATATTATTATTATTTATTACATATAAATATTATTCATATTATCATAAACAAATTATTTTTATTCAAAACTCATGAACATTATTTTATATTTTTTGCATTAAATTTTTTTTTAATCATGCATTAATCAAGAATTTTTGCAATTAATATTATAAAAAATATTCAACAAATCTCAAATCTATTTTCCGCAATAAACTAAGCTAAACGACTATTTTTGCTAAAGGGTTCTAAAGAATTTTGACTAATCATGCATTTAGCCAAAATTCCGCAATCTCTACAACTGGTCAAAATGTGAGGCGATTCAAAATACATTTGTAATCCCTAAAAAACACAAACCCCATACGAACTACGAATTAGGACTCTGATTTCTCATAAGAAGATACTTAGGCATACGACTAAAATCGTGGAGAGTTCCCCTATTAAACTTAAAACCCTGTTTCACCCAAACTTAAACCTAAAGCTAGTATCCTTAAGAATAAGGTAGATGAAAGGTGCCTAACACTTTCCTTTCGTCTAGAACCGTGTCTGAAACCTAGAATCTCTGTCTGTAAATTAGGGTTTCCTATTAGATGCCCTTCCCTAGGATAAAAACTAGTAGTGACGACTCTTAATTTAAAAACCAGTCGCAACAATTTCATTAAAAAATTCGTATAAATATATTGCTTATTTTAATCATAGTTTTCACATTTTGGTTTTATTTTCTATTTTCCTTGAACATAAAAATTGTCAAAAAATATTTTCTAATATCCTCATGGTCTAATCTTGATTGAAAGATTTTTCTTGTGATTTACCACTTTGAATGATTTTTGTTCCTTATACTACAAGTTTGATTTAATTTACTAATTCTCAAAACTTGTGAAGGTTAAATAATGTTTTATTGGGATTCTTGAATGAGTTAGGTCTCTGGAAATTAATTTTGTTTGAATTTACTCTTTAAAATTCCATTTTTCCAAATTATGTGGTTAAAAGTGTCTAGTTGTAGTGTTATCTCTACTAACTGAGAAAGATGAATTTTGTTTCACATTTTCCCTACACATTCAAGGATCCAAATCAATTGATTCTGACTTTTATGAGTTTTGAACACCTTAAAAAAATTCTAATTTGATTTTTAGTATCTTCTTTCCATTTTTACTTGATTTAAGTTCGTGAACTTAGCCTTTGAGCTTCACCTCAACAATTTGACATATTTGGGCATTTTTCATGCATATTTGGAAGCCAAGCCTTTAAGCATTTGACAATACTGACTTCAATAGGTTGTATGTAATGCTATTGAGTTCTCGATTTGGTAGCCACTCATTTCTAGGTCTTAACTTCGCTCCATTCGATTTTTGGGTTGTTTTTAGTTCTAGACTTTGATTAGCTGTTGTGCTAGTTTTGTGTATAACTTTGTAATGTTTTTCTTTGATTTAAATTGATATTATTGTATATATTGTTGAGTCTGACTTCAACCCTCATGACACAACTAATAGATGTATGGTTAATCACAATTGTGCACACTTCACTGCACCATTTTGTTGGATACTAGCAATAGGGTTGTCCATGTTCTAAATGACTAATTGAATTCATTATTAGCCATTGATAGAGCATAAATGTATGACACCTCTATATTCGCATTTAATTTCTTCACATTACCTTGTTAATACTAACTGTCTTGTTAAGATGTGCAAGGTATTGCATGAGCTTTCATTGCTTTGTATTCCACTTTATTTGTGGGATACAAACTTTGATTTTGAGGCGATCTTTCTTGTTTCTCAAATCTATGGGATGCATATGATTGCACTATTGTGTGCTTTGTATATTTTTATTGCTTTACATGATGTTTATTAGTTGTGTCTGCTACACTGCTTGTGATCTATTTTCACATCAAGGCCTTGAGATTTATATCTGACGACACGACTTCTGACTCGTTTCTTTGTTGATGCTAGCTTGTTCGAAGATCTCTAGGTTTCGTTACTGTTTAGTTGCTTTACTACGAATTTATATTCGTTCGGTACTTCCTCATCGGATTTACTCTTCCCGTATTTTACTTCTTGCTTAGGATTGGGAGTCCGTGCCACTTGGCAGGCAATTCTGGAAGTCCTCACTAGGAGGCCATGTATTTGTTTGATTATAATTTGTGTTTTCATAGTGGGATACTGGTTTAGGGTTCTTATATGGCAACCATTCCTAAGTCCTCATAAAGTAGGCAAGTGGAGAGGATTAGTAACCAACCCTTCCAGTCCTTCGTCCGTGTCGTTCCTATGCTCACTTTCTACAAGTAGATGATTTGAACATGTGCCCAAAATTTGGATAAGTCTAAGCCCTTTAAAGGCAAGTGAAAATGGTTCTTGCAATCAGATCCCCACACTTTCTTTAGCTCGTGTTTACCAACACTGATGCTTAGTGTATGCATACACTGTGTCTTTTCTCATAGATCTTTCTTGCCCTGGTAATTGATACCACGATTAAGGACCTTTTATATTCCCACAATTTTATGGCTTGATTGACTCAGGTGATTGGCTCCCCTTGGCTATAGCTTGACCCTTGGTCTGATGCTTGGTTGCTTGTCTATGGTGGGACCTCCCCTTTTACTATCGGGCCTGTGCCTTGTAGGTGTTTTATATTCGAGTGATGCTCGAGATTTTGTTTGTTTAGATGTTTTTCCATCTTTTTGTTTGATTCTTGTCACAGGATCGATGATGTTTTGCCATCTCCCTTTGGTTGTTTCTCCATCCATTCTCGTACTCTCACTTATGATATTATGATTGCTCTTGCGTCTCTTTTGTGAGATATTTTCCATGCTCCCTTAGGATTTCTCGGATAGGATTAGTCCTCGAGCTAGACATTAGGATATCTATCCATGTACGTTCACTTAGGTAGATATTTCCCTTTCAAAGCTCAACCATAGGGCCCTCATTGTATGATAACAGTAGGAATTAGATTCTAGATAGTCTTCCTTAGATGATTTCTTTCTTTTTGCATCCTTGCATTTAAAACTAAAACTTTCTTTTCCTTTAAACTAATAAAAACACTCTCTAACAACTTGAACCCTTTCTTAAAGTAAAAAACACTAACCAATTACTTTCTTTTTTTTAACCGACTTTTCTCTTCTAGGAGCATGCTAGTTTCTTTCCACTAAAGGTCGTAAGTCTCCAAAGGTCGAGCATCATTGGAATGATTGAATTTAACATTGTTCAACTAGAAAACACAAACAAACTAAAACACGTGAGCTGGACTACGGTTGCTCAAATTCCTTAAAAGGGATACGTAGGCGGAGTCTTTTGTGGGGCTTAATCGAGCATATCTTTGTAAATATTCCTTTCTTTTCCCCATATTTTCTTTGCATGCATTCCCTTTTAAGCTTTAAGCCTTAAACATAGATTTTGACCACACCCATTAGATTAGACAACAAGAGTGGATACCATAGATTACTACGGATGTGAGGGGTGCTAATACCTTCCCCTCACGTAACCGACTCCCTTACCCGATCTCTCGGTTGCAAGACCGTGATTTCTCCCTCTTCAGGTTTTCTTGATGTTTACATTTCCCTTTTAGCGGGATAAAAAACGTTCGATGGTGAATTCGTTGATTTTATTATTCGATGATTGTTCGGCCAATTGTTTCAGCTGGCGACTTCACTAGGGACTAGTGAGACCAATTGCTAGTCCACCCCGAAGTCGATCCAAGCTCTTGCTTTCTTTTCACTGGGTGTTTATATTTATGCTTTATAGCTTGTTCATTTTGTACATGTTTATCTGAGCATATGTTTGCATTGCATTTTATTGCTTTCTACATTTGGTTATCTATTGTGCTAGCTCTATTTCCACTCTGGGTGGGTGTTACAAGAGGTAAAAGGCCCAATACCCCGGCTAAGTGATAACCATATGAACCTTAGGAATAGAGTGGAACATGAACAACTAGTCGACTTTGGTTTGCTAGTACGGTCATGTCGTTCATGCTCAGATGAGATTACAAATGAGGTGCTATCGTTTCACATAGGTGTTTCGATGATAGTGGCTTCAGGCAACCCATAATTCTGAGTTACCCTTGCCTTACCTTGACCTAGTTTACACCCGTGAGTGGGGAGGGAATTTTGATCCTTACAGGTACATGTACCATTGGTGACTCATTTCTATTGGTGACTTGGGTTTTGTTGATGACCGCTTGTTTTATAGAGTTCCAGACCTTGGACCTTGGTTTTCCCAGCATATTATGAACAACACAGTAGATACCTCAATTCCCATATATCTGTATTGCATCATGGCATATTTATGTTTCAAAAGAAACGTAAAAAAAAGAGAAAACAAAATGTGTCTAATTCGCATATGCATGTGATTTCTAGGGTATTTAGAAGCTGTCATCAACATCAAGGATAAATAACAACATGCGCACAAGCACATAAACCCTTAGAAAGAATGTTGTCTATCATCTCGTGTTTTTCACTGGTCGATTGCGAGAATTAGGAGCTCTTGTGAAGGGTCCGAATGAGAATATCTTTAGAAAACTATACAGGAACTTTTTGCCACTAGCGAATGATTATTATAAGGAATGGGATTTAAGAGTGCTTCTTCAGTTATGCGATCCACAATTGCGATGTTTTACCTTTCAAGACTACCAACTATTTCAAACTCTAGAATAGTATGCATATATTCTCGATATGAAGATTGCAGATAATGTCCCTGTTTCCCAAGTACTAGAAACCCCCAACTACATGGCTATCGCTAAGGCTCTTTATTTGACCCTTAGCAAAGTGGAAGGTAATTGGATCAATAAGTGTGGCACGCAGGGTATTTCGCAGGATTATCTGATAAACAAGGCCAAAAGGTTTGCAGAAGAAGAGAATTGGACTACTTTCAATGCATTACTGGCGGTGTTGATTTATGGCTTGGTCCTCTTACCCGTTGTAGAAAAGTTGGTGGACTTGGCAGAAATCTATGTCTTTATGAATGATAATCCAGTACCAACCCTACTAGATGATACTTATTATACTATCCATTATTGATATGGTAAGAGGGGAGATGTTGTATGCGGCACAACTTTACTCTACAAGTGGTTTATGATGCACATGCCTACAAGGGGACCGTTTGTTGACACTACTGAGTTATCTCTTTGGGCCCCGTGAATCATGGGACTCACTTCTTACGACATTGTCTGGCACAACATGGGAATTTTGAAGGAGTTCATTACGAGTTGTGGCGAGTTTCCTAATGTTCCACTCATGGGAACAAAAGGCTGTATCAACTAAAATCCCATTTTGGTACGTCTTCAATTTGGGTTTGTAATGACGGATGGACCTAGTAATGGAAATAATTTATTTTGGAAAAGGAGAAGATGTTGTTTTGAATGAAATAGTAATGGTCGCTTGGAAACATATTCATCGAAAAGGAAAGCAGTCCTTTGATAGAAGTGGAGGTGTTGCTCTTGACGCCTATTCAAGTTGGATTCAGAATCAGATGAAGGTGTTGTTATTACCTTATAAGAGGGAGGAACCATTGTACCCTCAGCCTGCGTATGATCCGTTAACCGATAGTTGTCCATCTTTTGAAAGGGTGATTAATCATCTTTTCTATGCTAAGACATCTTCTAAGCAATATGTTCCAGGAGAATCCGAGTTTGTGTCTATGGCGTGCCTCAAAAATGCCAAAGTTGAGAATATTAAGTTACAAGTAAATCTGGAAGGTAAAAATATTGAAATCTCTTTTTATTTGCAAGAAAAGAAAAGACTTTTGTAAGAAAACTAGGTGAAACATCACCTACTAGAGAGTCGCGGTTCGCTTGAGCAGTCAAAGAGGTCAAGGATTGAGAATTTCGGCATAGCTAATCATCGGGATGATGCACTATTGAAGAGTCAACAGATAATTAAGAGTCTCCAAATAGAAGAAACAAAGTTAAAATAAAGTCATAACAAGAAGGTTAAAGAACTAGAAAGAAACTTAAAGATGTCAAATTACAAGATCAAAGACGTGAAAAACAGATGACTCGTGTGATGAAAGAAAATTCCAAGCTCAGAGACCAGATAGAAAAGTTGGAAAATGTGCCTATACCTATCCCTTTGCTAGAGTGCAAAGAATGTGATAGCTTTTTTGAGCAATGTCAGTATTTATAAGGACAACTATTCCGAAAAGATGTGGTGATTAATAGTTTTGCTCGTGGATGAGATCATGAGGAGACGAAGAAGTTGTTCAAAGAAACCAAAGAGTGGAGTGAAGGATACTTCCGGCAGGGACGACCATTGTACTACACAGAGATTAGAGATTCACTATAGTGATGTTTGTTGATCACCACCAAACATGTTGGATGGGATTGTTTATATTTTATTATGTATTTTGGTTTGTTTTGTATGAACTCATTTGATCCTAAGGACTATTATTAAAAAAAACTTTATCATTTATTTTTATTTGCATATTTTTTCTTATTATGCGCCTATTTCCCCTTATCATGCTTATTAGATATCCCTGATAGTTGGAAAAGCTCTTGAATACCGAGAAATGACAAAACATAGCATACATCTCATACATTATAGGTTATCTCAGGACGATATTCTTATCTTGATTCTACTTTCTTATCCAGAGATCAAGATGACTACTCACCGATACTCAACCAGGAACAACTTACCAATGCAGATGGAATAGATCCAGGATGAACTCATAGAAATGAGGGCCCAGATGGCCACTCAAATGACTCAATTAATGGAGGTCATTATGAATGTGAATCATCGACATGATGAGTTTGCTACTCTCGTCAATAATCAACACCGAAATCAGGTATATGGTGGGAACCAAGGGATTTATCAAGATGTTTCTGTTGGACTAGGGGATGTTCAAGACCAACCTTTCCTGAATCTTCAGATGCCTCATGGAAATCCTTTTTTACACGTCGATAACATGGGGCAATTTCCTCCATCTCCGAGACCTCGTCTTGTGGGTAACCAAAGAGATAATCAGGGTGTAAGAAACTATCAGGAGCAGGATTATGACTATAATCAGGATGAAGATTCGTTTTCTGTGCGGTTTTCTGACCCAGAAGTTCAAGTGGAGGACATAAGGTATCGGCTGTTGGAAGAACGGTTAAAATCTGTGGATGGACAAGGAATCCTTGGCATGGATGCCAATGATCTCGGGCTGGTGTCTGGGTGTGAAGGTTCCCCCTAAGTTTAAACCTCCAGTGTTTGAAAAATACAATAGTTCGTCATGTCCTGTTACTCATGCTACGAATTATTTGAGAAAGATGTCGGTTCACACCAAAGCTCAAGGGCTTTTGATTAATTAATTCCAGGATAGCCTATCCGGGGCATCTCTGGAATGGTACATGAAACTGGAAAAAACTCATATTCGATGCTGGAATGATCTTGCCTGTGATTTCGTCAAACATTACCAGTATAATATGGATATGGCACCTAATCTCACACAGCTACCTAATTTGGCATAGGGGCCAAATGAATATTTCAAAAAGTATGCCCAAAAATGGCGTGAATGGGCTGCAAGGGTTCAACCTCCACTCGTGGAGTGGGAACTCATTGATATGTTTATGAGCATTCTACAACGGCCTTATTATGATCACATGATAGGAAGTGCTTCAACAGGATTTGCAGAATTGGTAATGGCTGGTGAAAGGATTGAAGTAGGTTTGAAATTGGGAAAGATTCAAGTTGGCAATTCTAGTGGTTCATCAAGAGAGAGTGGTAAGAAGCTGCTCAATGTTTATCCTAAGAAGAGAGAGGGTGATACAAGTGAAATGTATTCTCATAGGGGAAGAAGCAGAGATCTCCAACACCAATAAGTCAATGCTATTTCTATTCCTTTTCCTCAAAATCAAAAACAAAATTATGTTCCTCAGTAACATAGACAACAAGACGCTCCTCGTCAATACAATAACAATTAGCAGCAAAGACAACAAAGGAAGTTTGATCCCTTGCCAGTATCTCTTACTGAAGCGCTACATTACTTGCTTGACTTAAAGTTAATCAGTTTGAGAAATCCATCCGCTCCCACTGGATGGTTCCCTGTTAATTATGATGCTAACGCAGGATGTGAATTTCATTCTGGCGGAATTGATCATTCTACTAACAATTGTTATACGTTAAAGTGCAAAGTGCAAGACTTGTTGGATGCTAAGGCAATCGAGTTTACTCCGGTGAATGGTCTGAATATTGTTCAAGACCCATTGCCTACTCATGGATGGGCTGTTGTTAATATGATTGATGATGGTGGTGAAATTTTGAATTTAGTAAGGAATGTAGAACAAGAGGCCACTTCATTGATATATGTCTAGAGGTATTTGATCAACAATGCAATTTTTCCAGGTTGTGCTTCAGACTGTGTTAAATGCAAAGAGAAACCAAAGGGATGTGATGATTTGAAAGCTGCAATCCAATTTCTAATCAATGAGGGTTCCCTACAGCTCGATAGAAGGCAAAAATTACAAAAAGTTACTGAAGAATATATCGATGTGGTATCCATTCCTTACACTTCTATGCGCATTCCTAATCCATCTAGGACGCCTCATTTAATGATTACATTACCTGGTCCCATACTGTATACTAGTGAGAAGGTCATCCCATGGCATCATGGTGCTGATGTCTATTATCATGGGGTGAAGCAAGAGATAAATCCCCGTCCTTCTGAGGAAGAACTTATTTAAAGTAATGAAGCAGATGTTCATAATTTCTCTGGTGTTGGTCAAATGACCAGAAGTTGAAGAGTTTTTGGTCCCTCCAATCTACGAGATGTTGTGGATGCTTTAGTAAGGGAAAAGGTAAGCAGCAGGTAGCGATTGGTAATTCGAAAGTTACTCCAGCTAATGTGACTCAGTCAATTCCTGTATCAGGAACCTCTTTATCTCTTGATGAAGTCGAAGAGTTGATGCAAATTATTAGGAAGAGTGATTACAGTATTATTGATCAGTTGAGTCATAACCCTTCCAAGATGTCTATCTTGTCCTTGTTGATTTATTCAGAACCCCACAAAAATGCCTTGATGAATCATTTGAAAAATGCGTTTGTGCCACACGAGATAATGTTTAATCAGTTTGAGAATGTCTGTGCTAACATATCTACTGGGAATGGTTTAGGCTTTATAGATTTCGATCTCCCTCTTGAGGGGCGTGACCATAACAAGGCACTGCATATTTCTATGGAGTGTAGAGGAACTACTTTATCCTAGGTTTTGGTGGATACTGGGTCATCTTTGAATGTGTTGCCTATATCAGCTTTAATGAAAATGTATTATTCTGGTCTTGAGCTGCGTCCTAGTGATTTGATGTTGAAAGCATTTGATGTGTCCCAAAGATCAGTGTTTGAAGAGGTGGAGTTACCTATCAAGGTTGGCCCTCTCACATTCATTGCTACTTTTTTTGTTATGGATTTACAACCGGCATATTATTGTTTGTTGGGATGTCCGTGGATTCATAAAGCAGGGGCGGTCACTTCTACTCTTTATCAGAAACTCAAGTACCCGACGGATGGAAAAGTGATAACTGTGTGTGGTGAAGAAGAGTATATTGTGAGTCATTTGAAGTCATTTCACTATGTTGAAATGGAGGGTGAAATACATGAGACTCGGTTCTAAGCTTTCGAGATAGTTCACACGATCAATATTCCTCCTCTAGAATAGAAAAGAAAGCCGAAGACCTCTATGTCTTCTCTCAAGGACACTAGAGCTGTGGTGGAAAATGGAAAACATGAAGGTTGGGGATAGGTGCTGGATGTCATCCCTAAGTTCAACAAGTTTGGTCTTGGTTTCATCCGAGGTCAGCAGAATGTAGCTCTCAGAGCACCCAATCTATCTACTCCCGTGAAGTTTTCTCGTCCTAGTCCTGCTCCAGAAGGATACACCAATGCAGTTGGTGATGATGAGGATGGTAGCTACATCATTGAAGATTGGATTCAACCAAGTATTCCAGGACAAAAACTCAACAATTGGACTTCTGTGGATGTTGTCCAAGTTTCAAGAGCTGAGGAGTAATTTTCTTGTTTTCTTTTATTATCATGTCATAATTCATGCGCTCCGCCTAAGGCGTAGTGGATCATTTGTGTAGGGCCACCATTTCTGTCTTCAAAAATTTATCATGAATAAAGGACGTTTTTGCATTCAAATTTTTTTGTTCCATTTCTTTCCTTTTAAATTTTACTTTTCTTTAAATGGCAATGTTTCCTTTTTACACACTATCATTAAAACACCAAAATATCATTTGTGAAGATGCACTTTCACCATGGATTCCATTGATAACAACTCTGCTATCGCTCAATATGACTTTGATAATCCGATCTACCAAGCCGAAGAGGAGGCATATGAGGATTGTGACCTTCCCGAAGAATTAGCAAGGTTGTTGAAACAAGAAGAGAAGGTTATCCAACCAAATCAAGAGTCAATTGAGGTGGTGAATATTGGCACAGAAGAAGTGAGGAGAGAAGTCAAGATAGGGGCAGATCTCAAAGAAAGTGTGAAAGCCAGATTGATTGAGCTGCTTCGGGAGTATTCTGATATTTTTGCTTGGTCTTATGAAGACATGCCAGGGTTGGATACAAATATTGTGGTACATCGTCTACCGCTCAGAGAAGGGTGTTCTTTGGTCAAGAAAAAGCTCCAAAGAACTCATCCAGAAATGTCCAAAAAAATCAAAGAAGATGTTCAGAAACAGTTAGATGCGAATTTCTTGAAAGTCATCAACTATCCTCCATGGATTGCAAATATTGTGCTTGTGCCTAAGAAAGATGGTAAGGTCAGGATGTGTGTGGATTATAGGGACTTGAATAGAGCAAGCCCTAAAGATGATTTTCCTCTTCCCCACATTGATGTGTTGGTCGATAACACATCTCATTCCAAGGCGTTTTCCTTCAGGGATGGTTTTTCGGGCTATAATCAGATCAAGATGGCACATGAGGACATGGAGAATACAACATTTATCATGCCATGGGGAACCTTTTGTTATAAGGTGATGCAATTTGGGTTTAAGAATTCTGGGGCAATGTATCAGCGTGCCATGGTCACTCTATTTCATGATGTGATTCACAAGGAGATTGAGGTCTATGTGGATAATATGATTGCTAAGTCTGATACTAAAGAAGAACACCTTATTCATTTAGAAAAGTTGTTCGAAATACTGAGGAAGTTCCTTTTGAGGTTGAATCCAAATAAGTGCACCTTCGAGGTGAGATCCAGCAAGTTGTTGGGCTTTATTGTAAGTGAAAAAGGTATCGAGGTTGATCCTGCTAAAGTAAAATCAATACAAGAAATGCCTGAACCAAAAACAAAAAAAAGGTCTGTAGTTTCTTGGGGAGGTTAAACTACATTTATAGATTTATCTCTTATCTTACAGCCACATATGAACCTTTGTTCAAATTGTTAAAGAAAAACCAAACGGTCAGGTGGAATGAAAGTTTTCAAAAGGCATTCGATAAAATAAAAGAATATTTGCAGAAACCTCCGATACTCATGCCCCTAGTAGAAGGGAAGCCATTGAGTATGTATCTAACTGTACTGAAAAACTCTATGGGTTGTGTTCTTGGTCAACATGACAAGACATGAAAGAAAGAACAAGCCATTTATTGCTTGAGTAAAAAGTTTACAGAATGTGAGTCAAGGTACTCCCTGCTTGAAAAGACTTGTTGTGCACTTGCTTAGGCTGCCAAACGCTAAAGACATTATATGTTGACCCACACCACTTACTTGATATCCAAAATGTATCCGATCAAGTACATTTTTGAGAAGCCAGCTCTCACTGGAAGGGTAGCCCGTTGGCAGGTGATACTCATTGAATATGATATCTAGTACACTATGCAAAAAGCAATTAAAGGTAGTATATTAGCTGATCATATTTCTCATCAACCTATGGATGACTATCAGCCAATGAAGTTTGAGTTCCCAGATGAGGAAATCATGTATATCCATGATTTTAATATCGCTGGCCCAGATGAAGGACCCGAACCAAGATCGCGGTGGACGCTCGTGTTCGACGGTGCCTCTAATGCTATGGGAAACAATGTTGGAGCTGTTATTATCTCTCCTGAAGGATTCCACATTCCTTTCGCATTTCATATTTATTTAAATTGTACCAACAACATGGCCGAATATGAAGCTTGCATCTATGGTATTGAAGCGGCAATTGATTTGCGAATCAAATACTTGAAAGTTTACGGAGACTCCAATCTTGTTATCAGTCAAATTAATGGAGATTGGGAGACTCGACATCAAAACCCAATTCCCTATCGTGAGCATGTTATGAAGTTGATTCCATACTTCGAAGATATCATGTTTGAACACATTTCTAGAGAAGATAACAATCTAGCTGATGCACTGGCAATTCTGTCATCCATGTTCAAAGTTAAGTGGGCTAACAACGCACCTTACATTACCATCAGAAGGTTGGACGAGCTAGAGTTTTGTTTTGAAGCCGAGTTGGAACTAGACAATAACCCTTGGTTTCATGATATCAAAATATTCCTTGAAACACAAGAGTATCCTAAAGAAGCGTCTGTCACAGACAAGAAGTTTTTGAGAAGGTTTTCGGCCAAGTTCTTCCTCAACGGTGGTGTGTTGCATAAAAGGAATCATGATGGTTTACTTCTTAGATGTGTTGACAAGAATGAAGCAGAAAAAATCATTAAAGAAATGCATGAAGGTGCCTTCGAGACTCATTCCAGTGGACATACCATGGCCAAAAATATTTTGAGAGCTGGCTACAATTGGTCCACCATGGAAACCGATTGTTATAACCATGCAAGAATTTATCACAAATGCCAAATTTATGCTGACAAAGTTCATGTGCCACTTGTGCCTTTGAATGTCTTGAGTTCTCCTTGGCCCTTCATAATGTGGGGGATTGATATGATTGGAAGAATTGAACCAACTACTTCCAATAGACATCGTTTCATTCTGGTTGCCATTGATTATTTCACCAAGTGGGTCGAAGCTGCATCTTATGCAAATGTTACCAAGCAGGTGGTGGCTCGTTTCATCAAGCACAACATAATATGTCATTACGGGATTCCTGAGAAGATCATTAATGATAATGGATCAAATATCAATAAAAAAATGATGAAGGAGCTTTGTGAATCTTTCAAGATCAAGCACCACAATTCTTCACCGTATCGCCCAAAGATGAATGGCGCTGTTGAAGCCGCCAATAAGAATATTAAGAAGATTGTGCAGAAAATGGTGGTGACGTATAAAGATTGACATGAGATGCTTCCTTTCACTTTGCCTGTTTATCGTACCACAATACATACTTCGACTGGGGAAACCCCCTTCTCGCTAATTTATTGAATGGAAGTAGTTTTTCCTATGGAAGTTGAAATTCCTTCTCCAAGGATCATGAAAGATGTTGAGCTTGATGAAAATGAATGGGTAGAGAATCGACTGGAACAGTTGGAACTCATTGACGAGAAAAGGTTGATGGCTCTGTGTCATGGGCAAGTATATCGGTAGAGGTTGAGGAAAGCTTTTGACAAGAAGGTATGGCCATATTACTATAAACCAGGTGACCTTGTGTTAAAGAGGATAATTCTCCCTCAGGGTGATCCCAGGGGCAAGTGGACTCCGACTTATGAAGGACCGTTTATGGTCAAGAAAGTTTTCTCTAGTGGAGTAATGATGCTTACAACCATGTATGGTGAAGACTTCCCACTCCCTGTGAATGCTGACATAGTTAAAAAATACTTCGCACAAAAAATAGACTTGCTGAGTTGATTGGCTCAGACAAAAAAGGGCATCCCGACGAACCATAAAAAGGAATAAAAAGGTTCGGGAAAAAGTTAGGGATAAAAGAGAAGAAATGAAAAGAATGAAAAAGAAAACAAGTACTCCCTCTAAGTTGAAAACCTGAAAGGGCAGCTTAGACAAAAAAGGTTATCCCGATGGATCGAAAACCCGAAAGAGAGATCCAGGCAAAAGTTAGGGATTTAAAGCGAATAACTACGTTCAGCGTTGGATACCAAATTTCAGTGTCATGTACTATTACCACCGGCCACCTGGAAGGGGTTTGGAATTAGTTCAAATGTGTTTCGTTAGAAAGCTAGGAGATGAGAGCGTTGAAGTTATAAGAGTTATAGCAGAGTTGAAACTTGATGGATATTCATATACACATTGCCATTTGTAAACACTCTTTTAAATTGATTTTACAATTACCTCTTTTTAGGAATTGCTTCCCAAATGTAAATGCCATTTCACAGGCTAATTTTCAAATCAATAAAGATCCTCTTTTATCCAAATATGTGCTCATAATTTTCTTTTACGGTTTTGTTTACAAAAACGTCTAATATTTTGATAAACATTTGCGTATAAACTTTGGTGGCTTTGCATAAACATGATAATTTAAGTTGCAGTTTATTGATTTTAAAGTTGTTTGAAGTCTAGATGATAAATGCAGCCTTCATGCTATGCTTAGGGCACGTTTGATGTCCTTCTTGGTAAGACATTCATTTACTCGTTTGAGAGAGTTTTCTTCTCCCCAATTGTTTCGTCGCCTCGGATGATGACGAAGTTTGTTGCTTATCCCCAGTGAAATACCCTTTTCACCACAAAGAGAATCTAAAAGTGTTTGAAGATCTCTTACCTAAATTTTTCCGATATCCCCATTAATTTTACCTTGGGGATATCCCTTGTGCAAAAGTATTCACTTCCTAAGCAAAGCCATTTCTTTGAAAATGCTGATTTAGCCTCTCTCCTTATTCAATAAATTTTAATCTCAAATGTTGATAAGGGTAGAATATGCCATTGTGATCCCTTGACCCAATGTTAAAAACCATGGTAGGTTTCGTTCCGTTTGAAGTACTTCCTTATTCACCAATGCAACTGAAGATTCTCGTATTTCCAGCAGTAGAATATTTTGTTGAGTTTCTCATACAAAGAATATCTCATTCCCAACAAGGATTATGTTTGTAAGGTCTCTTACCCCAAACATGGATCTTCATATCCTTGGCAGTATAAGGTTTCGTTATCCCCAGTGAGGAATTGACCACTTATAAAAAAAGTCAGGTGGATTTTGATTTCACACAGACCCCATTTTGTTGGGGCTCCCTCCAGCAATGCCCTATCTTGATTTGGAATTCCTTATTAAAGTAGATAAGTTTCAATCTGATCTTCTCCAACAAAGTTTGAAATTTATCCTTGCAACTCCTCTCAGTGTTTGTAGCCTGTTTCTACCAGTTACTCAGTGTGTTACTCCTCATAGAGTTTCAGCTCTTCAAGGGTTTCTCTCCAGCGGTTCCTCATATCTTCTCTTCTCCATTAGATCTTGCAACTTATTTTTACAAGTCCTGTCAGATTTTGACTTTTTGGTTGTTGGCTTCTCGATTGGCCATTCCCCAGTAAAACATATAAACATGCATCATTACTTTGCATCCTCAAACTATAGTGTTTCCATTCTCAATTGAAATACTATTCCAAAGAAAAATAATTCAAACATGCATCGGAACATAAGCCATTACTGTTTCTGTTTTCTCCAGTGAATTTTCTAAAACTTCATATTATATCCCCAACGAGGGCTTCATTCTCAGTATCTCAGTTTCACCCCATACAAATATCCTATTGATGTTAATCATTTGAATGGTTGAGTGTTTACTCTTGATTGTAGTTCAATTTTACCCTGGCGCATTTTTCTCGGGTTTAGTCTTTGCTACCCTCGTTGGTTCATTCCAATGTCTATTGATGTACCTTTTGAATATCAGTTTTAAATTGACATTTATTTTCAGAAGGTTTTTAGTAGTACGCCGTAATCACCTTGCTTTGGGTCAAGTTTTGAGTTTTGTCTCCTCACCTGCGCATGAAATCCAATTTTCATTCTGGTACTCATCTAGTTTAGTTTTATCTAACTAGTTATAATGATTCTAGTGTTATCTTATTTTGTTTTAATACCTTGGACTTCCACCAGTATTTGATTACTAAATCCTTTATCAATTTTCATTTACTGAGTCTTTTTGCAGTGTTTGTTTAACTGCATCCTTGGTTGAAATCGGTCTCCTTTGTCCCATGGATTCTTCTATCAGTTTTCTTTTACTGTTTATCCATTGGTCCGAGACTAGCAAGTGCTATGAGAAACATGCGCTCTCATCACTTTGCTTTGGGTCGAGTCTTTATCTCATTTCTTGTGCATGAAATCCAGTTTGTTTTTTCCTAGTACTCATCTAGTTTGTCTTGCCTAACTAGTTATTATGAGTCGAGTTTCGTCTCATTTTGTTTCTTTCCTTGGACTCTTCTATCGGTGTCCATTTACTGTGTCCTTGGCAGAAACCCATATCTCACTCTTTGGATGACTATCCGTCTTTGATTACTGAACCTTTGACAATGTTTGTTTACTGTATTACGACTTTCGTTTGTTGTGTCCATCAACTTGAGATGTATCTTTTATACCTATTCAGCTTCTAGTCAGTTTTCGTTTACTGTTTACCCATGGTTAGAGACCAGCAGGTGCTCTGAGAAACATGCATTCTCATCACTTCTCTATGGGTCGAGTTTTTCCTCGTTACCCATGCGTGAAATCCAGCTTGTTTTTTCCCTGGTACTCATCTCTAGTTCCTTTTTATCTAACTAGTCTTTATGTGTCGAGTTTTATCTCGTATTGTTTCTTACTCCTGGGATTCTTTCAGTTCCTTCATACTGTCTATCTTGGGTTGAAAAACTTTTCTCTTTTATAACTTTTGGGATCTTTCAGTTCCATCTAATTGTCTTCCCATGGTTGAGACTAGTAGGTGCTCCTAGAATCACGCGCTCTAGCCACTTGTGCCCCGCGTACTTTTCCAGAGTTTGGTTTTGCCTATTCTCTATGGTTTGAGTCTCATCTCACCCCTTTTGTGGTCCGATTTTATCCTGACACATTTTTCTGAAGTTTAGTTTCATCTACTCTTCTAAGTTTAAGTTTTGTTTAAACTTTGTTAAAATCTGTGTTACAGTTTCATTCTGACGCATGTCTTCGGAGGGCCAATTTTCATTAGACCCGTTGTTTGCTAAATACAATTTCATTTGGTATCTTCTAAGTCTCGCGTCTGCTAGCGTTATTTGTCTTTGGGGAGATTTTGTTTCTTTTTCAAGAGTGTAAATTTTTGGATTCTTTTGTATTCAATCATCTTCAACTTTGAATGTTCAAAAGTTGTCGCTTTTCTCAGTTATCAATCCTAAGATTATTGAATAAGGGAAGCTGTTGCACCCCAAAATTTACCCTCTTATTTTAGGCTTATGTTCCATCATATTCATCATATTGCATTGCATTCATTTCTTTGTGATGGGGTCAAGGTGTTTTGGCTATGAGGTTCTCCTCAAGCTGTGGAAGTTAATTATATTAATAAATGGTTCAAGAGGAGCCTCATTACCTTAATCATTGGATATTTCAAGTCCCATTGATATCTCTTGGCCAAGAATATCTCACTTGTCTCATTGGTTTATTAAGAGTTAAAGTTATGCAATGTCTTGGAGAAACTCATCTGTCTCCATCATTTGATGGAATTAGGATTTTGACTTTTTGTGTGATTTGAGGTTTGTCTAAGATAATTTCTTAGAGCATTATCTTCTTATTATCATTTGAGGCAACTTTGTTCAAAGAATTGTTCAAAAGGCTCAATGGAATTGGGTTGTTGAAATTTGATCATCATGCTTCTAACACACAGTGCAAAATTAAGGTTTAGATTTTAATCAGGAGTTCATCAACTTTTCGATTCAAATTTGATTCCATGTGTTTCCATATGTTATTTAGCATATTTTATTGAAAGATTGAAGTTAAATTTTGATTGGAAAGGATTCAATTGATCACAAGGGGCAAAATGGTCATTTTGGTCAAACTCAGTCTGAGTCAAAATTGACAAGTGAACTTTTGGTCAACCATCAATTCAAGCATCCTCATTTCATATTTCATAACCAATTTCATCATTGAATCAAAGGGATTGAAGAAATTAGGGTTTACTTGTTCATAAAGTTACTTGAATGTTGAAAAGTTTCTAAGTGTCCATAGTACACAACTTTGGTCAATCGCAACTTGAGATTGGTTAATTAGATTGAGGCAAATGATACATATTCAGAAAGCCAGAGAAAAATACTAAAATATTGTCAATGAGGGTGAAAGTCTCAAAAGTGAACCATTTAAGAGAAAATTAAGTTAGAAGTTCTGGCCACAAGGAGATGTCAAGTTGCCTTCTCAAAGGCAAGCCATGCACGCATTTTAACAAACACATGGTGTGACAAATGGGTAAGCTTATTTCTTATTGCTCAAGTTTCAATTTGAAAATTTAAAAGGAGCATCTTGAAGATAGTTATTAAAACGTCCTAATGAGCTTTGAATCATACTAGATGACCAAATATTAAGTGATATATTAAGTCTCAAAATTGGTGTTTCAAACTGATCATCATGCATGCGTGCGCGGCAAGCCTTGCCATACCTTATTTTTCCCAAACTTCCCACATCAATATCTTTATCATGAAAGCTTCAAATCAAAAAATTCAAAGCACCATGTTGAAGTTCATCATTCAAGCTCTCCATAGGCCCCAAGAACTTACAAAACGCACATGTGGACTTTGAGATATTTGAAGTACAAATGAGATGACCATGAATGTGGACCTACAACTTGCATTTTTCAAATTTGTTACAGTTTCGTTTTGATTTGTTCCAGGTCATGAGTGCACATGCTTTGCACGCAATCATACACTCTTATCTTGCCAAAATAAGCTAAACAAGGATAATAACCTCTCTCCCCTGAATTTTGCTTATAATAACATTTTTCTCTCTAACCAATTTTACCTCCATATGTGTGCACGTGCCAGCTCATCTCACACACCCTTTTCACCTCTTTTCCACTCTCCATGAGCTCATCAAAACATAGAAAGAAGCATGATTTCTCAACATAAAATGCATAAAAGATGTCATTTTTCTGATTTTTATCAATTCACTCCCCAACGGATATTTTCTTAAGCAAATACCCTTTTACCCTCATCATTCATACTCTATATAAGCCTCAGAGTTCTCTCATTCAAACACGATCCTCATTTGCCAAAAAATCAGATCTGAAAGTGATTCTCTGTCCAAGAATTTTCTGCTTTGAAGCTTCGTTTCCCTCCATTCTAGAACTCCATTCATCATCATTCTCACTTCATTGGAGCATTAGAAGCAATAAAAATGGGTTTCACATCGTTTCAGAGGCATTTGGTGGGATTTATTTTCCAACTTTGAAGGTATGTTCAGATTGGAATCCACGCGGTTATAACTTGTTTTTGTTTGATTTTGAACTTCAAATCATGTTGTTAGCTGGCCAGGTAGTAGACCTGGTGCATAATTTGGCTTGATTTTAATCGTGAAGAGTGATATAAACTTCTGAGTTTTATAGTTTTGTTGTTGTTGTGTTTTTATGGTTTTCTGGTCTTGATTTCTTGCTCAATAGTGGACGATCTGCGAATCTATGGTTATCACGATGTAGATTTTACCTTGAACTTTAATTTGCGCTTTGAATCACAAGATTTGGTTGATAATTGAGTACATAGAAAGATCTAGAAGTCTGGCTCGTGAAACTGATCTTTACGTATTGTTAGGGCTTCATGAGGTTAGGGACGAAGTGAGGTGGCAGTCCATGATTGGATAGTTTGAATTTTATTACATTTCATTTTATTTTCTTTTAATTGTTTTGTTTGATTTTATTTCTTGATCAAAATATTTCCTAAAATTTTGAAAAAAATGTCATAGGTAGATTTAATCTCTAATATTTGATTTTGATTTTTCTAGGATTTTTAAAAATGGTTTGATCAGTAAGAAAAATTCGTGAATTAATTAGGTCTAATTAAATATATTATTCTTGTTAATTTTTGTTTCTGACATTTTCTTTACACAAAAATTTTACTAAAAATGTTTTAGGTATTCTAAATGGTCTAATTTGACTTTCCAAATTTTATTTCAGAATTTTATTATTTTTAGTTAATCAAATAATTAGTAAGATTTTATTGCTTTTGTTACATTTTCAAAATTATTTTGGGACTTTTCCTTAATACAAAAATTCCACAAAAAATATATTGCACTATATTAATAGCATAGTTTCATATTATGGAATTGGTTTCTTAATTTGTATTTTTGTTTCTTTAAAAAATTAGTATAAATATATGGCTTATTTTAATCATAGTTTTCACATTTTGGTTTTATTTGCTATTTTCCTTGAACATAAAACTTGCCAAAAAATATTTTCTAATATCCTCATAGTTTAATATTGATTGAGAGATTTTCTTGTGATTTTATCATGCTTAAATATCTAATTTCGTAATTGGTAAAATTGGTGAATCACTTTGAATGATTTTTGTTCCTTATACTACAAGTTTGATTTAATTTACTAATTCTTAAAACTTGTGAAGGTTAAATAATGTTTGATTGGGATTCTTGAATGAGTTAGGTGTACGGAAATTAATTTTTTTTGAATTTACTCTTTGAAATTCCATTTTATCCAAATTATGTGGTTAAAGGTGTCTAGTTGGAGTGTTATCTCTACTAATTGAGAAAGATGAATTTTGTTTCACATATTCCCTAAAACTTCAAGGATCCAAATCAATTGATTCTGACTTTTATAAGTTTTGAACACCTTAAAAAAATTCTCATTTGATTTTTAGTAGTTTCTTTCCATTTTTACTTGATTTAAGTTTGTGAACTTAGCCTTTGAGCTTCACCTCAACAATTTGACATATTTGGGATTTTTTCATGCATATTTGGGAGCCAAGCCTTTAAGAATTGTACACTGGTAACTTCATTAGGTTGTATGTAATGCTATTGAGTTCTCGATTTGGTAGCCACTCATTTCTAGGTCTTAACTTTGCTCCTTTTGATTTTTGGGTTATTTTTAGGTCTAGACTTTGATTAGCTGTTGTGCTAGTTTTGTGTATAACTCTGTAATGTTCCTCTTTGATTTAAATTGAGATCATGGTATATAGTGTTGATTCTAACTTCAACCCTCATGACACAACTAATAGATGTATGGTTAATCACACTTGTGCGCACTTCACTGCACCATTTTGTTGGATACTAGCAATAGGGTTGTCCCTGTTCTAAATGACTAATTGAATTCATTCTTAGCCATTGATAGAGGATAAATGTATGACATGTCTATATTCACATTTACTTTCTTCACATTACCTTGTTAATACTAACTGTTTTGTTAAGATGTGCAATGTATTTCATGAGCTTTCATTGCTTTGTATTCCACTTTATTTGTGGGATACAAACTTTGATTTTGAGGCGATCTTTCTTGTTTCACAAATCTATGGGATGCATATGCTTGCACTATTGTGTGATTTGTCTATTTGTATTGCTTTACAGGATTTTTATTAGTTGTGTCGATGATCGCAACTTTGTAAGTCTTAAAGAATCTAGACCGCAAGTATACAGTCCTATCGCGTGTAGCTTTAAATATTATCGAATCCCAAGGGACTAATGTCGATCTACCGTTATATTAGGTTACTACGTAAATCTAAGGCTAATAATGTAATTAATAGGGGGTATAGGGAACCTAACTTATTATAATCTAGCTTAGATTCAAGGGAGAATATCGGTATGTAATGGTCGGACTTCGAGGATTTAGCAACTCATTGACCTAACTCGCATTAACAAGACAATTTTCAGTAGGGAGTATTTGTTTGAAACCCCTTTCTCACACTCTCGTGTTTATTGATTCAGATCCTACGATCAAACCTAAGTGAGTGCTCACGTTATTTAAATTAGAGTTTAAAAATAGTTTTTGGAAACAAATAAAACCTAATCAACTTAAAAGCACTCTCGCTGTATTTTAAGTTGATGCACAATTACTACTGTCCAGTTATTATATGAAACTCTCGTTTTATTGATCCTAACTTCTATCTGTCATTTACTCTCATAACAAAACAGTTAATATTTAGAATTAGTAATTGAAACCATGTAATTATTCTTTTTTAAAAGGAACCGATCAATTGGCGTTGCTAAACCCCGTTGGATGTATGACCTTACATACAGATAAATAAATTTAGCCTAACATATTAAATGATTCAATAACAGCACAACAAAAATAATTATCATCAAACAATTTAAATAGACAAAACATTTCGGACGATTTTGGCATAAATAAATAAAGTACTTAACTTGAACCTGAAAATATTACAGCAGAATATTCGTCCGATATCGGATGTCTCCCACAGATCGGTAAAGAAAATAACGCAGAAAGAAAATGATGCAGAAAATATTCGGTAGAGTAACAGTAAAAACAAAGAAAAGAAAAGCGTTCTTAAAATGGAGATTTGATGTCCTATTTATAGCCTTGGGGACGCGCGGGAGTTGAGATGTTTTCTCCTCTAGAATTTCCTCCGTAGCGACCGCTACGGGCTGAAGAACTCTCAGTGTAACGATCGTTACACTCCTGAACTTGGGGTAGGGCTTGCGTGGTAGGGTGTAACGGTTGTTACACTACTGCTTTTGAGGAAATGCTTGCATGGTAGGGTGTAATGGTCGTTACACTCATTTGGGCCAAGGTGTAACGGTCATTACACTCCCTTAATGGATTGGGCCAGCGCTTCTTTCTTAGGCCTTTTTGCTTTTAATGCACCTTATTCTACCACACACCCATCAATGCATAATTTCTCTTGATTAGCTTGACTTTTTAGGACTTCTTTTGACTTTCTTCGCACATGCCTTACAAACATCAAATTCCTGAAAACATAGAAAATACCAGCATAATACGAATAAAGAATAATTTAATTAATTAAAATGCAGATAAAATTCATGTAAAATGATCCAAATATTCGATACATTTCCAGGTTATCAAACTCCCCTACACTTGAACCTTTGCTTGTCCTCAAGCAAATAGAGTAAAAATCGTTTAACGCACGGTCTCCGACACAATCGCATGACACAACTTGAATTGTACGTGGTTGAGGGGAGTTACATTAGAAAGATGGAACTTGGCTCCGACACTAATGATACAGAAATGACACAAAATCACATGGTCAAAATCCTTCATCCTATTGCGAACTAGTCTGAATTATGCTATCATAGCTCAACCTAATTATTTATGTTCGAAATCAACCACTTTCATTCTAGAGCAATCACATTAAGCCCTTTATCTTTCGCACGTACATAGTAGAGTATCCGGTTAGCGATTCTGGTCTTCTTATGCTCAGGCTTCATGTACACAAGTTGGTAACCCTTTTTCTTTTCTAGATCATAAGTCTCGGGGGATCGAACCGTAGTTCGCCCTACCAAGTTCAACACCAGATACCATTAAATAGGCTTACAACTGGTTGCTACATCAGTTTTTGTAGGTACTGCTACTTTTGGATTAAATGGCATGGTGAGGGTCACCTAACTTAATTAGCGCATTCCCTATTATATCTTGATGCTTAGCATTTTTTTCTTTACTTTTTAGGACCAAATACTTATATTCGTCGGCTTCCTACGTAGTTTATGGATAAGACGATGCTGACTGCTAGTATAAACTACTCGGGGTTGATTCAAAACTAAATCTTAAGGTTTTGGTATCATAACCACTCAAACTGATTTGCATAATCTGGAATATTTAGGTGTCAAGGCGGTATTATTTTTGTCGAAACTTATTCAAAAAATCTAACGCAACCTAATTGCGAACAACCTATATACTTTTTGAATGTACCGAGCTAATGCATCGATTAAAAAGTTTATGGTTCAAGAAAAGAGTTGAAGTACAATAACTTACGGAAATGATTTTTTTTATTGAATAGAAAGGGAAATAACAGAAATTCAAATATCTTACTAGGGAAATGGAAAACATAACATAGGTTTCCTCCCCTACACTTAAACTGAGCATTGTCCTCAATACGAAAAATAAAGTGAGAAAAGAAAACAAACAAGAAACTTAATAAATAATAAAAATGCAAGGAAAAAGGAAAACAAATATCACTCCTCATTGTTGTCTCTGATATTTCTGCTACTGGATGCTTCGCCTTGTGCCCTTTCTCCTCGTGTCATAACTCCACCTCTTATGGGTCTAGGAGGTTCTTCGCCAGTGTTGTAAACATAAGCATGCAAGCCTTCAACACGGAATGACAAGTGCCACATTTCCTCAGTCAGGTTAGAAATGTCGTGATGGTTCCAATAAGCGTTGATCAAATTGATCGCACGACAGTTCTTGCATCATCTGCATCAGTTCTTGTTGACGTTGATCTTGAAGTAAAAGCGATGCATAGATATATTCAATGGTGGCTGGATGAGGATCATTTCCTGCTTGTTCTTGTTGTGGCCCTTGTTGATTCATTTCTAGTACAACATTTTCTACACCTGCTTGATTTTCCTGTATGTGCTCTCTAGGGGCTGGTGCCTACAAATCATAAATCCAATTTGCGGCGATGTCGATTCTTGTTACATTCGGATTTGGCAGAATAATACTTGGGAGGACCTTGTGATGCACAATCAGGTTGTACCTTCCATCCTTTCTTGCTTTGACAAGATTACCAAACTGGAAATACTCAATATCGAGAAACTCAGCCTACCAAAAAGGTAGTTGAACCAACTTGTTTTTCAAATTTAGATAGTTGGTAATAGCGGTGACTATACCTCCTATACAGAAAGGTGATGCGCTTGCACTCCTTGATAATAGAGACTGGATGTGGTTGAGGAGGAATGGAGCAACATTAATTCTAAGATCAGGATCGAGGGTGAAGTGTAGAAAATACATTTTCCTAATGTTCACCTTATTGTTGTTTGCTCGCCCGAACACTGTATTGGCTAGAACACGGTAGAAATAGCGTATGCATGGGTTGTGTATGTGAGTGGATAAAATCTCAGCCCAGACGTTTACCTGAGTATTAGTTAAAAGTCCCCAAATTTCAAATGATCTTTCCTTCCAATCTTCTTCATGAGGAATTCTATATTCCACACCTTCACCATGGTTGCAGTGGAGTATTTGACTCAAAGTCTCTTGATTCATGGTGTACTTCCTGTTGAATAATCTGAAAGTTGTTGCACCAATTAGATACTGAACGGCTTCTGGAGTGGATGGTGTTTGGTAGGAAAAAGAGCTCAAGAATTCTAATGTGAGGGATTTATAAGTTGGAAGATTCATGGTGGCGATGTAGTAGAGACCAGATCCATGGAGCATAAATTGCACACTTTCAAGCAATCCCAAGTCACGTAAGCAATCTTCATCGATATACCTTGTTGGAAGTATACCTCTCTGATGAAACCTATAGTAAAGTTTCTCTTGTCAATGTCTGTTGGCTCCATTTTTGAATACCATATCAGTGAGGTTTGGATCCTCTCTTTCTTCTTGAGCTCTTCTGGCCATTTGGGAAAGGTGTTGGAAATGATAGAGTTTATAAGGTAGAATAGTTGTTGAAGAAAGTTGGTGTGATAGTAGAATTCTATTCAAGAGTTTATATAGAAGCAAGGTTTTAATGGTGAAGAGAAAATTAGTGGGGGTATTGAGTGGTGGTTAGGGGGTATTTATTTGTGTGGAATAGAAATGGAACTAATAGGAAGTTTGAAAAAAATGTTTGAATTCGAAGAGAGGGTGTAACGGTCGGCATGCAACGGCTTGGCAGAGAGAGAGGGTGTAACAGTCGTTACACCATGCTACAAGTTGCAAGGAAACCTTGTAACAGTCGTTACAAGGGCTTGATTCCCAAGGGAATCTCATTCCTGCAACGGTTGGTTTGCCAGCCATGCATGAGGGACTTTTCTTGTTGACCGAGGCATGACATAGATGTGTCAATTCATTATCTAGTGGGAATTTAAAAATTCTAGGAGACAATGAAGTGACAATTAGGTGTGATGTATAATTATAATATTTGGTCTACTAGATTAACATGCATTTTATTTTTGAGAGAACATAATAACATAATAACATCATAATATATAATAGCACAATGAGGAGTAAATTTGAAAATATTGAAATAAATAAATAAATGAATAATTCCGAAAAATAAATAAATAAATTAGAATAAATAAATCTAACCAGAGAATAAAAATAAAAGTAATGCTTCTAATGAAAAACTAAAGACTGAAAATAGTCCCAACCAATGTCATGGTTGTAATGCAATAAACTGAGGAACTCCAACATCAGTTTGCGGTAGGTAGGCTTCTGATGATGAATAAAATAGTCCCAACCAATCTGGTTAAACATGAATCAGACACTTTCCCTGATACCCAATGCGAACAATGTGGGGTCGTGCACAAAGATGGTGAGATACATCTCTCTTGGAGCAAGCATCTCATAACGCTTCTGCTGAGCATCACCCACGAAGGTGACAGGCATAGTGTCAAAAAAGTCCATCGCGAAATTCAGTGAAGAAAAATAAGTGTAAATCTTGTTGGTTAATCTAAAAATAGTTTTAAATCAGCATCGGCCTAATGCCTAAAAATAGAAAAGAAGAAAAGAACAGAAAAATTTTGTAAAATTTTTAAGAGAAACATAAAAAACTTTTAGTAAATAAAATTTTAATAAAAAAGGTGGGTTGCCTCACATACAGCACTCTGTTTAATGTCGGAAGCTTGACCTATATTTAAAATCGAAAATCTATTTTGGTGACTCAGCCGACAGCTGTATAAATCTCAAACTAGCTGAGTAGTCCCTATTCTCGATGCACTGGTAGTGCTTCAAACGCTGCCCGTTAACAATAAATGGATCAATGGTTTTTCCTTTGATTTCTACAACACCACTTGGGAGTATTTTAATAACTTCAAAAGGTCATGACCATCTAGAGCAAAGTTTTCCTTGAAATAGTTTGAGTCTATAGTTAAACATGAGTACTACATCGCCCTCAATGAATTCTTTCCTAGAGATGTGTCTGTCGAGCCATTTATTAGTTCGCTCCTTATAGATTTTGGCATTCTCGTATGCATCTAGCCTAAGCTCTTCCAATTCATGTATGTCTAGAATTTTCTTTTCTCCATCGGCCTTGTAACTTAGATTCAGGGTTTTGATGGCCCAATAGGCTTTGTGTTCCAGTTCTATGGGTAGATGGCATGATTTACCATAGACCAGTTTGAAAGGTGTGGTTCCAATGGGTGTCTTGTACGCTGTTCTGTATGCCCATAATGCTTCATGTAGTTTGGGCGACCACTCTTTCCTAGATTTGGCAACAGTTTTCTCAAGTATTTGCTTAATCTACCTGTTAGAGATTTCCACTTGACCGCTTGTTTGTGGGTGGTAATGTGTTGCCACACGGTGTCAGACTCCATACTTTGCTAAGAGTTTATTAAAAATTTTGGAAATGAAATGTGAGCCACAATCACTAATGACTAATCCCGGAACACCAAATCTTGGAAAAATTATGTTTTTGGATAACCTAATCACTACTTGTGTATCATTTGTTGGAGAGGCTATAACATCTACCCATTTAGATACGTAATATACTGCCACTAATATGTAATTGTTTCTAGAAGACGACGGGAAAGGTCCCATAAAGTTAATTCCCCATACGTCAAATATCTCTACTTCTAGGATACCCTTTTGAGGCATCTCATCGCGCCTAGATATGTTACCAGTGCATTGACACCGATCGGATTTTGTAATTGCAGCATATACATCTTTCCATAGTCTGGGCCAATAAAGGCCAGCTTGTAGGATTTTTGTGCAAGTCTTTGAAGTGCTAGCGTGTCCACCATAAGGGGATTCATGACAATGAGATATTACGCTCTCTATTTCACTCTCAGGAACACATCGACATAAAATACCATCGGGGTATCACTTGAATAGTAAGGGCTCGTCCCAATAATAGTGTTTGAGATTGTGAAAGAATTTATTCTTCTGCTGATAAGTTAAATCAGGTGGAAGGACTTTTGCTTCTAAGTAGTTGACATAGTCAGCATACCAGGGCAGTGAAATTTGAGTAGATACTGCTTCCGATACTTCAATTGTCTTGTCATTGTTGCAAAATTTAGGGTATTCTTCAACTAAGCTTTCAGACCTCATCTGGGCTACCAGGTGTTCATATGGGAAATCGTCATTGATGGGTACCACTTTAGGTTTAAGAATTTCCATCCTAGACAGATGGTCGGCAACAAGATTTTCAGATCCTGGTTTATCTTTGATTTCCAAATCAAACTCTTGTAAGAGTAAGATCCATCTTAATAATCTTGGCTTGGAATCCTGTTGAGCTAATAGGTATCTAATAACTGCATGATCAGTGTAGATAATAATCTTCGCGCCTACTAGATAGGAACGAAATTTATCTAATGCAAAAACGACTGCCAAGAGTTCCTTTTCTATAGTGGCGTAGTTTATCTGTGCAAAATCCGAAGTCCTACTTGTATAGTATATTGCATGGAGTTTTTTTCTCTTCTTTGTCCTAGGACAGCACCTACTGCATAATCATTTGCATCGAACATTATCTCAAATGGTAGACTCCAATTAGGTGGTTGTATGATAGGTGCGAATATGAGAGCTGCTTTTAACTGTTCAAACGCCTTCAGGAAGTCATTATCAAAGATGAACTCAACTTCTCTCATTAAGAGGTTGGTCAGAGGTTTGGAAATTTTTGAGAAATCTTTTATAAAGCGTTGGTAGAAGCCGACAAGACCTAAGAAACTTCGTATTTCTTTTACAGTTTTGGGGGGTTGGAGACTTTCTATTACTTCAATCTTAGCTTTGTCTACTTCGATCCCCTTTTTAGAAACTATGTGTCCGAGTATAATTCCTTGTTTTACCATAAAATGGCATTTCTCCCAGTTCAACACTAGGTTTACCTGTACACATCTTTCTAGTACCCTTTCCAGGTTTGACATGCATCCTTCAAAACTTTACCCGTATACAAAGAAGTCATCCATGAACACTTCCATGATATCATCTATAAAATCGACAAATATGGATATCATCCATCTTTGGAATGTTGCAGGCACATTACATAGTCCGAACAGCATTCGCCGATAAGCAAATGTACCATAAGGACATGTGAACATTGTCTTTTCTTGGTCATCAGGGTGGATAGGAATTTGAAAGAATCCCAAATACCTGTCTAAATAGAAGTTGTAAGAATGCTTAGCCAACCGCCCAAGCATTTGGTCAATAAAAGGTAAAGGGAAATGGTCCTTTCGAGTTGCTTTATTTAGTTTTCTGTAGTCAATGAACATTCTGGCTCCACTTTAGACTTTTTCTGCTATTTGTTCTCCCGCTTTGCTTGTCGTGACTGTGATTCCTCCTTTCTTGGGTACACAGTGGACTGGGCTAACCCATTTGTAACACCCTAATTCTACCCGACAATTATAAATGTAAATCAGAGTTATAAAATTCATGCAACTAAATCAGGATGCCACAAATTCAACTTTAAAAACACATTGCATTCAACATGGATACATAACACTTTAAAACTTCGGATGAACCAACAACAAAATAATTTCAATCTCTTAATTCAACAACTTGAACAACTACGCAGCGGAATCTTAATAACATCTTTGTCCATCGTTACAGCAACTTCAAAATAACACATACTTAGCAACAAATGAATTAAGGTTCAACAACTGAAATAATCAATAACTAAAAGCAACAAGCGTTCATCCCCCTGAGTGTTACGTATCAGAGCAATGACACTGACTCGAACTACTGAAGGTATACAGCCTTCGCTCTGGATTACCTGCACGTTACCAACATAAGGGTAACATTCAAACAGAAAGGGTGAGATATCTAACAATATAATAAAATGTATGATAAATAATATATTAAATTAGATCACATAACATCACCACTTCTCATCTTATAAACAACAATAATCGCAATAGAATACCAACGATAATACACATTCACCACATCAATACACAACTTCTTTATGCAATCATATAATGCAACTCAATACTATGCAAATGCATGTGGTACCATTGGAGCAGAACTACCATCTCAAATAATTACCAATAAATAGAGGCATCAAAAAGGCATAAGCCTTCATCTTAATATTCGCCAATACAAGCCATCTTAATGAGCATAAGCTCCATCTTGAAATGCAATGTATGCGACACAATCATGAATGTAATAACAACAACCATAATTAACAACATCTCAACACAACATCATCATTGGTCAGAAGCCTACATCTTAATAGCTGCCAATTATTAGAGGCATCTCAACATCATTCATCAAACATCATTTATCATCATAATTCACAGCAACTCAGCCACGACAACAATACAACGACAAACTGATAATCCTTCAATGTTGGCTATAGGCCCACAACATGTTATTGCCTATAATTAATAAATCATCTAAGGCTTACCTCTAGTTAAAAAACCTCTATATATTATTAATTCTGTAATACTACATCATTATCATTATTAATCTTACTGTTATGAACCAAACAATAATCCGTAATCATCTCATCTTCATCATACCTCACAAAATCATCATAGCGATTTACGCAGGAAGCTAACTCTAGTCCTAAATTGGGTTACTAGGATTATCCTTCCTATTCTTTATTTTAATCCTTAAGAATGAAGTTCACTGTGTCATCTATTCAACGCTTCAAATGACACCTCAAATGGAGTCCGGAAACTCAAGTTACAGCCTCTGGAAAATGAATCTGTCAAAAACCAGACCACATGAATCGACGCGTAATGTCTTGAGTCGACGTGTACTGGGCTTAACATGCTGCATGTATCGATACGTACTCCCTTTGTATCGACTCATACTGAGTCTGCAACACTGCATGTATCGATACATGCTCCTACGTATTGACTCATCTTGAGTCTAAAATCCTGCATGTATCGACGCATGGCTTCTTCGTATCGACTCATCCTGAGTCTAAAAGCCTTCATGCATCGATGCATGACTTTTGGGGTTAACACATACTGTTCTGTCATAAATATTTTCTGCGATTTCACTAAGTTTTCACAGCGGTTTCCATGTTTTTGGCCCTAAAAACATCCTCTAATCATAGGTAATCATCAATTACAATCGTCCTATATTTCTACATCAAATATACAGCATTAAGGCATTATTATTCATCCTTAAATCATCGATTTTCATCATACAATAATGTATATAATTCAATCCTAAACCAAAAAATCTTTCACATCAAATACCACATACAAATCATCATAAACCCTATTGTAGAGTCAGAACCCCACCCTTACCTTGGATTGAATGTTGCTCTATAACTTTTTCGATTGAATTTCGTTCTACCTCTTTTCCTTCTTTTCTGCAACTTTCACGTTCTCTTTCTCTTCTTCCAACCCTTATTTCTTTCTCTTCTTACTGCTTCTTCTTTTTCCTTATTATTTCTAACAATAATAAAATAACCCTATAATTCTTAAAATGCCTTAATGGGCTTAAAACTCCTACACCCCTTTCTTACTACTTTTATTCCTTAAAACAAGCCCACATCAAATAATATTATCATTATAATATTATTCCACAACTTAATAGAATAAATAAATCTAATAACAACAACCCATCAATTATCATAATAACACAACTTCACAAATATTCCAAAAATAATTTAATTAAATAATTAATTAAATTACGGGCGTTACAACTCTCCCCCACTTAGAATATTTTCGTCCTCGAAAATTTACCTTAATCAAACAACTCAGGATAGGAGTCCCGCATCTTGCTCTCCAACTCCTAAGTCATGCTTTCCCCGTCAGCTACTAGCCAAACCACTTTAACCAAAGCAATCTCTTTGCCCCTCAGAGTCTTTATTTCACGATCCGAGATCCGTATAGGCATCGTCTCCACCGTAAGATTATCCCGTACTTGCACATCATCCATATGAATCACATAAGATAGATCTGAAATATACTTCCGGAGTTGTGACACATGAAACACATCATGCAAATTCGAAAGATTAGGCGGTAAAGCCATTCTATAAGCAACATTCCCCACTCTCCCCAAATCTGATATGGTCCAATAAAATGAGAAGTGAGCTTCTTAGACTTCAATTCTCGCCCAACACCAGTCACATGTGTAACTCTCAAAAATACATGGTCACCCGCTTGAAATTCTAAGTCTTTCCTTCGCTTGTCATGATAACTCTTCTGTCTACTTTGGGAAGCTTTCATCTTTTCTCGAATCAACTTCACCTTCTCAGTAGTCTCATGAACAAGTTCAGGTCCAAGTACCACACTTTCGACCATACAACGCTTCAAAAGGTGCCATCCCAATACTAGAATGGTAACTGTTATTATAAGTGAACTCTATCAATGGAAGGTAAGTATCCCACGAACCTCCCTGCTCAAGAACACATGCCCTCAGCAAATCTTCCAATGATTGAATAGTCCGTTCAGTCTGACCATCTGTCTGAGGATGATAAGCCGAACTCAACCTCAACTTAGAATCCAACGCTTCTTGTAAACTCTTCCAAAAATCAGAAGTAAATCTTGGATCCCTATCTGACACAATGCACAAAGGAACACCATGAAGCTTCACAATCACACTAGTGTAAATCTCAGCTAACTTTGACACTAGAAAACTGATGTTAATAGGAATAAAATGAGCCGACTTCGTAAGCCTATCAATAACCACCCAAATTGAATCATGTCCTCTTCAGGTATTAGGCAACCCCGTCACAAAGTCCATTGAAATGCTATCCCATTTCCATTTTGGAACTTATAACGGTTGC
Source organism: Vicia faba (assembly GCA_948472305.1). NCBI lineage: Eukaryota > Viridiplantae > Streptophyta > Magnoliopsida > Fabales > Fabaceae > Vicia > Vicia faba. Next base: position 1,282,828,366 of record OX451736.1, read on the forward strand.
ATCAACCATGCTGGCTTCTGATGTTCAACTTTCGACTTCTGACAAGTCAAACATGCATACACAAACCGAGCCACATCACTCTTCATCCCAGGCCACCAAAACAAACCTTTCAAATCTTGATACATCTTTGTAGCTCCTGGATGAATACTCAACTTACTTCTATGACTCTCTTCAAGTATCACTTTCTTCATCTCATCATCATCAGGAATACAAATTCGATTACAAAATCTCAACACATCTTGTGCATCTAACTTAAAATCATTATTCTCAGACTGATCAATCCCAACCATCGAATCTACCAGTTTCACATCCAACTTATGAGATTCTCTGATACTTTATAGAAATTCATTATTAATCTTCAACATACCCAACATAACACTCTGCGGCGTCACCTTGCAACCTAAGCTCATATCTCTGAACTGTTCAATTAATTCCAACTCTTTAACCATCATTGCCGGCATATGTAAAGTCTTTTGACTCAACGCATCAGCTACCACATTCGCTTTTCCTGGATGATAATTCAAACTGAAATCATAATCCTTTAACAATTTCCAACCATCTTCGTTGCCTCATATTCAGCTCCTTCTGATTGAATAAATACTTTAAGCTCTTATGGTCACTAAACACTTCAAATCTAGAACCATAAAGATAATGCCTCCAAATCTTCAACACAAAGACAACTGCAACAAACTCTAAATCACGCGTAGGATAGTTCTTTTCATGAGTCCTCAACTGCCTTGAAGCATAAGAAACCACCTTATCATTCTGCATAAGCACACCTCCTAAATCCATCTTAGAAGCATCACAATATACCACAAAAGGCTCTCCTGGATTAGGCAACGTCAAAATAAGAGCCGACGTTAATCTCTTCTTAAATTCTGTAAAACTTTCTTTGCACTGAACATCCCACACAAAAACTCTACCTTTACAAGTCAACTTAGTCAATGGAAGTGCCAACTTAGAAAAACCTTCGATAAACCTTCTATAGTAACCAGCTAATCCCAAAAAGCTTCTAATCTCAGTAGCTGACTTCAGAGTTTCCCATTGCAGCACAACATAAACCTTTGATGGATGTACAACAATGCCACTACCTGAGATCACATGACCAAGAAAACTAACTTCCTTTAACCAGAACTCACACTTGGACAACTTTGCATACAACTTCTTCTCTTTCAAAACTTGCGATACTACTCTTAAGTGTTTTGCATGCTCTTCTTCTGACTTAGAGTAAATCAAAATATCATCAATGAACACCACTATAAACCGATCTAAATAAGTATGAAAAATACGATTCATGTATTCCATGAATACTCCCGGCGCATTAGTAACACCGAAAGGCATCACCGAATACTGAAAATGTCCATAACGCATTCTGAAAGTCGTCTTCTGGATATCTTCATTCTTCATTTTAATATGATGGTAACCCGACCTCAAATCAATCTTACTAAACACACGAGCATCCACCAACTGGTCCATCAAGTCATCTATTCTTGGAAGCAGATACTTGTTCTTAATCGTCACTTTATTCAACTGTCTATAATCAACACAAAGCCTCATACTCCCATCCTTCTTCTTTACTAACAACATTGGAGCTCCCCACGGTGATACACTTGGTCTTACAAACTTCTTTTCAAGTAACTCTTCCAATTGCTTCTTTAACTGACAATTTAGATGCAGACATCCTGTATGGTGCCATAGACACAGGTCTGGTACTAGGTACAAGATCAATCACAAATTCAACTTCCCTCTCCGGCGGTACATCAGGAATTTCATCGGGGAAAACTTCAGGAAATTTGAACACCACATGTAATTCCTCAATTATAGCTTGAGTCTCTACAGATAGCGACACCATCAATGAGAACATCTGTGCTTCTTCTTGCATCAACTTCCTCAACTGCCTAGCGGACAACAGGCTATCTCCCTTTTCTTCAGGAGTAGAAAAATTCACAGACTTGTTATAACAGTTAATATGAACATAGTTATGCTCTAACCAGTTCATACCAAAAATCACATCCAACCCTCTTAAAGGCAAACAAACCAAATCAATAGCAAAGTCTTTGTCGAAGATCGACAAGGGACACTTTAAACAAATAAAAGAAGTAGTCACCGAACCCTTGGATGGAGTATCGAAGACCATTTCTCCATTCATAGAGGACAACATAAGACCCAATCTTTCAACATAATTTGCAATAATAAAATAATGGGTAGCACCGATATTAATAATAGTAATTAAAGGTGTACTATTAATGAAACATGTACCTCTGATAAGTCTGTCCTCAGTAGCTGCCTGATCCTCAACCAAAGCGAACACTTTACCACTTGTCTGCGCCCTCTTTGGTTTCTGACACTAACTAACAATGTGCCCTTCTTCTCTACAATTGAAACAAATCACATCCTTATGTTTTCACTCAGATACAACATGTCTGTTCTTACCACAACAGAAACTCCTCTTTACTTCAGTAGTACACACATTACTTTTATGCCCAGGATTTCCACATTTGAAACAAACCACACCAGCAGGAGCATCTCCCCTACTAGTCCTCTGACCCTGAGAAACTTTATATTTACCTTTACCAGCTGGGGTATCATAAGGCTTACCACGATTCTGTTGGTGCTTACCCCTCTTCTCACTGATAATCTTGTAATGAGCATTATTATCCTCTTCATAAATCCTGGAACTGTCAATCAAATCAGCAAAGACACGGATCTTCTGGTATCCAACTGCCTTCTTGATCTCTGGGTGTAACCAGTTCTTAAACTTGATTCACTTTGAAAACTCAGCATCTGCCTCACTGTAGTGCAGATAAAACTTAGCGAACTCAGCAAACTTCGCAGCATACTCAACAACCGACATACTCCCATGCTTCAGCTCAAGGAATTCAATTTCCTTCTTACCACGAACATCTTCAGGAAAGTACTTCCTGAAAACTTCCCTGCGGAACATAGCCCAAGTGACATTTTCACCTGCAACTTCCAATCTCTGACAAGTCTCTAGCCACCAGTCATCAGCCTCGATTGCTAGCATATGAGTACCATATCGAACCTTCTACACTGGAGTGCAGTCCATCACACGGAAGATTCTCTCAATCTCATTCAACCAATCCAATTCTCCATCAGGATCATACTTTCCCTTGAACGTAGGCGGATTCTCTCTCTGGAAATTCGCCAAACTATGAAATCCAGCATTCCCGTCAGCATTCGGCTGATTCTCCATCGCATGCGCCATTGCTTCTAAAGTAGCAGCAAGTGCATCATCATTCCTTCCAGCCATCTTAACTTATCACTAAAACATAAACAATAGTTAGAACTCAAATTAACAACTACGACTCGATTTTTAGACAACTATGACTCGATAACAAGGTCGAACTGACCAACCTTTGCTCTGATACCAACTTTGTAACACCCCAATTATACCCGACAATTATAAATGTAAATCAGAGTTATAAAATTCATGCAAATAAATCAGGATGCCACAAATTTAACTTTAAAAACATATTGCATTCAACATGGATACATAACACTTTAAAACTTCGGATGAACCAACAGCAAAATAATTTCAATCTCTTAATTCAACAACTTGAACAATTACGCAGCGGAATCTTAATAACATCTTTGTCCATCGTTACAACAACTTAAAAATAAAATATACTTAGCAACAAACAAATTAAGGTTCAACAACTGAAATAATCAATAACTAAAAGCAACAAGCGTTCATCCCCCCAAGTGTTACGTATCAGAGCAATGACACCGACTCAAACTACTGAAGGTATATAGCCTTCACTCTGGATTACCCGCACTTTACCAACATAAGGGTAACATTCAAACAGAAGGGGTGAGATATCTAATAATATAATAAAACGTATGATAAATAATATATTAAATTAGATCACATAACATCACCACTTCTCATCTTATAAACAACAATAATCGCAATAGAATACCAACGATAATACATATTCACCACATTAATACACAACTTCTTTATGCAATCACATAATGCGACTCAATACTATGCAAATGCATGTGGTACCATTAGAGCAGAACTCCCATCTCAAATAATTTCCAATAAATAGAGGCATCAATAAGGCATAACCCTTCATCTTAATATTCGCCAATATAGGCCATCTTAACGAGCATAAGCTCCATCTTGAAATGCAATATATGTGACACAATCATGAATGTAATAACAACAACCATAATTAACAACATCTCAACACAACATCATCGTTGGCCAGAAGCCTACATCTTAATAGCTGCCAATTTTTAGAGGCATCTCAACATCATTCATCAAACATCATTTATCATCGTAATTCACAACAACTTAGCCACGACAACAATACAACGACAGGCCGACAATCCTTCAACGTTGGCCACAGGCCTACAACATGATATTTCCTATAATTAATAAATCGTTTAAGGCTTACCTCTACTTAACAAACCTCTATATATTATTAATTATGTAATACTACATCATTATCATTATTAATCTTACTGTTATAAACCAAACAGTAATCTATAATCATCCCATCTTCATCATAATTCACAAATCATCATAGCGATTTACACGGGAAGCTAACTCTAGTCCTAAATTGGGTTACTAGGATTATCCTTCCTATTCTTCATTTTAATCCTTAAGAATGAAGTTTATCGCGTCATCTATTCAACGCTTCGAACGACACCTCAAACCGAGTCTAGAATCTCAAGTTACAGCCTCTGGAAAACGAATCTGTCAAAAACCAGACCACATGAATCGATGCATACTGGGCTTAACACACTGCACGTATCGACGCGTACTCCCTTCGTATCGACTCATACAGAGTCTGCAACACAGCATGTATTGATACATGCTCCTACGTATCGACTCATCCTGAGTCTAAAAGCCTGCAAGTATCGATGCATGGCTTCTTCGTATCGACTCATCCAGAGTCTAAAAGCCTTCATGCATCGACACATGACTTTTAGGGTCGACACATACTGTTCTGTCATGAATATTTTCTGCGATTTCACTATGTTTACTGTGGTTTCCATGTTTTTGGCCCTAAAAACATCCTCTAATCATAGGTAATCATCAATTACAATCGTCCTATACTTCTACATCAAATATACAACATTAGGGCGTTGTTATTCATCCTTAAATCATCGATTTTCATCATACAACAATGTATATAATTCAATCATAAACCAAACAATCTTTCACATCAAATCCCACATGCTAATCATCATAAACCCTATTATAGAGTCAGAACCCCACCCTTACCTTGGATTGAAGGTTGCTCTATAACTTTTCCAATTGAATTTCGTTCTGCCTCTTTTCCTTCTTTTCTGCAACTTTCACGTTCTCTTTCTCTTCTTCCAACCCTTATTTCTTTCTCTTCTTACTGCTTCTTCTTTTTCCTTATTATTTCTAACAATAATAAAATAAACCTATAATTCTCAAAATGCCTTAATGGGCTTAAAACTCCTATACCCCCTTTCTTACTACTTTTATTCCTTAAAACAAGCCCACATCAAATAATATTATCATTCTAATATTATTCCACAACTTAATAGAATAAATAAATCCAATAACAACAACCCATCACTTATCATAATAACACAACTTCATAAATATTCCAAAAATAATTTAATTAAATAATTATTTAAATTACGGGCGTTACACCATTGGCTATCTGAGATTGGATAAATGATACCTGCATTTCGAAGTTTAGTTACTTCATCCTTGACTACAATGCTCAAGATCGGGTTAATTCTTCTCCGATGTTCTCTAGAGGATTTACAGTCATCTTCCAGCATAATGCGATGCATGCAGATGGAAGGATTTATTCCTTTAAGATCAGCAATGTTATATCCTAGAGCAGAGGGATATTTTCTTAAGACATGCAATAGTTTTTCCGTCTCAGTTTGTCCTAAGTCTGTGTTAACAATCACGGGTCTTTTAAGTTCAGAATCTAGGAATTCGTATCTTAAGGTTTTTGGGTAAAACTTTAAGTTCCAAGTTGGGTTTCTTCGGACAAGGCATATGATTTAGTGTCAATGCTAGGAGCTCGCTTAAACTATCATCACGATATTCAGGACACCAATCATCATCTTCAAAAATTAGGGGCATCATAATCTTCATAGTTTCGGAATGAGTTTCTTCTTTTGACTCCATCTCTCTGACACATTCGTCTATTACATCTAACGGATAGCATGTATCATCTATAGCTGGGGCCTGTAGGAACTGTATAAGGATAAACTAAACTTCCTCTTCTCCAACTTCAAAAGTTAGCTTTCCTTTCTTAACATCCATAATAGCTCCAGTAGTGGCTAAAAATGGTCTTTCCAATATTATAGGGGTTACACTGTCTTCTTTAATGTCCATAATGATGAAATCTGTAGGGATGTAGAATTGACCTATGCGTACCAGAACATTTTCTAGAATTCCCACGGGGTATTTGACAGAGCGATCCACTAGTTGTACTGACATCTTGGTTGGTCTTAATTCTCCCATGTCAAGCTTTTTGAATATGGACAGGGGCATAACCCTTATACTAGCGCCTAAGTCGCCTAGAGCTTTGTCTATGACATACTTACCTATATTACAGGGTATAGAGAAACTTCTGGGATCCTTCAGCTTCTGAGGCATTTTGTTCTGAATAATTGTGCTACGCTTAGCAGTGAGTGTAATTCTCTCGTTATCCTCTATCTTTTTCTTCTTCGACAAGATTTCTTTGAGAAACTTAGTGTACAAGGGAATTTGAGTAATAAATTCTGTGAATGGTATCGTGATGTTTAATTGTTTCATAAGTTCAATGAATTTCTTAAATTGCCATGCACTTCTAGATTGAGTAAGTCTTTGAGGATACAGGATTGGTGGTTTGTAAGGCGGCGGAGGCACATAAGGTTTTTCCTTTTCTTCTGTCTCTCCATCACCTACCTTCTCCTTCTCTTTTGATTCACTTTCCTCTTTGGTTGTTTTTCTAGAGCTTTGGGACATGGCTGGGTTTTCAGCTCTAGGGTCAATTGGTTCATCGTATTCAGTTCCACTTTGCAGTATAATAGCATGAGCATGTCCTTTTGGATTCAGTTGAGGTTGACGTGGAAATGTACCAGCAGGTGCAGCAGTAGGTGCTTGTTGTTGTGCCACTTGCAAAATCTGGGTTTCAAGCATTTTGTTATGGGTGGCTAAAGCATCTACTTTGTTCACTAACTATTTGATTTGCTCACTAGTGTGAATATTTTGGTTTAGAAATTCCTTGTTAGTTTGAGCTTGGGTAGCTATAAAATTTTCCATTAGTATTTCGAGGTTAGACTTCCTAGGTATATTAGGGGCAACTGCAGGTGCTTTTTGATATCGTGGTGGTACAACAGGTTCTTGGCCAGGCGCATACAACATATTGGTGTTCTTAATTGAGAAATTTGGATGATTTTTCCATCAAGGGTTGTAAGTGTTCGAGTAAGGGTTTCCTTGAGCATAATGTACTTGGCCGGGAGGGGTTCCTGCTAAGATTTGGCACTCAGCAGCATCATGTCCAGGTACTCCGCATATCTCGCAATTCAGAGTTATATCAGCAACGGTGGATGGAGGTATTGCAGTTAAGTTATCTATCTTCTGGAAGAGAGCATCTACCTTAGCATGGACACTATCAAGACTGTTGATCTCGTATATACCGCCTTTTTTCAGTGCTTTCTCTATGGGAGCTTTGTCTACTTGACCTCTTTCACTCCCCCACTGATAGTGGTTTTGAGCAATACTTTCTATGAGAGCATAAACAACAACGTAGGATTTATCCATAAGTGCGCCATCTGCGACACCGTCTATCGTTAGTCTTGTGTTATAGAGGAGACCATTATAGAAGGTATGAATGATTAACCATTCTTCTAGGCCATGATGTGGACATATCCTCAGCATGTCTTTGTATCTTTCCCAAGCGTCAAAAAGAGACTCGTTGTCCTTTTGTCGAAAATCGCTTATTTGGGATATTAGCATAGCTGTCTTACTTGGTGGGAAATATCTTGCAAGAAATACTTTCTTCAACTCATCCCAAGAGGTAAACGAGTTAGCTGGTAGAGACTAGAGCCAGGCTCGGGCTCTGTCTCTTAGGGAAAAAGAGAAAAGATGAAGCCTTATCGCCTCTTGGCTGACTACATTGTTCTTAACTGTATCTGTGTATTGCAGAAACATCGATAAATATAGATTAGGGTCGTCCATTGATCCTCCAGAAAACTGGTTTTATTGTACAACAGACAACAAGGAAGGTTTGAGTTCGAAGTTATTAGCCTCAATCAGAGGGGCGACAATGCTGTTATGTGGTTCCTCCTGCGAAGGAATAACATAGGATTTGAGAGGACGTGGCTGATCACCCATGTTTGGTTCTTCAACTGGTTCGGTAGGAATAGAAGATTGAGGGAGGTATTGATCTGTATGAGATACTCGTACTCGGCGTCTTCTAGTAATAGAGCGCTCATGTTCGGAAATTGGTAGCACTAAGCCTTCACCTTTAGAGCGAGTGCTTTGTATACAATTGGGAATAATGCCTTAGTCTCTACAGCATAACTAAAAGAGTTACGATATCGACTTGTTAGTCCCCAACAATAGCTCCAAAAACTTGATCGCGACTTTGTGAGTCTTAAAGAATATAGACCGTAAGTATATAGTCCTATCGCGTGTAGCTTTAAAGATTATCGAATACCAAGGGACTAATGTCGATCTACCGTTATCTTAGGTTACTACGTAAATCTAAGGCTAATAATGTATATAATAAGGGGTTTAGGGAACCTAACTGATTATAATCTAGTTTAGATTCAAGGGAGAATATCGGTATGTAATGGTAAGACTTTGGGGATTTAGCAACTCATTGACCTAATTAACAAGACATTTTTCAGTAGGAAGTATTTGTTTGAAAACTCTTTTCTCACACTCTCGTGTTTATTGATTCAGATCCTACGATCAAACCTAAGTGAGTGCTCTCGCTGTTTCAATTAGAGTTTAAAAATATTATTTGGAAACAAACAAAACCTAATCAACTTAAAAGTGATCTCGCTGTATTTTAAGTTGATGCACAATTACTACTGTCCAGTTATTATCTCAAACTCTCGTTTTATTGATCCTAACTTTTATCTGTATTTTACTCTCATAACAAAACAATTAATATTTAGAATTAGTAATTGAAACCATAAATTTATTCTTTTTTAAAAGGAATCGATCAATTGGCGTTGCTAAACCCCGTTGTCCATATGACCTTACATACCGATAAATAAATTTAGCCTAGCATATTAAACGATTCAATAATAGCGCAACATAAATAATTATCATCAAAAAATTTAAATAATCAAAACATTTCGGACGATCCTGGCATAAATAAATAAAGTACTTAAATTGAACCTGGAAATATTACAGCATAATTTTCGTCTGATATCGGATGTCTCCCACAGATCAGTAAAGAAAATAACGCGTAAAATATTCGGCAGAGTAACAGTAAAAACCAAGAAAAGAAAAGCGTTCTTAAAATGGAGATTTGATGTCTTATTTATAGCCTTGGGGACGCGCGGGAGTTGAGATATTTTCTCCTCCAGAATTTCCTCCGTAGCGACCACTACGGACTGAAGAACTCTCAGTGTAACGGTCGTTACACTCCTGAACTTGGGGTACGGCTTGCATGGCAGGGTGTAACAGTTGTTACACTCCTAGTTTTGAGGAAATGCTTGCATGGTAGGGTGTAACTATCGTTACACTCCCTTAATGGATTGGGCCAACGCTTCTTTCTTAGGCCTTTTTACTTTTAGTGCATCTTATTCTACCACACACCCCTCAATGCATAATTTCTCTTGATTAACTTGACTTTTCAGGACTTTTCTTGACTTTCTTCGCACATGCCTTGCAAAGATCAAATTCCTGAAAACATAGAAAATACCAGCATAATATGAATAAAGAGTAATTTTATTAATTATAATGCGGATAAAATTCATGTAAAATGATCCTAATATTCGATACATTTCTGGGTTATCAGCCTTCAACACTTCTTGTGACCTATTTTCACATCAAGGCCTTGAGGTTTATATCTGACGATAAGACTTTTGACTCGTTTCTTTGTTGATTCTATCTTGTTCGAAGATCTCTGGGTTTCTTTATTGTTTAGTTGCTTTGCTACAAATTTATATCCGTTCGGTACTTCCTCATCTGATTTACTCTTCCTGCATTTTACTGCTTACTTAGGATTAGGAGTCCGTGCCACTTGGTAGGAAATTCTGGAAGTCCTCAGTAGGAGGCCATGTATTTGTTTGATTATTATTTGTTCTTGAATAGTGGGATGATGGTTTAGGGTCCTTATATTCATACATTGTGTCTTTTCCCCCAGATCTTTCTTGCCTTTGTAATTGATACCACGATTAAGGACCTTTTATATTCCCACAATTTTATGACTTGATTGACTCGGGTGATTCGCTCCCCTTGGCTATAGCTTGACCCTTGGTCTGATGCTTGGTTGCTTGTCTATGGTGGGACCTCCCCTTTTACTACCGGGCATGTACCTTGTAGGTGTTTGATATTCGAGTGATGCTTGAGCTTTTGTTTGTTAAGATGTTTTGCCATGTGTTTGTTTGATTCTTGTCACAAGATCAATGATGTTTTTCCATCTCCCTTTGTATGTTTCGCCATCCATTCTCGTACTCTCTCTTATGACAATATGATTGCTCTTGCATCTCTTTCATGTGATATTTTCCATGCTCCCTTAGGATTGCTCAGATAGGATTATCCCTCGAGCTAGACATTAGGATATTTATCCATGTACATTCACTTAGGTAGATATTTCCCTTTAAAATCTCAACCATAGGGCCCTCATTGTATGATAACAATAGGAATTAGATTCTAGATAGTCTCCCTTAGATGATTTCTTTCTTTTTGCATCCTTGCATTTAAAATTAAAACTTTTTCTTTTCCTTTAAACTAATAAAAACACTCTCTAACAACTTGAACCCTTTCTTAAACTAAAAAACATTAACCAATTACTTTCTTTTTTTAACCGGCTTTTCTCTTCTAAGAGCATGTTTGTTCGTTTCCACTATAGGTTGTAAGTCTCCAAAGGTTGAGCAGCGGTGGAATGATTGAATTTAACACTGTTCAACTAAAAAACACAAATGAACCAAAACATGTGAGCCGAACTACGACTTCTCTGATTCCTTAAAAGGGATACGTAGGCAGAGGCTTTTGTGGGGCCTAATCAAGCATATCTTTATAAATATTCCTTTCTTTTCCCCATATTTTCTTTGCATGCATTCCCTTTTAAGCTTTAAGACTTAGACATAGATTTTGACCACACCCATTAGATTAGACAACAAGAATGGATACCGTAGAGTACTACATACGTGAGGGGTTCTAATACCTTCCCCTCGCGTAACCAACTCCCTTACCCAATCTCTCGGTCACAAGGCCATGATTTCTCCTTCTTCATGTTTTCTCGATGTTTACCTTTCCCTTTCGACGAGATAAAAACTATTCGATGGCGAATTCATTGATTTTATTATCCGATGATTATTTGTCCAGTTGATTCACAGGAGACTAAGTATTTGTCTAAGGAGTTATGCAATTCTGTAGTCTGAACAGTATGATTCAGAAAGTTTGTTGAGAATTTATTTTTCTCTATGTGGTTGTGATGAGTAGCTTGGGTATGATAACTACTAACTATTGAGAGTTTATTTCTCTCAGTGGTGCTATGGTGTGTGACAACCTAAATCAAGTGCTGAAGCTGATGTCCTAGATGATGTTGTCATATCATACTTGTCAATGGTTATCCTTATGAAGAAGCTGGGAATCGTGAATGTTTTTCTACATTATGTTTAGAAGTGGCAGTTCTAAATTATCGTGAAGAAGTATGTGAAGCTTCTACCTCTGTCTTCTAGGGTGTATGGTGAATGCATGACTTCTGTCATGATCGAAGATAGCAATTGAACCAGCAATTTCTAAGAGTAGAAGAAGAGTGTCATATAAGGTGATCTGATCAGGAGGTGGTTTCTTCTACTACAAGTGACAAAGTGTGGCAATCTAGATCCTGTATAGCAAACAAACTAAGGACATTTGTTCAGGAATATGTGATAAATTCGAAATAAAGTGTGCTTGTGGAACTATAAGGACGTTATCAAATGTGTCCTTGTTTTGTGTATAGCTCAGGGTGCTTGGAGTTACTCCCAAAGAGCTATTTTATCTAGATTTATACAAGTCATGTTTGATTTTACAGTATTTGAAGGTGTTCACCAGGGGTGTTCATCCAGATATGTGATTAGTGCAAATAATATGAAGCTTGCGTATGGTTCAAACTTGTGAAGATTGTGATGTCAGATAACATATCGTGACATGTGTAGTTGTTTATGACCTTAACTGGGCCTGTGTGGTTCTAGCCAGGAGAAGCTAGTCTATACTTTTCTACTCTAAGAGAAAGTTCGGTTTGTCTGTGAGAATTTATTTTTCTCTATAATGTTTGATGGTGACAAGTGTATGGTCTGGTTGGAGATACCACATGTGATGCTTTGGTATCTTGGGTTGTGTCACTCTTGAAGGATGAAAGGAGTGCTTTTAGAGTCCTATGGGAGGCAATGTGTTTATGCTTCTGTGCTTATGGATAAGTCTGGGAGTTAACTAAGACTATGTTGATGAAGAAGCTTGTATGTTTTGTGTGAAAATGTCTAAATAGATGTCAGGAAATTGTTTAGGACTTGTTTCCTTGAGACCAGTAAGGAAATATTTTGGACAATTTTGATCGATCACATGTCTGAAGAGGGTGATTGTTGCATCTTGTGTTCTTAGTTACCCAGGGTGGTGGTTTATTTGTTCTTAAGTTTCCTCTTATGCCATCATTGGTGTTTGAAGTTCCTGGGTAGAGAAGGAGAGTTGTTTATTTTCTTCCTCATGTACACCATGACTTCAAGACTTTCTCTTTTTATCTTGATGTTGTTGTTCTGTGCTGTGAAGTATGTTCGAGCTGATGAAAATATATGTTGGATGTGTTACTCTAACATCAATTAGATTATGGTTGTTACATCTTGTTGAAATCCTTTGTCATATTCTGGCTAAAAAAGGGGAGAGAATATATGTTGAGATTGTCTTGTCCCAAGCTTATGTGTGCATCATGTATGGGGGAGATAATATATGTTGGACTGTCAAAAAGAAGTCTTATTGTTGATATTGTGACATCATGTGTGAAGGCAGTGAAGATTGAAGATTGGAGACTGTCAAATGTGAAGACTAAAGACTGGATGCTCCTGATGTTTTTAGTCTTTATGGTTGTTGCTGATGTATTGTTTAAACCTTTGAATTATGTTCTATTTTATATATGTAAAACAATTTTAGCCAAAATAAGCCAAAGGGGGAGATTGCTAATTCTCTGAATTATGTGATTGGCATTATGTTTAGTAAAACTAATATAGCATCATTATGTTAGATATGATGTATTAACTTACTAACAGGAACAGGTTGAGCAAGAAGTCCTATCTTATGATGAGACAAGTTGAGACAGTAAGTTCTCATCATCTAGAATAACATGTCGTATCAGATGTCTTAAGAAGGATCATACGACATCGTGCTTGAGCTAAATTGACTGTTATATTCGGTTAAGTCACAAAAGTAGA